>CM029595.1:69103404-69438424 GCA_017311375.1 Mytilus coruscus | reverse complement strand
AATGTGGCGGTGTTAAACATGTTTGCTGGCGCGCCAAACCCTCCCTAAGCTGGGACAGTGGTGTAAAAGTACAACATAAGAACAAACAATATAAATCAATAACAGATTATTAATAAATAATATTTTCCCAGACCTTATGCAATACCAAAATATAAGTATCGACCGCATAACACTCAAATACTTATAAAACATTTTGCCGCAGGCCAGACAAAATGTTTATTTTGAGATCAAACACTCTAACAGATAGATCTAAATATATTGTAAAAAAGATGTTGGAAAGTTGGCAGTCTGAATCAATTATTTTTAGTGCAGTGACAAATAAAAAGTTGCTTATTTAAAGAGTTGAATAGACCTCACGGATGAAATTCCACATACGGATGAATGTAAATATTACACTATCATTTAATAGTTTTCTTGGTGTAGATTTTGTAAAAGCGCATTAAGATTTTCCAGATTACATATTATATAAATTAATATATCATTTCAGCATTTTATTAGTTCTGAATGTTAGTGCTTGAAACCAAAAACAGCGGATATGTTATTAGTGTTTCTAATACACACAACTGTTTTGCTGACGGTTGCAGCACAACGTAAGTTAATGTATCATTCAAGGTGTGTCGAGTATATGCCACATTTAAACATTTGCATATCAGAGAAGAAGATGTGGTATGATTACCAATGAGACAACTATTCATCAGAGTTTAAGCACCTATATGTCACCGTACGGACTTCAACAATGAACAAAACAATCTGTATTTCACTTTAGAAGGCCCTGAGAAGAACGTTTCAACCAAAGAAACCATCTGCCTGATGTATGACAAAGCAATAAACAAATATAGATATGACAGACAGGAACCAACGACCACCACGAAATTATATTACTTGGGACAAACATAAAGCATTGTGGCAGGGTTAAACATGATTGTGAACGTTCAACCCTCCATCTAACATGGGACAGTGGTATGAGAAGGTACTGTGAAAACCCGTTAGAGATTAGTTCACTCATCAGATCGACAAGAAGCACAGTCAAATAAAACCAATACAAAGTACTGATCTTAGAGTTCACGCAGTTACTGAAAGCTAGTTTGAAGCCAAACGCAACTAACTAATAAATCATGTTCCCAAGACTTTATAAAATCATCTGACAATAGTTTTACTTTATGTTAACATTCTTTAAACGTTTTTACGGTCAAGTAGACATGGCAAATGCCTTAGAAAAGAGCTACCTTTATAACCTGGTAATAATTGAATAAAGCTTACAAATAATAAACTGAATCGTGTTGTTTTTTAACAAACCCGATATTTACCTGTAAAGTTATATGATGAATTATTGAATTATGATAAATTATCACTTTGAAAATTGCATGTGTTTTCATGATACATTAACATATCTAACGGCGTGAAAGACCTTCGTTTTGGTTTTGTTAATTTATTTAATGTAAAACGTTATTTGCGCAATAGCTTTATCAGATATTTTAGAGAAACGAAACATCTGTCAAAATTAGACTCGATATTTAAACGATCATCTAAGTATGTAATAACACAAACTTGTATCTTTATTTAATAATGTCTTCACAAAGCACTACTTCTTTTAAAAATACTTTGCTTTGTCTGCTTCAACGAGTAACTTAAAATACCGGCATAATAAATAATACCGCCTACTTGCATAATGAACATTGAATCATTAGAATGAATTACTGCACCAAGATAAATAACAAGTATTTTAGGTTGCATTGCTCAAAATGAAATACTAGCATGTATGTGTAGCAGTTAAAATTAAGATCTTATATCTAAAAGTGTGAGAGAATATTCTATTGTAATTTTTGTGTATAATTTTGTTGTATGTAGTAATTTTTCTTATATAACCTACTTTTTTCTTTTAATAAAATCCACGTTTCCGTTTTTATTAATTAATTTAAGTAGTACCAAATACAAAAAAATGTGAACATTTTAAAATAAAAGATGCAACATATAATGTTAAATTAAAATAGCAACCTGTTCTTAATGTACCCATGCTATATATTGAAAGGGTTATCTGGTGCAGTTAGGACAAGATTTATACATTTGTATGATTGATACTTTGGAAGCATTACTATCAAAAGCGCTTCTGTAAATGTAAAACGTTTTACAATCTATTAAAAGATGTATATTTTAAAATATGTGACGTGTTATCATTTAAATTTGTTGTTTATTTTACAGATAACCTTACACGATTTGGAACCGCTACACAAAGTTCTAATATAGGCGGTGGTTACGCAGTGTATGCTATACGCCCACCTATATCAAATGATTTTTCCTTAAAATTTGTTCCCATACTTATGTAGACCACTCTTCAAATAAACCAGCTTGGTGGATGTTTAAATTTTCTTTTGGATCTGCATACATTACAAATATAACTATTTACTACAGAGAAGGCTGTAAGTATGCGCATAAAATACATAATTATAATTATTATACTTAGTTCAATCGGCTGTAATATAACAAATAGAATAATGGAAAGGGGAATGTGTCAAATAGACGTCAACTTGACCAAAGAGTTGAACTCAGCCCAAGGCCACCAATGGGTCTTCAACACAACAAGAAATTCCTCTCCCTGAGGAGGGCTTTAGCTGGACCCTAAACAATAATGTATAGTAGTTCAGCGAAGCCTACAACAGATTGATATCCAATATCCTTTCTTTTTCTATCAAGGTAGTGTTAATACGATTCCTGAAACTAAACACTCCAATTCAACGAGTTATGTTTGTAAAATGTCTGGGGTCCGGTGATTTGCAGTACCGAATGCCCGGTGTCAGTTGCCCTAAACCATCTAGGTCATCTAGGATATAAAAAAAATTGTGTTGGGTGATGCCTTTCCTCGTCGTCTTTAACTGTGGTAATAACACATTGCATAATGAATAGTGGCATGGAGATACAATATCTCCAAATATTTAAATGTCGCATTTTGCAAAGAATCAGAAAGGATATAATGTATCTGCATACAACAATACAGTATGAGTTAGTCAACATTTGTACTTCTTAACTTGTATTAACTTGTATTTCCTATCATGATTTCATTGAAAGAGGGTTGCTGCTAAAAGGAAGCTATTAAAGCAAGAGCTCCAAGTGGTGAAGTTGAAATCATCCCTTTGTAAATTCTACAGACGCTATCACGAGTTGGTTGATCGCTACATAAGGAATATCTGTTTCACAGATTGTTCCAATTGTCGTAACCACAATCCCATCCTCTTTTCCCAGAATGTGACCTACTTGTCACCGGGTTTTTATTTACATGAGCAACACGACGGGTGCCACATGTGTAGCAGGATATGCTTACCCTTCCAGGGCACCTGTATTCAGCCCCGGTTTTCGGTGGGGTTCTGGTTGCTCAGTCGTTTTGTGTATTTATTTTTTGCCATAGCGTTGTCAGTTTATTTTCGACTTATGAGTTTGAATGTCCCTTTGATTCCTTTCTTCTCTCTTTGTGACAACTCTGCGATAGATTTTGAAGGTTGGTTAGCTTAGGCACTGGCTGTAAAGGGCTGTCATTATATATATAATACATCTTGGTATCAGTCTAACAATGAATTGCTACAGCTGAAAGGTTATAAAAATTGAGCCTTATTATGTTTATTCGCAGTTCTTAAGTAATTAAAGTTTAAAGTAATCAATTGCATACTATCCTTTTGTTCCCTCTTCTTTCTAATTGTTATTAAGTTGATTCTTCAGTACTTAAAGCGTCAATATATCATTATTGTTTACTTTAAATTTGAGACAAATCCCGTGCAACAATTGAGCTGAAAGTACTACTTGATGGATACATTTAATACAAAAACTGATCAACAGAATGATAGTCAAATATGGTTTTAAAGCGTAACAACAACAAACAATTGTTATAAAGTTTGAATGAATTGATTGTAAATTAAGTTGTTTAAGGGACGATGAAATTTTTTATTTGACTGCCGAACTTATAGTCTTTATAATCATCATGATTAAAAAAACCATATATAGACACAATTGTTTTCCGTTTGATAACTTTTGATTTATCCCACTAATCTTTTCGTGAAATTTTAATACAATGATCCTTGTCATAATTGTAAGTAATTTGATTTGGAACATCTAGTATGATATTGTTCAAAATTGGTACGTAAATCAAAAATGAAGTTCAGTATTATATTTTTTTATGCATTTATAAAATTCTGGTTTGTAACATTTATATATTTGACGATGAATCTGTGATTCCCGAGATACAAAGAGCACAATACGTTCAGTACTATTACAGGAAATCCCATTTACTAAACACGATTTGAGTCTGATTTTGATCAATACATGATTTATACATATTGTATTTTTCTGTATGAATGCGGTATTGATTCTACATGTACTAAGTTAAACAAACTTGAAATCCTAACGAGAAAATTATTATATTTTAATTTACCTGTGTACGTTGTTTTATTTAACGCCATTTTGTCCCAGGTAAGAGTTGTCTTATTGACACCTTTACTACATCTTTTTATTACTACCTGTAACATCTATGTTATATAGGCACCTACGTTTTAATATTGTATTCATATTGTGTCATAGATCAAACTAATTCGTTCAGTGTATAGGTATAGGAAGATGTGGTGTGAGTGCCAATGAGACAACTCTCCATCCAAATAACAATTTATAAAAGTATGTTTATTTGTTTTTGTTTAAATGTCTTCTTGATCGAGTTAAGCCATTTCAATTGATATTTTATAGTGTGTCTTTTATGTTGTAATGTTACACTACTATCTCAGGTTAGGGTGAAGGTTGGCGCCTGTTAAAACGTTTAAACCCGCTGCATTTTATATGCACCTGTTCTAAGTCAGGAGCCTATTGTTCAGTGGTTGTTGTTTGTTGGTGCGGTTCATATGTATTTCTCGTTTCTCGATTTTATATAGATTAATGGTTTACATTTATAAATTTTGACTTGGATGGAGAGTGGTCTCATTGGCACTCATACCACATCTTCTAATATCTATAGACCGTTAGTTTTCCTGTTTGAATTGTTTTACACTAGTCATTTTGGGGCCCTTTATGTTCGGTGCGAGCCAAGGCTCCGTGTTGAAGGCCGTACTTTGACCTATAATTGTTAACTTGTTATACATTGTGACTTAGATGGAGAGTTGTCTCATTGGCACTCATACTACATCTTCTTATCACTAGTAACTGTTTTATTACTGAAACGGTCATTTTAAACTGAACAACTCTTAAATGCCTGAAATTACCGCAAGAAAAATGTCAAGATCTTTTCAGTTATTCAGTACGTGTTCAGTACACTGATCCGCGCAGGAGATCCAGTACAGTTCAGTACTGACTCAGGTAATTAAGAGAAAACGCCTTGCATTCAATTCAGTAGCGTCAAGAACGTTTTCGTACTAATCAGTACATCGATAAAATAGTTGTTTGGGAATTTTCAGTAGACTAAGTGTTCAGTGCCAGGTAAATCTATCGATTTTGACATAAAATAGTTTGTGCAGATTTTATAAGGCTTGTCTCCTTCATTCGCGCTTGGACCTCTAGTGTTCAGTACATTGATCGATTACTCAATGATATTGATTTCTTTCCGTGAAAAATACTTCTGCTTTGTTCAATTGCCCAAAATGATATATGTTTGAAAGTTAAATGGCTATAAATTACAATATAAAAGAAATCTGTGGTCGGAATTGCGTATTTTTTTTTATCTAGCTTTACGTCGGAAGCGGCTATTGAAAAAAAACCTTTAAACTGGCAATCCCCGCTCTCAGTAAAAAATCGGGTTCCACTATTTTAAAACTGTATATATATCTTGCTGAATAAATCGCTAACGTCAAATTTATTTTATTATTGTAAATATAAATTTTCTCTGTGACTATGATACGTAGATTTATGAGAATAAACTTCATTCATTCACTTTTCAATTTATATTTGTTTTATGTTTATTCGATTACATGATCATTAAATATATAAATCTGTTAAAGGAGACCTATTAAATCAGGCCCATAATTATAAATATTGCAAATACTTCATAAAAACTTTAACTTGATTTAGATTTTAACCCAATATGAATCATTGCAAAAACTTCCTATGACATATATATATATGATAAATATAATATGTATTTAATATTAAAACTGTTCAAGACATTTTGTTTTAACAAAATTGAAAAGTTTTAAAATTCCGAAAAATATTACCTAACACAAAATGCAAGAAATTTGAGAGGGTGTGGATGTGGGTTTGCAGAAAAGTGAATATGAATGTAAGAATATAAAGAATAAATGTACCCAAAAAATAGAGAACAGAGAATAATAAGGTGCTACTACATAATGAATAGAGAATAATGGACAAAAGATATAAATAAAAAGAAAAACGGCCTTTGGTCTCTTGTGTAGAGATTCTGCCTTCACGATCATACCTTATATTCTTATTTTTATATATAACATTTTAAATAGTTCAGAATGTGTCTATACAGTGCCTCATAAGTCAACTATTGCTCGGAATTTGTCTTTTATTACTGTTCACATACATTGTGAATTTAAGAATATATTGGGTGTACATCAATATGATAGCAACTCTATGACAACACTATCTAGAATAAATTTTGATACCAACATAAGTCTTTATCAGTAGACAGATGTACTCATATAGTGTATAACAGTTAGAAGAAATTAAACAGAAGCAATCAATAAACTTATACATTCGTACTGAACATGCATGAAATAGTTGCCACTGGACATTAGGCAATTATCAATCAATCATACATGAAATTATGTTTTAAAGCTCAAAATATAACACACATATATATGTATACGTGAAGCTGTGATACTATGACTATTTTTTATTTAAGAGTAAAACCTAATTATTATGCTATAATTTTATATAATCTAAACGAAAAATTATGTGCATTCCTTATATTGTGCATATTTGATTGTCACACGATAACACGTTTTAAAACTTATTTTACCCCCCCCTTTCCATTTGTAGATGCATTGAATCTTACTTTAAAAAATTTCCGTAAAGAGTTGAAATATAGTCAGTGCGAACTTCGGACGAATCAAACTTGTAATGTGTTAAAATCAGAATGAATGTGCAAAAATGTATTGCTTATAGATTTAGGGAGAAGGTATGTTGACAGAAGTGACAAAATGTGTTCTATATGCAAGAATGGACATATCGGAGACGACTATCACCTATATTCTTGTTTGACCAGTTTAAGAAGATGAAAGGAAAAGATTGAATGATATCAAACGAAATGTTGAAAACCCAAAACACTCATACAGCTTTGCAATTTCATAAATTGTATCAACAGTAAAATTACTCCTTCTTCTCAACCATTATTTCAACATATTTAAATACTATTTCTTTAAACATTTTTATTTGTATTCTCATATTTTTATTTATTTTATCTATTTTATTTATTTTATTTATTTTTAATATTTATTTTATGTTATGACATCTAATAATTTGTATTCATGTTTTTATGGGAATAAACTATCTTTCTATCTGTACATCTTCATGATTCTTTTAAAAGTTAAAGTTAAAACTATACACAGGTAACTTACAGCAGGATGTATTAAACATGTGGTGAAAGCCGGAGGTGGACATCCTGTGTATATGTAATTGGAATGGCAATTAGCTTTTTGTTAATTTGTTAAGACGACAGTCGTTCGTGTATAGAGTGAACCGACACGGATCACTAAACACCAAACACCTAGACTTGAAGTCAACAGTAATCGAAAAATAAAAATAATAGTAATCGGTATACAGCACTTGGATTAATTTTGAATCAAACAATATATCGTGTTTCTTCAATTATTGTCAGTATACACTAATTTTAGGTTGCTATATTTATCTTTAACTGTATATTTTGAATATATATTGAACATATTTAAACATTGGAATTTGAATTGAATTTTTCTATAGGTCCTCTCAGTATATACGGTGACTTATAGTTTTTTTATTTCTGTGTCGTTTGGTCTGTTGCGAAGATTTGTCTCATTTTGGCAATCATACCACTTGCATCTTCTAATTTGTATATATATTTGGTCCTCTTTTCTTTTCACACAGCTCTTAACGTAATTAGGTCTTTGGGAACTACCATTCAACTGTAACTTGATTTTTATTTTTTATTTTAAATATCTTATCAGGAAAAGGGAATATATTTCGTAATGTGAGTTTTTGTCATAAAGTTTATAAAGCAAAAATCGCGACAAAAATAATGCTTGTGTGGTACAAGAAAATCAGAATGATCCACCTCCCCTTCAGAGATACATGTTCGTTATTTTATATATTATTGCTTTTAAATGCTGATACTATGTTCATTTAATTATATATTCATCAAGATCACGGTCTGGACCTCAAATAAAGCTTGATGTCGGCATGCAAAGTGTAAACGACAATACCAAAGTCCAAGTGTAAATCATAATGCACGCAGCCTTATGCACGTGCATAAGTGCTTATCCATTTTGGCTATGCTTGCACATAAAAAAGATGCAAAAGCCCATTATATGAACGTTCACATACGGCGCTGGTTATACTATCGTGCACACAATATTGAGAATGAAAATATGTTTTGATATTTAACCTTGTTGAACTTATTAATGCATCCAATTGCTGACCTTGGCAATGTCTTTTGGATTGAACCAGAAATACAACCATATTTTACCCCGAGAATAACTGAAAAGACCCCCTACCCCACCCTATGATTGTTCGTCACCTTAGTGGGGCTAAAATCTGAATACCGAGGCCTGACTGCCATAAACAACAGACGTATGTATATTGTAATCCAACTTGAGTAGAGAGTTAATAAAACAATGTACTGTTTACCGTTTTCAGTACATGTGATTTTCTTCTGATTTTGTTGTTGTTGGATAATTTAAAATGATTATGTTTGCATTTTGACGGTTGATCATGCATGATAACTTACTGAGGGTTCATTAGTAATCGTGACTTAAACATTTTTCTTGGATTTCGTGGGAATAGGTAAACAACGTATTTAGATGTTCAACGAAAAAATGTTTTTCTATATAAAGTTTTGTATGCAGATTTTGGAGAAATCACAATATTAAATACCTAGAATAAACGATATTGAATTCAACTGCAATAAATGATCATATTTATATGTGTGTCCTCTTTAGAGTAATTACTTTGAGAATATCCCACTGTTTGGATTAACTTAACCCGAATGTTACGTATTAGGTTCTAAAAGGTTCTTTGGACCGAACCAATAGATTGCAAATGAAAAGTTTCATACTTATTCATTAGTATAATTATTAATTTTAGAATATGACACACATCAGACGAGCATGAGAAACTGCATGGATAGTCATTGTCTTTTGTTTTAGGAATGGCGCAAACAAAAACTATTATAAAACGCATTTGTGTTAATCGTTATAGAAATAATAGGTTGCGTAAACCTTCCAATATTCTCAGTCTCAAACGCTCAATCATTAGAGAATTTTGCTTACTAACAGTTAATATATAGACAATAACTGTTTAGTGTCTTTATATATTAGCTTAATTTGTACGAGGCTAAGAAACAGGTGTAATGCGAGCTTTAGCTTCCTGTTTCGAGCCGAGTACAAATACATTTTTCCTCATCCCAATCGTTGAATTTGTTTTGAATGAAATCGACATGATTTAAACGCGGACCGCAATGAGGACCTTAAATTGAACTGTGATGTAAACAGTAATTTGAACGTAACCGTACGCTCGTAACAGAAGCAGGATACCAGAAGACTATAAACGTCTAGTATACGTTTATCGCTTCGTGTTACCTGTATTTGTATAGTGGATAGGTCGATTACAGGGTAAAAGGACAAAAGGTATACATCAATACGACAGCAACCCAATGAAAAGACATCTAGAAAACATCTACATACAATCATCAATAATACATAGGTGTTTGTACACTATATCAAGCTTCAAACTGTTCTTAGTCCAAACGTTAGAAATAAACTATTTAAATCAATCAAAGGATTTTGTTATCAGTAAATTAAAACCATACTAAATACAATTGTTATACACATCTGTACATTCACACTAGTCGATACCTAAATTTTGACATTGTATAAGGTCATGTTTTTCTTTGACTGTTTATGACGTTATTACACTAAATCCATTGGATGTTGGATATGTACTGATTGGTATTTTAGTCTTAGATATATGATGTTTTCATTACTTGTTATTGTCTTTGTCAGTAACTGTGAGTACTCTCAGATCTTTACTTAGGGCCTTTTTGTTGTGGGATGTATAGATACGCTGCAACGTCCGGTCTGTGTTTTAGTTAGATGTTTTCTGCTTTGTATCGATCTGATGAGCTAAGCCCTTTTCAACTGTTTTTTATAGTTTGCTCTGATGTTGGACTGTTACACCACTGTCCCGGGTTAGGGAAAGGGTTTGGCGCCAGCTAACTAGTTTAACCCCGCCACATTCTGTATGTGCCTGTCCCAAGTCAGGAGTCAGTGGTTGTCGTTGGTTCATCTCGGTCATTTTGTTTTTCGTAAATTTTTTGTTATAAATTAGGCCGTTGTTTTTCTCAATTGAATTTTTCCATATTTCTCATGTCGGGGCTTTTATAGCCGACTATACGGTATGGGTTTTTCTAATTGTTGAAGGCCGTACGGTTGTCTATAATTGCTTACATCGACTTCATTGATAGTTGGTAATCATACCACATCTCCTTATTTTAGTAAAGATATTCTATCGTTAGCTAATGGAAAAACTAATCCTGCTGTATTTTGTTATTACAGTTGCTCGTCGTATGGATGGATTTAAATTATGTGTGGCAAATACATCAATTACTCCTCCTGTCAGTGATTCCTGTTATGAAGACCCTGATCCCGGTCTTCCAAACACAACTCAGACTATATCTTTTAATCAACTTGGACAATATGTCATTTATTTCGATAATAAAGGATCTAAAGAAACAAGTGGTCGCTACGATAGACCTACTGTTGAGTTATGCTATGTTGCCATTGATGGTAGGTTTATCACTATTATGTAATGACTTTGCATGGTTTTCATGGTAAGCGTTCGTCCATTATTGTGATTGGTTGTACTTTCTTTCACTTTTTAGCTCTTAACACTTAATATATTTATAGTTTGGGATTAAAATAGTTTTGGTTTTGCTGCATTTTAAGCATTTCCAGGATCATTGAAATCGGTCAAAATTATTTGACAATTCAAGAGAAAGAGCTACAAGAAAACGGGAATTAAGAGTATCAAACTTTCTTAAGTTCAATTAGAAGTTTAAATCAAACTCTAAACAAAAATAAACTTAAAAGTTATAATAAGTACTTATATATGTAATGAATCGTGTCTATATAATTCTACTTAAACAAACCATTATCCTCAATATCTATACCAAAGAAATTCAACTTTTTGAAAGATCAATTTAAGGTTGCTGGGGTGTCTAAGTGTTCGACAATAGAGTTTTCTTAACCTCTGTAAAAGATTTCTTGGTCAATGTACTTACAAATTTCAATATAAAACTGGGGTCACAGACCTTGTTTTTTCGTTACAATACACCGAAATTAACGAAATCACAGTAACTGTTATGTTATATGGGTTATATAGGATAAACTAAATTTTTCCTTATTGAGGAAACATTGAACGATAGAATTGGTTAAAATTCAATGAGAGAACTGCTTTTCATAAATACTTCCGAAATACTAAATAAAAATAGGGGTCACGGGCCTTATTTTGTGGATAAATAAAAACATAAACTGTCCTATCAAATTCAGTAAACATGTAATTATCTGCCCTTAATTTTAAAAGGATTTTTTCTGAAAATTTAGATACCTTTAACGACACTTAATTTTTGATAGTTTGTTCTTTAATATTCAAGTTTTAGATGTTTGTTTTGTATTTTGAATAACATTTGGTAAAATATTTTTAAATCAAAAGGGTATTTTTCAATATGCCAAGAACAGATGCTCAGAAAAGACACCCGACCTACCTTAATAAACGACAACAAATGTGCATTTTATAAACTATTTTGAAATTCAATATTTTAAAATTTTATCACTGAATTTTTACATTAGTTATATGAACTATTGTTCCTTCCAGGATGTCAAAAGAGTTTTTGGGGAAATAATTGTGAGACATTATGTGCCGAAAATTGCATCCATGGAAATTGCTTTCCTGAAATGGTTCTTGTGTTTGGGGATGTAACCCTATAAACTGTTTCAATGATATTTGCCATAAAGATACGGCAGTTTGTACTAACGGTTGTAAGGAAAATAGGACCGGAAACCATTGTAACAAGTGTAAGTCATTATGTACCATTAGTATATACAAATATATATATAGTATCTATTAATATAACTGTAAGGTTTTTTTCTGTCGTCTTCATATACTAGTATCTTCAACGTAAAACGTAACATCTATATTGTTATTTTATTAGACTACTTATTAATTAGTTTATACCTAGTGCCCAATATTGACTAGTTAATTACAAGTACATATAAAGCAAAAATTTATTCATGTAACTGTTATTTGTACAATATATGGCTGATTGCAGGATAAAATCATTTTGAGCAAAATGTATGAATAAACAAACAATGAAATCATCTTTAGTTATTTCTCTTGATCTATGTGCAAACCTTTAGAAAGACGGTCGTATTAGAGGTAACCGGTGAGATCACGAATCACGTACGAATCACGAACGTATCACCTACTTTGCCGTATGACACGAAGCGGGATCATTAATTTCAAGTTAGGATGCCTAAGTGTTCATGATTATCTCGCTTTGATTATAAGTGCATTTTTTATTGATTGATACGCGTACCGTCTGTTTTATTCTTTTTATTTTGTATGTCGTCGTCAGTGACGGAACATTTTCTGGTGGGAGTGGGGGTGGGGGCTTATATTTTTAGAAAAAATATTTTGATTCTGATTTTGGTAAAAAATAATTCTGGCCAGCACCTAGAGTAGGGAACGACCGTTTGATTTGTAAGGGGGCTGAAATAAAAGGCAGGACAGGCCATAAGGAAATCATAAAAATAAAAAATAGGCTCTCTTATTTTCATAAATTATGTACTTATTATATGTATGTATATATATATATAAGTCTACAAGTCTAAATTGAAATATATATATATATATATATATATATATATATATATAAGTACGTCTGAACAAGTGACAACTCTACGATAGATTGATACATTGGATCACCAGTGAAGGCGATACATGGCTGAAAACACATATTATATACATAATTACTCTAAATAACAGTACAACAATGTTAGATGTCCGGCGATCTAGACCACTCGACCACCTAGGCTCGACAAAAATCAAGCTTTCGGTGGCCGTGTGTTACCTATTTTTTAAATCGACGCTAAGCGCCGAAGAAAATAGCAGCACCCATATTTTTTTCAAAATAAAAAAGAAGGATAGAAAATTTCATCCTAGACCAACCCCACCTTGATTTTCTACATTGAACATATAGCGGGCGAAAAAAAATTCTGGCCCGCATGAAAATCATAGCCCCTTCTCCAAAAAAAGCCAATGGTCCGTGATTGACCATTATAAAGTTTGTTATTTTATTATTTGTAATGTATGTAAGAATTGCGTGGTATCTTTTTCGTTCGAAACAAGTCGCATGGGCTGTCTTGAAAAGGGCGGGTTCCAAGACATGCAAGTCATGTAAAATGGGTGTTCCAACAATATTTTCCCACATACAAAAGCAGTAGTTGTTAAAAAGGTCCGCCACAGAGTCGTGTTTTGGTTTTATCATAAAAAGGAGCTTAACCTGAACATTTTCCCCCCTCGTTTCTAATCAATGAGGTCTTTCATCTTATTTCTCTTTTTTTCAGTCAATATTTTTTATCTTTAGAAATAAAGGTTATTTTGTAATTACTTGATTTCTGTATACTGCACATTCTTTTTTTTTATTCGGTTATCAGTTAATGTTTAACCATTTTTTTATAGTTATGTTTTATATTTTTGTCTGTTCTTTATTCTATATGCCATTTTCATTGTTTATTCTGTAAACATTAACCCAATCCACGCCCTCATACATGTATAAACGAAAGCGTATTAGTTAAAATATATATAAAATTGATCTTTGACTTTTAAATCTTGAAATTTTACCTATAACAGAAATTTTGACATTTTATGAACTCAAAATTTCGCCCATTCCAAAATGCAACAATTACAGTGACTTTTGGACAGAGCCAAGCTGCTGACACAAACACTATTCATACAGAGGTATGATGTATGACACATACATGACAACATGATAGACATTAGGCAACTATATACTACTCAAACAAAGTTTAGCAACACATATTCGGCATTGAAAAAGGTGGAAAATGTCATTATTCACCTTTCAAAATGATTTTAAAAGATTCTTTATAAAAAATTGTTTAAGGAAAACCATTTTGCATTTATACACTTTGATCGATTTTGCTGAGGTTCAAAATTGGAGTTCCCAAATTCATTCATTTTGTAGACAGGATATTTGTTAAATTTGATACAGATAACAGAATTGGGTCTTTATTGTTGAAGTTGACATCTTTTCTAACTTGGGAATGTAAAATTGAGTTTTGGTTGGAGAAAAAAATTGAAAAAATCGGAGGGACAATTTTGGGCCGCTCTCTTTCGTCTGACACTTTTTTCTTTTCTGGGTAATTCGATTCAGACATATTCAAAACATTAGGGTTGAAATTTGAACAGATTTGGTCAATTTTCAAGAAAGAGACATGCCTGCAAAGTTTAACTACCACTATTTTAAATGGAGGTTTTGCTAAACTTTTTTTGAGAGTATATATACTCCCCCGTAGATTCCTTTCTACCTTCGAGAGAAACATAGTGGGTGTGTTGCAAGAAACAGGACCTGATTACCCTTCCGGATGACCCGATCACGATGTCACACATGTTTTTAAGGGGTCCGTGTTTACTTTTGTCTCGCGCAAAGTGTTTTCAGTGTTAATTTGTTTTTCCGTTATTTCTTGTCAGCGGTTAGTAACTTTAACCAACTGTATCCTATGAAACTGATGATGGGAATACAAACACACTTGGCCACTCTCATCAACATGGCATCTTCTTTCGAAAATGTACCGATAAATCACTCGACCAACACCCATGCTTGACCAATATAGTTTCCAGTAATTGGGGTGGCTGCTGTTTTGTTAACTTTCATAATAAAAAAAAATATGTATAGCATTTTAATGAAATGGTATAAATTGGACGAAAAATCTTGTAATTTTCTTAAAAAGAGTTTTAGCGATTTTCATATATGTAAAAACAATCCGATTTGGATTAACACTTCAATTTCATAGAATGATCGAAAGGAAAGGATCTCAAAATATAAACTATCGCCCTGCAAATTAAAAAAAAAACAATAATCGACTCGTTGTTGGTGTAATGGCCACTAATATCAAAATGACTTCAGAGCCACATTTTGTACAGTATCCGATATAACGAACATTTTGTCAAACATCTCCACATAGGGGCATATGAGGTGACTAAAGCTGATCAGTCTTAAGACCAACAATTGAAAACAAACGATAAAGCTCTTTTATGTATTATTTTTTAAAGAAACAATTAAAGTAAATCAATTTAATCACTGTTCAAAACTTGTCCATACACTTGTCTAATTTGGCTTCCAACTTTTGGCTCCTTTCTATGCTTTTCATGTACTCTTCGTATGCTTGTCGTGCAACTTCGCTAGTTTTTAGCTTCTTTGGTGGTGTGGGGTTCTGGACCTCTTCCTCGTCCTCGGCTATAGGGATAGCCTGTGCCCTGTGGTCAACTGCGGCAATGGGCTGCGCAACTTGTGCAACGGGCTGCGCAACTTGTGCAACTGGCTGTACAACTTGTGCAACGGGCTGTACAACTTGTGCAACGGGCTGCACTACTGGAACTGCAACAATATTATCAATGGGTGGAAGGACAAATTCATCATCTGCATGGTTTGGTTGATCAGGAGCCTGGTCTGCTACAACCTATAAATGTAGTAAAAATTATACATTATTATTTTCCGTACAGACAAGAGAGAAACATCTATGAAACAAAAACCAAAAACTTCAATCTTAACACTTGATATGTTTCGGTTAATCATGCCCGTACCGAGGGGAAAAAAGGGGCTAGGGGTGGGAGGGAGGTGGGAGGTTGTCCCTTTATTAAAGCAAACGCACCCTCTAAAAGAAATGTGCACACTAGCGCACTTCCCTTGCGAAAATTCCTCGGAACGGGCCTGTGTTTTAACAACGCAATTGTCATACTTGCACAGTGATATATTCCAAAATTCAATAAAATTACAATAAACTAAAAACAGGTGTGTTCATCTTTGACAGTGTTCAGCCTTAAAACAGACAACAATCAAAAATTTCTTTTAATAAATCCGCTTCAATTTACAATATTAAGGGTGTTTTCGGCGAGGTCCTCCTGCATTACTAAAATGTTGTTTATTTACAATGTATTCGTGAGGAAATTATTGCAAAACAAACGAAATATAGCAGCGTCAAGGACACTGATGAGACATTAATTGTCGTAATATTTAATGCACATGTGATGGGAAATTTGTATTGTTATGCTTTTGAAAATATTCAAAAACTGCGTGCCATTTTCTATAACAAATTCATTTCGCTTTCATAAGGGTATGTTCTTTTTGAAATAATTTTATCGAGTCCACGGCCCAATTTTCTTTGAACCATGATGCCACATACGATGCAATTTACGATGCCCGTTGATCATATTTAATACGCATGTATGGAAACTTCTTCTTTGTTATCCATGTGTGATCATACATGTATGTGGAGAGGGTGGTACGGGGTAGAGGGAGAAGGAAAGAGGGTCGGTGAGCGGGGTAAAGGAGTCGAGGAGACTAAAATTAAAAGTGAAAAGTCAGAGGAAGCGGAATACGGGGTAGAGGGACGGGGAGCATTGGTGGAAAGGGGTTGGAATCAGGATTAGGGGTGGAGGTGTGGGCGACAATTGCTAATTAAAGTCCAATTAAAATGCATACCTTTTTCGCAATTTCTTTCCTTTGTGTGGGGTTCCTTTTGTTGAATATCTGGCCTCCGCCACTCTTATTTCTGCGGCCAGTTCCTTCAATTCCTCGCTAGGATAGATGACATTATCCTTCGTCATTTTTTCACTTGGTCACCCATCCTTCTTCTCAACTTAGTAAAGGCGCCGTCCTGGTAAAGGTCTCTGGCTGCTGCTGGCAATTTGTCAAGGTTTTGTTTCATATGTTCCATAACAGCCGGCCAGTTGCATCTGTTTCTGCAGTAGCCTTGCAGAATTAGAGTTTGCTCCAAAATTGACACCTCTACAAGGGTTCTCGATGCCATGATTGAATGATCCATGCGGTTTACCTGATCAAACCGTGCTCTTTTGTTATAATTTTCACCTGAATGGGGCTATATACAGGTTAATTTGTAAAATATGGACTAATTGAGGCATAATCTATTCATTTTCAAAGTAGAAATGTTGATAAATCAGAACATTGTACTGATATTTTTTAAAACTATTTTTTATAAGATATTCTCAATTAAAATTGTACAGTACTTTCATTTTATTATTCAAAACCATTTCTTATGTTCATTTACACATACACAGGTCACTCAGAAAAATGAATCGACAAAATCAGACATTCGCTTTGCTTATGATGGTGTATATGCACCTGAAAATGCATGCATTGCCACCGCCATCATTTTCGAGGATGAGCAACATTTTATGTTTTATTGATGATAAGCATGTACCAGACATACCATAGGAAAATCAGGAGGCCCTTGCCATTTCACGATGACAGGATGAGATCTAGAATTCTAGAAGATCAGAACCAAGATCAGTTGGTTTTGGTAGATGTGTACAGTACACTTGTGTCCAGACCATATGATTTTTTAAGGCTGTCAGGAGAAACTGTCCAATCCTTTCAAGATCTCCAAGATCTCATTGCACCCAGAATGGTCAACTTTCAACATAGAGCGGTTGAGCCGAGAAACAGACTTCTAATAACTTTGATTTGGTTAAGACAATACCCTACTTATCCAATGCTTTCATTAATGTTTGGAATTGGCACTTCTACGGTTGGAGACATACTTAACAATATGTGGCTCATCTTATGGGAAGTCTGTGTACCATTGGTAGAATGGCCAGATATAAATTCCTGGAGACAGAGGATAGGAGAGTGGCCAGAAATGACCCGGGTTGTGGGTTCCATCGATGGGACTTCCATGAAATACTTATCCCCAGTAATGAGCCACAGGAAGAATTTTACAGTAGGCATCGAAAGTATCACTGCATCCACACCCAGGTTTGTATACATTTTATTTTGATTATGGGAAAGTTCATTATGGAACAACAAATGTACATCTATGGATGGTTGTGTTTTATAACCTGACGAACAAAGGTTTGGTTTAGGGGTTACAGGAATCCCTCTGTCCGTCCGTCTGTCTGCCTGTCACAATGTCTGTCGATGTAAGTGTACATTGCATCGTATCCTAAACGGCTTGGTGGATATTGGTGAAACTTAGCACACTTAGGAAGATAATCCAGGTCCTAAATGTTAAAGGGGATCATTGAACTTACTTATAGTCTGAGTCAGGACCTATGAAAACGTGTTTTCACTTTCATAAAAAATTACAAAGCCCAGTCGTTGAACTTCATGGTGCCTTTATATAAATTCTAATGGATTTTCACGCAATGTTTTTATATTATTGTACTTCTGTCAAATTTAACACTCTAAATTGTGACCCGCATGGACTTTTAACCTTTGCCAAAAAAAATAATATAATTTTCAAACACAGAATTAATAATATATTTTCAACTGTTGATTAATTCTGTTATTTGCTTATTTTAACTATCAGAAATTACCAAAAATAATGTGTACATTGGAATTAGAACATCCGTAGGTTATGTTTTTAGATGGATCTTGCCCTACTGCCAGGAACCTCCATGTTAAATCGCCATTGAACGGGTGTTAATATTCTATCTTTTAAATGTGATGAGGATTTGTTTTGTCGGAAAAACATTCTAAATTGATTTAATGCAGAGAATGAGCTATACTTTGGCCTGTTGTACAGTATTAATTTAAACTAATAACAACATAACTTACAAAAAAAAACCGCTGTTAATCTGTGCTAACTCAGATATATAATAAAATATTAAAATGTATAAAAAAATAGCATCAGAGATAATTGGTCGTTCCCATAGACAACAAACCAGACAATAAACACACAAAAACAACTCAAACTAAAAATAGCTTTGTGACAAATATTACTTTTAAAAGTTAAAAGTTAAAAGGTCTCTCAAAAGTAAAATGAAAGCTATCTAAACGACTATTTACAAAAGTTAAGAATATGATGATTTTTAAATATCAACCTATGTCTTTGCAGATTATTATAGACAACAGAAAAATATCTGCTATATACATTCTGGATTTCTAGGTCACGACAATGATGCATTTACGTACCAGCAAATGAAATCTATAGGACTGGGCATGGAATTAGATTTTCCAGACAATTGTTATATTCTTACGGATAGTATTCATCCAAACACCGCCCTCTTGTTACGCCATATTAAATTAAGACAGTAGAACTTTTAAGATTGCAACAATGGAACGACGACGCAATCGAAAATATAACATTAGTCACAAAAAAAAAGAGTGTATGTAGAACATGTAATCAAAGAGCTAAAAACATTTAAAGTGATCGGTTCCTTGTATCGTCATCCAAGATGGGAAATGGCATCAATTGTAGAGCTGTGTGCAGCTCTTTCTAAAAGAAGGGCTGATTATCTGCAGATATAGCATATCACTTACAGCATTGTGTTAATAATGCTTATACATGTATATATACATTTTGTTGTAAACTTTGAAAGTCTGATAGACCGTCCAATCAAGATTGAATATTTAGTCAGTCTATGTTTTATGTAAATTTAAAATGAAGATCACGTTTGCTTTAGTATTTTATTTATTTGTCACCATGGAGCTGTCATCTATATTACTATATTTACCTCTTGGTTTGAATAATGCATGAGCATGCTAGGAGAGGAAAAAGAACAACAGTTCATGTATGCAAATAACAACTCCTTTGATAGAAAAGTGATATCTGACAATATACAACTACCTGCAAACTTGAAGCTTTTAAAAACCAGTAACAACTTTAATTGGATGCAGTACCAAACTCTCCCAAACGGTACACACATTACGCGTTGAAATTGTGACCAAAACATGAGTTTAGGGACCGACCATTTAACTTGCATGGAAAAGGGGGGGTATTTTCGGAAATAAATAATTTGATTCCAAATTTTAAGAGACTGAACGAAAAAAATGGCTAGAAACGGAAGAGACAAAAATAATTTCTGACGAGAAAATTGAACATGCCCTTCCTTGAACATGCCCTTCCCCAGCCCCATTTTCAATTTAAATGGCTGGTCCCTTAGTTCAAAATTTCTGCCCCAATCATAGATTTGCCTGATAATTTTCGCCTAGTCATATTTTAGGCCTGAAATTACCGGCCTAGTCATATAATAAGATTTAAATTTCATACCCAGTCATGTATTTGACAAGTTGAAAATGACCAATTCTAGCGGAACGTCTGTATATACTTTTATATAGGAAGTGACCCTCCTTGGGTGCATACATGCAAAGCTTAAGAAAGAATTAACTGAAAATTTGTATTAGTCCGGATCATTGTTTAGAATGAGCTAAATAACAAAAAAAAAAGGAGGGGGGAGATTCCTTGTACTCTTTGTACTTAGGGAAAAAGAAAAAACTAATACCGAATACTTAACAGAAAACTTCATATATACTATGTGTTCTTTCGCAGAATAAACCATGAATAACCAAATAAGATATAATAATATAATTTTATAATTCCAGCGTATTAAGTTCCAAATTATTTTTTCGGCGTACTATTCTTTTTCCCGGACCAAATATCTGAAATAATACCAGCAATACCGCATACTAAATGGGGTTAGGGACGACCCTTTGATTCTAGGATCGGAACTGGCAGATTTTGTAAATAAATTCATTGGCCAGGAAAAAAAAGGCTTCCACCTAAAAAACCTGGCCTCCAAATTCTATTATACAGTAAAATGATGCATGTGTAATAAATAATCTTGCGTGTAGCAGTTGAAATTTTTTCTAAAATAAATAATCTGACTGACTACTTCTGCCAGGCCGGCCCCTCAGAATCAAATGGTTGCCTCCTTATACCCTCCTCAAAGATAGATGATCGATACCCGCTATAACTGCGATATAAAATAATCTATAGGAAAAGACATGAAAAATGGGGTGGGGTGTCAATGATTTTTTTTTTTTTTTTTGTTGCAAATTTCTTGTAAGGGACAGTCCCTTACAGTCCCTTGCAAGAAATTTGCAACAAATAATAAAAAAATTAATTGTCCCGGACCGACCATTTAACATGAAGAGGGACGGGGCATGTTTCTTTCGGAAATAATATATTTGATTCTGAATTTTGAGAAAACAATTAATCTGGCCAGGTAAGGAAGAAAAATCTTATCTTGAATAATAATACCAAAAAATAATGTTAAATTTGAAAAAATAATTTGTCGCGCCACATGAAAAACCTTCAAGTTAAGTAGTCGGTCCCTACTAGTTTAAATAGATATAGGAAGATATGTGGTATGAGTGCCAATGAGACAACTCTCCATCAAAGTAACAATTTATAAAAGTAAACCATTATAGGTCAAGGTACGGCCTTCAACACGGAGCATTGGCTCACACCGAACAGCAAGCTATAAAGGGCCCCAAAATTACAAGTGTAAAACCATTCAAACGAGAAAAATGTTTATTTATGAACAAATATATATTCAATATCTTCTATATTTTATATATGATATTTCTTAACACAAAAGGAAAACCTATAACTCTAGAAACATTTAGAAATATAAAAGAATTATTTATGGAAAGCCCAAAAAAGAAATATATAGTGAAAACCTACCTGAGACCGCTTAAATGAGGGTGAGACCCCCCTGGTCTTTCAATGTCCATAAAATTCAACTTAATCATAGACTCTGTATATGTAAAGGTTTCATTAGAAGGATTTCCCAGAATAATGTCATCTTCGATATCTACGGAGGGCTTAGATTGTCACTTTTCAGCTAAAAATTGTCAAAATTTTGGAACAAAGAGCAAAGGGCAATGGTAAGAGCCCCCTGATCTCTCAATCACTCTAATATTATGCAAAAATTTAGTTAATAGGTAGATACAAACGTGACTAAAAGGAATTTGGGTACACTTCCTGTCTTCCGTGTTTACGGAGCGCCCAAAGTGCCAGTTGGATATTCAAAATATATAGTGAAACCCTACCTGAGACCGCTTAAATGAGGGTGAGATCCCCCTGGTCTTTCAATGTCTATAAAATTCAACTTAATCATAGACTCTGTATATGTAAAGGTTGTATTAGAAGGATTTCCCAGAATAATGTCATCTTCGATATCTACGGAGGGCTTAGATTGTCACTTTTCAGCTAAAAATTGTCAAAATTTTAGAACAAAGGGCAAAGGGCAATGGTGAGAGCCCCCTGGTCTTTCAATGTCCCTAAATTTCTACGAAATCATAGCCTCTGTATAAATAAAGATTGTATCAAAAGGATTTCTCTGAAAAATGTCATCTTCGATATCTACGGAGGGCTTAGATTGTCACTTTTCAGCTAAAAATTGTCAAAATTTCAGGACAAAGGGCACAGGGCAATGGTGAGAGCCCCCTGATATTTAATATTATGCAGACAGTTTTAGTCACGTTTGTATCTACCTATTAACTAACTGTCAGCTTAATATTAGGCAGATTGAGAGATCAGGGCTCTCACCATTGCCCTGTGCCCTTTGTCCTGAAATTTTGACAATTTTAGCTGAAAAGTGACAATCTAAGCCTCCGTAGATATCGAAGATGACATTTTCTGAGAAACTTTTGATACAATCTTTATTTATACAGAAGCTATAAATTCGTAGAATTTTGTGGACATTAAAAGAACAGGGGGTCTGACCTCATTTAAGCGGTCTAAGGTAGGTTTTCGCTATATATTTTGAATATCCAACTGTCACTTTGGGCCCTCCGTAAACATAGAAAACAAGAAGTGTACCCAAATTCCTTTTAGTCACGTTTGTATCTACCTATTAGCTAACTGTCACCTTAATATTAGGCAGATTGAGAGATCAGGGGCTCTCACCATTGCCCTGTGCCCTTTGTCCTGAAATTTTGACAATTTTAGCTTAAAAGTGACAATCTAAGCCTCCGTAGATATCGAAGATGACATTATTCTGGGAAATCCTTTTGATACAATCTTTATTTATACAGAGTCTATGAATTCGTCGAATTTTATGGACATTAAAAGAACAGGGGTCAAACACATGTACCGTTGTATTTAAAAGATTGTCCCCATGATTAAATCATGCTATCATTCCACGTGACTATTAAAGTGTAGAAGGTGATCACCACAGGTATACATTTATACGTACTGTTTCGTTTTAATCCGTACATAGGCACTTCCGGTATATAAGTTAAAATACATAGTCTTATATATCCATCCTTATACTTGAAAGCTCGTATTTTATCATTGTTTTCTAATAAAGGAAACTTTGTGAGGTGTCAAGGGTATTTTAGTCGATTATTCGATTTTAATGAGCTTTACCCAATATGAAAATCACTGCTCCCAATACGTTCGTTCGTCATTATTCGTCGGTTCGTGATCTCACCGGTTACCTCTATTAGAGCTTTCTTACATTTTGACGAAAGGTACGAACGAACGCAAAGGGAGAATGTATTACATTCCACGATAACACTTAAGAGTCTATGTTTTATCCGATAAAACGGTTTTCTATTCTGAATCAAATGTGTCTTTTAAAATTTAAGTATATCGCAAATAAAACGCGCATTTAATATTGTTTATGTTAACACGATTACACACATTTGCGTGGGAATTGTTCAAGCATGCTTTTTAAATGCTAAAACAGAGATTTATGATACGTCTCTGGTTTAAACCGTTAACATTTAATGAAAATCTTCACAATTATTTTTCTTTAATGAGTATGCCATCCTCAAATTGTCAACGGGGATCATCAAAATTTGCCAGACAAAGAAACTATTATGTACGGGAAAATGTATTAGAAAACATAGAAGGAAACAAAAAGATTGTGTGATGAAGTTTTTCCAATAATTTAAAGGTTAAATGATATGACCATCAACTCAATGCAAATAGTGTTCAATATGAACGTTATATAGTCAACACTGTATAACAAACACTTAGTGGTCCAAAACAAAAAGACAAACAAGCAACACTTATACTAGGGAAAAAGGAAAACATGTGTCGCAGAGGGTTAAAACATCTATGTCTGGTATAGTTGTGAATATGATAGACCAAGGCTAGGAAAATGTCTGCTAAGTAGAGACAGATCGGGTGCATCTCATTCCTAAATCCGCCCTCGAGCTCTAGTTACAGATCAAATAATTATGGATTTTGCTTTATGCATTTACATATACATTTGAACATCTGGATGATTAAACAAAGACCGTAATATATTTTGAATGTCATTTTGTTTTCCAATTTTACTATCTTTGGGGTATCAAAATGTACAATTAAGGAAGAATTTGTTTCATTTTTGTTTTGGCAGGGGAGGGAGCCAATATATTTGCCTGGGTATTTTCTTAGGCTAGATAATGAAGAAATGTATTTTTTCAATCATTTTTAATTTGGGGGGGGGTGGGGCAGTTGCAGAACATTTTTTCTTCTTCTGACAAGTCTGTGTTTAGCAAATTTCGTTGAGTTATCTCCTTCACCCTGTTTTCTTTGTATATTATACATCGTACTTCACGAAACTCCTATGTTTTATGAATATCAAGTTAGACATATGTCGTTGCATGCAGTGTTTTGGTCCTTGATGAACAAACATTGAGGCGAAACGCCATCGTAGTTCCATGACAGCCTTTATTAAGATTACATAAATATGCCAAATTTTCAGTAAGAATAATTCAAAATAAAGGATCCCTCAAATGGGTCTTACTTATGATTCGTCAAGCGTACGTACCTTTCGCCAAATTGTACGAATTTCAAAGCTCTATTACAGAAATGGGTAACATGTAAAGAGAATTTATAAGGAGAAGTTGATTCGAACACGATAATCATATTCCGACTCATTTTACCTGTTTAATATCGTTTACGAATCCACCACTTCTTATAAATTCTCTGCTTCATATTTTCTTCACTTTATTTAAAATGAACTACCACAACCACAACATAAATCTTTTTTTTTCACAGATAATTTGGCATCGGACAGTTTGGTCACACAGAATCCAAGTGGCAGTGTAGCGGCTAGTTTAGCTATTGACGGAAATACAACTTCATGTTCCAGAACTCAAGGATCTATTGTAACATTTCAGGTTGATCTTAAGAAAGCAAGTATTGTAACAGGAATATTTATAACATTTGGTGGTATGTTTGTTAAAACAGAAAATAATTACTATCACGAATACTATGAATATCAATTTAAATAAAATCTTTATTTCTTTAATGAAATTATGATTTATCAATACGTGACGAAGTATTATTCAAAGTTTCAAAAATATCCACTCGTTCTTCATTGTCTCATCAACCATATGAATGTACGATTTCGAATTTGCATTAATTGTTGCAATTGCAATGAAACATTCTCTGTATTCTCACTTGGATATTACTATGGTTTTTTTCAAGTCATCTGAAGTCTTTTCTTTTAATACACTTCAAAATGTTAGTATAACGGCAAACTATTTCATTTATATTAATATATAGTCAAATTATATGCCATGTCATTGAATGAAGCTTTAAAGACTAAATTAGACGTTAACTTTGTTTAAGTAATGGTTTCATGGTGACTGTCCTTTGTAATAATTATATTGTTTTAAACGTCATATATTAATCAGAATTTCCAAAATCCCTTTTTTCAAATTTTTATAGGAGGTATTCAATATTTGTTCAATTCTGGAAAGCTTACGTTTTAGAAAAACAGTTATTATTGTGATGACTTTTAATTGTTTCATGACATTACTGTGACATCTTGACGTCGGCCAAAATATGATCCATATTTTATAAGGCAGCTTCAAAACATGGATAAGTACGTAGTTTTGTATCTAAAGGTAAATATGAGGATGTTCATTTACCATTGAAAAGAATTTAAACAATACACTTTTGTGACAAGAACCAAAAAAAAAAACGTTTTTAATAAAATTGACTGGCCACCTACGGACCCCTCAAAGAGTTGTTTCATGGTTTCTTAACGTGCAGAGAGCATGGCATTTTTACACGATACATCGGATTGAACGTCCCAATTCTGATCGGACGTGGCTGCGTACTTATACATCCCGCACAGTTAAACGAACGTCCAACTTTATTTTACTGTTTTTACTGCCGGTAGAAGACGACCAAATTTTAAAGTGATCATATTTCTATTCTCCAGTCACCCTTGGGGCTCAAATCGCAAAAAGTAGAGAAATACGAATTTTAATCCTATAATTGATTGAAGAAAAGAGGGTAAAACAAATTTAACATGGTCCTAATGAGTGTATACACATGATGTTTATCTTTCTAAATCCATTAACTGTTTTCCTGCGAAATTTCTCATCAATTTAGCTAAATTATTTAATATCATGTGCTTAGATCGATTCTGCTTTATTCACTTTTATGATGAAATTAACAAATTTTTAGTATGAATCGCTAAAAGGCGAAATGCTTCCGGGAAGTTGGTGATTCCAAGGTTAATGTACTGAATCGATGTTCCTCTGACATCTGGAAAAATCATTTCTGCTCTTATCGCTTTCGATAGTTTTAACATTCAAAGATAAGGAAATTTGATATATTAGTTTTAAATTTTGTCTTAACCTCTTGAATAATATCTTAGAAAAACAGTTAAAATACCATTTGGTAATACTGTTAACGTGTTGTTTTTAACGTAAAGATACAGTTAGTACTTAACTTCCCGAATTTTGTATTCACAGTATTTCTGTTATGTTCTATATGCATGATTTAACTAATTATATAACTATAGGCAACCCTAAAAGAACAAACTGTGCTCCTCTTTCCACTCACTTATCTATATATGTGTATTGACTATGACTTTTGAAAAGAATTTAAACAATACACTTTTGTGACAAGAACAGAAAAATAACGTTTTTAAATAAAGTTGACTGACCACCTACGGACCCCTCAAAGAGTTGTTGCATGGGCTCTTACCGTGCAGAGAGCGTGGCATTTTTTTACACGATACATCGGATCGAACGTCCCAATTCTGACCGGACGTGGCTGCGTACTTGTACATCCCGCACAGTTAAACGGACGTCCAACTTTCAACTCTTAATTTAAACTGACCGTTATATAATAACATTAACGGTACCAATTTGTATGCACCAGACGCGCATTTCGACAATATTGAACGTCTCTTTAGTGATGCTCGAGACCAAAATATTTGAAAATCTAAAGCTTTTAAAAAGAAAGATGAAGAGCTTATAAACCAAAAAGGGCAAAATGTATAGCCAAAAAAGTCGGGCAAGATACCAAAGCTTTGCATGAGGGAGATTTATTCCTTAATCTACGATGATTTCCAAAAATTGTAACAGCAAATTTCATGTATTGTTCTTATTTTAGTTATGTCAGGAACAGTCTATTCGAATGACTATGTTGGCAATAACAACCAGTATGTCATTTGTGCAACAGGAAGTGCTAGGGTAGTGAAATGTTCTGTATTTTATTGTGACTTGTTTGTTACGGTCATCATCCCAAATTTATTGACTGATACGATGTGTCTATACACCCGAATAGTTTATATTGTTCTGAAACTTTACTGATTGTGGTCCTATTCCTTATTGTAACATTTTGGATTCGCATGGTATGTGGTGCATGTGTAGCATGAGAAGCTTATCCTGTCGACGCACTTGATTTCGTTTCTCTCAGTGAATCTGAAGCAACACAAATGGATCGCGTCTGTTGTCTTGGGGTGTCTGTAGCGAAACACTTGGTTAAACCTCAAATTCTTAAAACAGACAACACACATCATTATCTTAAAAATAATGCACATTTGTATACATATTTTTGTTATAACTTGGTATGATATAGTATTTGCATACGCCTTCGGATATTTTGTTTTCTCTCTGACAATTATACCATTATTCGTGATCGATAAAATTGTGATAATTAAAATAAAGCAGAACTTCACATTTTACTGACATTATATTTGAATTGTTAAAATCGTGGTAATTTGGAAATAAAGCAGAACTTTACATTTTAACTGACATATATGTAATGTATTCTCTTTCTGTTCCAGTATCTATTGAATCAATACAAAATGTCAGTTTATAGTCCATAGTAAGACTATTCTAAATCATATAATTTTAGAACATACTACAACAGTGGGTAATCATACCATTTACGCTTCGAATACAAGCTTTTCCTGGGAAAGTGGAACCGTTTTATATCAAGGAAAAGCTTTGCCTGCTGAAGTCAACTTCTTTGACGTTTTCAGATACTTGATATATGAACCTCCACCTCAACAACCATCTGTTTTACTTGAATTATGTGAAATTGGAGTTATTGGTGAGTGCTTTTATCAAAACAAAACATTTAGATTTGAGAATGTTTATATATTAGATGTACATACGCGTTAATGAAATTCTTACGTATGTGTGGTGTCAACACACGGTCTTGTAGTTGAATTGTATTAAAATCGCGACAATATTTTCGTTTACATTATGCTGAATTTATGAATTTTATTACCCGTTATGGTTGGTTGATGAATCAAATGTATCGTCATCTACTTCTTGCCAGAAATATTATCCTAAACAATGCGTATCAACTTTGAACGTGGCATATTCTCTCTTCCAACAGACTATTTAAAATTGCAATGTAATGACGACAGCGGAAAGACTCCAAATTCAATTGTTGTTTTAGAGTTCACTCTTTTCGTCATGTGCAAGCACTGTCAGTTAAGTGTTGTGCCAATTCAGTTGCAAGTATGGATTTACTATCCCTTGTTGTTCTTTAATTATAAATTGTCAGTCATGTTGCTTTGTAACACCCACAGAATATGTATATTTGTGTGACGCTAAAATCATAAAGTACGAATTTAGATTTTGTTTGTATTGTATTTGAAAATAAAGTTTCATAGTTTGATTAATAGTACAATAATAAAATTAACGATACAAACTTTACTGCACCAGATGCGCAATTCGACAATAAATGTCTATCCTGTGATGCTTGAGGCAAAACTATTTGAAAATCCAAAACTTATTAAGAAAGTGAAGAGCTGATAAAACCTTCAAAATAATCTTTCTTCATGATCAGTTATCAATAATTAACTTTTGAAGTACTTTTTTCATAAAATATAAACTACTACTCTGTATAACTCGAAATATTTAAAGGCCATTTTTTTAATCAGCAATTGATTTAAATAATCACGAGATTTCATAAGTATGAACATAAATATTTATTGGTTATACCATATTTATAAAGTCACCCTTCAATTGAAATTTGAGTTCTATTTAGTGGGGCAATGTCCGGTACCTCTTTTGATAAATATAATGATAAAGGAGTTTTGCGTATACGACACTGAGACAGCAACCCTACACGATAACTAAACTTGCAAACACATTCAAAGGAAAAATAAACGATTATTATTTCAATTTGTATTATGAATAGCTAGTCAGAATATCTTATCTAAATTAGTGACATGGGCTATTTTGACTACTTTTATTTAGGTTGTCCACCTACACATTATGGTCCTGTTTGTACTAAATTCTGCCCACTAAACTGTCAAGGACCATGTGACCTTCAATCCGGGAATTGTACATTTGGATGTTTAAACGGATGGACTGGTGATAAATGTGGACAAGGTATAAAACAATTTTACATAATAATCGTTATAATGTATTTTGGATTGCATCGATTCGTCATTTTACAATTTTACAATTAAGGAAAACAATATCAACTAGCTTTGAATTTGTATATACCAATAAGGTATATTAACAGCCGCGACAATGAAAAAGTAATATTTGGTAGGGACAAAACAAAGTGTCAAAAAGCACTAAAAGAAAAATCCCAAATCATTAATCAAAGGAAACCGACAATTCCATGACAAAAATCACCAACCGGAAAGTAAAACACTGAGCAGCACGAAACCCTTTACAAAAGAATTAAGATTGATAACAATATTCAATGACGTAATTTTGACTCCTGACAGGTTAACTCCGTTTGGGACTAAATATCCATTAACATGTTTTGATAGTAAGAACAATTATATATGATAGTTCGTACGATACATAATTCTGGATAATCTTGCGTCAGAACAATTATCACCAAAGTTTTGGCCGAAATAGAGGAGAAAATCAATCCTCCCTACTAGGGTTAAAATTTGGAGGTAACACATTGTAAGACATAGACCATTAAGTGAAGCTAGCAAAATTAAGCCTTTAAATAAAGGCTACAGTAGTATACCGCTGTTCAATAGTCATAAGTCAAATAAGCGAAAACAAATCCGGGTCACAAACCAAAAACGAGGGAAACACATTAACTACAGATTAAAACAGATCAAATACTCTCGGAAAGCGTTGTGTGAAAGTATCCGATGGTATAGAAATCAGTAACGTTGCCGTAGTTTGACATAAGAACTATATATCAGAGAGAGGCGAAAGATACCAAAAGGACATTCAAACTCATAGGTTGAAAGAGAACTGGCAATGTCTTGGTACTATACTGATATATAAAATGGTCAGTCGATAAATATTGGTGCAACTCTTTTTGTTTTCGTCGTTTCAATTCTTTTCAGTTATGAAACTGACAAGAAAATGCTTTCATTATAAAAGAGTTTTTAAGATATTATTCATATTTGGTTTGAAAATAGAGAATACCACTAAGTGATCAGTATTCTGAAAGTCTAGGTCTTTGCACAGTCAACATTTCATACATATACAAATCAAATGTATCAGTCTCAACTTACCCTTATTATTATAAGAGTGACATATTACCGTTTTCGACCTTAATAATTAAATGCACCTAATAATCTGCCTTTCAAAGGAACAAATTTTATTTCCTTTCCTTTTGTGAATTTCATTTTCTTAGTGGCGATGATCAGTTTGTTTGAGATCCTGATGTTAGCTGTGACGGCTTAGATTACAATGAACTTTATTGTTTTGTTAATTAACCCTTCTATGTCAGGAATAGATTTTACAAATGCATTTTACGACCCTGATATTAACAAATCCAACACGGTTCTAGATTTTCGTTTACGTCTTACTACTTGGCTTTAAAGTCTTTTGATAAATAAAAGATAATAATTATACTGCGGTTGTTGTCAATAACGTATTCTGTGGTATAAACCCCAGTTGACGACATCTGCTGAAAAATACACTCACTGATATAAGAACATAGGACGGCAGGATTTCATTTCTACAGGCCGAGATTTTGAAATTACTTCAATGAACTGAACACATTCTTTGACACTCTATCAGTTGTTATTACTTCGTTTATCCTTTAACTACCGAAATTTTTTTGTTATTTGGGGACATCCATTATACTTGTCGGACGATTTATACTCTGCTTACAAAATGCAAAGTTGAACAAACATATCCTGACTTATAAGTGTCCAAGTTTTCATTTATTTTATTATATTGACAAGTTGGAGGCTACCCATCGAAATGTTTACAGACGCCATTATGATTTGGTTGAAATATCTGTGTCACAGATGACCTAAAATATGCTCCAACTGAAAAGTCATAGCCACAATCCAAGAACGTCCTTATTTCCTCGATTGTGACATCACCAAATGAGGCTATCTCAGAATTTGCACTTGACATGGGCAACACGACGTGGTTTCATGTAGTGATTTTGTTACCCTTCTGGAGCACCAGATATCTTATCCCATTATTGGTCTGGTGCTTACTGTCTAATGTTTAGTTTTTATGTATTGTATCGTAAGTTGTGTATGTCTTTTAATGGACAGAAGCGAAACCACGAACTTATCATACTAATTCACGAACTGTCTAAAGTTTTGAATGTAAACCTTGCACCTTGATACATGTTTCAATGAAAATTTATATATTGATACCTGTGTGGACATTTGATAACTATTTCATATATAGGTTGACATAAATTGTTTAGTCCATATATACAATGATATCAAAATTCGTGAATGTTGTTCCTTAAAGTATATTATATATTTATGTCTCTGTAATCAGTTTGTAAAAGTCGATTGAATTTTACAGCATGTACAAGCGGTAGATACGGTAAAGACTGCCTTGATGATTGTTCAGCAAACTGTTTAAATGCAACATGTGATCACGTGTCTGGAGAATGCATCGAGGGATGTCATGACGGATGGAGGGATTTAATTGTACTCAAAGTTTGTTTCTTTTTCTCTCCAAAGAACATGTTTTCATTGATCAAATTTCCATTTTATTACTTAAAGAGAAACTTATATAATGAGATCAATGAATAATATAACATACTTCAATAGGATTGCAAAATGAATGTAAATATGTAGTGTTTAATTTCACTTATTATTGTATGAGTTAATTCAATCATAACGCATATAAACATCAGTTTAAGGTAATTAGAGAATTTCTATTAAAATAAGATTTGAAGAAAAATAAATATTAAATGAAAACACTTACATATTGTAATACACCTTAGAAAGAGAGTCGAAAGATACCAAAGGGACATTCAAACTCATTAGTCGAAAATAAACTAGCAACACCATGGCTAAAAAGAAAAGACAAACAGCAGTACACAAAACACACCATAGAAAACTTAAGACTGAGCAACACGAACCAGTGAGAATATAATATTCCATGGCGTGAACAAATTACAATGTATGTTCTTTCTACATGTTCTAATTTTATATGTACTGATTTTATGTTTTATCCATTTTTCAGAATGTCCTAATGGTCAATTTGGGACCAACTGTTCGGAGTTTTGTGAAGGGTGTTTATCTTATACGTGTGATCATGTTGATGGTTTATGTGATAACACATCCGCTTGTAACCCTGGTTATGTATACGTGAAATATTGCAATAAAGGTACGTAAAGTGTGGTATTGAAATTGTGCATATACTTGAGCAATTCCGATCAAGGAAATATTAACACATATTTCAGAAGTAGAGACAGACCACGAGTGTTTATAAGCCTTGAATGACTGTTTGATGCCCAACCATTAGCTAACTTATTAGTCGTAATAAATCTAGACAGATATTTCATGTATTCACTAAAACAGCTTGAACCGGAAATCAATTCAGATGGCTATGAATAGCATTTACGGTACCATTTTTTGTGCACTAGATACGCCTTTCGGCTATTAAGGTCTCTGTGGTGCTATTAATTTCAATGATTTGATTCACATTTAATTAACAGGAAAGCAGATTTTCCTGGAATTACCTTCATAAGGAACGTTCAAACCCGGGACATGTGTTATATTAACTTTATCTAGAGGGTGATATGTTTTTGCTATTGTTCCGTGTCATTTTACGACAGAAAAGCAGAAATTGTTCACAATTTTAAATAAGTTATTCTTTTTTTCTGGCAATACTATTTTTTAGAATCAGGATAGAATATCATACACCCTTACTAAATTACATGGCTGTTCACCTCTACATGAGTACATTCGGTAACTTTAAATTGCAAAAGAAAAGGTATATATAATTGTAAAAAAATCACGAACTGCCACGAAAAGAACACAAAATCATAATGTATATGTAACACGGAAAACGTAAATATATAGGTCATAGTACTATTTCCAATACGGGTTTGAATCAACAAGGTTTATAAAATAAACAGATGTGGTATGATTGTTAACGACATTACATTGACAACTCTCCAACAGAGACCAAATCTCGTAGAAGTTAGCAACTATCGGTCACCGTCTTGCATTCATCAATTAGCAAAGCCCATAACGCATAGTAAGTTATAAAATGGCAGAAAAGACAAATGTAAAACAATTCAAATCGAAAAACTAACGGTCTGATTAATGTACAAAACAATTAACGAAAACAATTATAACATACAGCAACAAACGACAACCACTAAATTACAGGCTGCTGACTTTGTACAGGCACATATCGAATGTGGTGGGGTTAAACACTTGTTGGCGGGTGCCCAACCCTCATCCTAAACCTGGGACAGTGGTGCAACAGAACAACAAAAGAACAAACTGTGCAAAGCGATAAAAGAAAGCCAAATACGTTATACAGAGACAAACCACAACCACTGAATTACAGTCGCCTGACTTTGGACAGGCACATATAAAATGTGACGGGTTAAACATTTTACAGGCGCCCAACCATCTCCTAACTCTAGTAAATGAATTTTAGTCTTAAACGGTCACTTGATCTTAACATCATCTGAATAGCCTGATTAATGAATTGTTAAGTCATGTTCAGTCTTTCGGTCAATTTTAAGACTCATCCACTGCGGTAAATTTAGAAATGTTCAGACAATACGACTGCTGTCAATTCATTACTGATCAGAAGCTTTTCAGACAATTCAGTATGACGTTAATGTGTACAGGTAAATAACAACTACTGAATAGTCTGAACATAGACTATAAACAGATCATCATCGACTGCAAGCGAATTGTTACAGCTAAACTTCCTAATCAAATCTTTGTATCTACGATAGAATTTAGTGAAAGTTATTTGTGGTAACGGAATCCTTTACAGAATAATTTACCAGAAATACATAAATAACGTTCATTAAGATGCAAAACGTCACTACAGACACGGGCATAGAGAACGAATTGGGATAATAAATATCGTAAGATGTGGCCAAAGGAACACCACCGCCCAAAAAGTAAACTCCAAAGTAGAAAGTGTAAACTCGTATACTAACTGAAATAATGACGATGTGGTAATTGTGGTGGCAATATTAGCAGTAGTATCGATCTTTAATACTGAACTAACGTGGTTTCCTTAGAGAATAATGCAATACGCCTGACACTTCCAAATCTGTTGTTTTAAATGACGAAGATTTTGTAAGTGAATAAGAGGTATAAGTAGTTTAATTCAATTCAAATCTCGTAAATCTATTTTGAATACTAGTAGTATATAACAAAGTAGAAACAAACGTTGGAATTCCATTAAAGCAGATTTTAATTACATCAGACGCCATGCGAATCATATAGGTTAGACAACTATTATTTTCTAGTATCTTACGATCTAACACCACCCAAACATGACTCACGTGACAATGACTGGAGAGCGTTTGTCTATTTAATTCTTTCTTCCCCGTACTGAAACAATGTTATGAGCAAACCCCAATGCCGAAACGGACATTAATGTCAACTAGAAGCGGATGTCACTACAGACAAATTTAAATCATCTAAAAAAAACCAACATACAAATGTACTAGTTTTAGTTTGGTCAAGCAGCTTGTCTTATGCTATTTACACAAAATAGGGGCACGTTTTGTGCATTGTTATGAATGTAAGACATGTGACAAGCAACATGTTGGTTTGTGAAAGTTGGTTTTGCATCAGTGTAGGTATAAAGAAGACCGCGTCTGCTTCGTTCTTCACTTAACTTCAAGTACAAGTACATTATACCTCGATTTACCTGTCACTTGATCGATTCGACAGACTGGGGAAGGGGTATTATTGTTCTAAACAGACCATCGATGACATATCATATGCTATATACAACTATCTTGTATGTTTGAATACTGTACTTTTTTGTCTATTAGAATGTGACAATTGGTATTTTGGTAATAATTGTTCTATGGAATGTAACTGTCTAGTCGAGCCATGCAACAAAGTAGATGGAATATGTCCACTTGGAGGTTGTAAAGAAGGATGGCATGGTGAATCATGTAACCAACGTAAGTAGCTTGTGTTTGTCATAGTAAGAAAATAACACGTATAAGTAATCCTTTCCAATTGAATTTATGTAAAATAAACCTTTTCAAATACAAAACCTTTAGGATGCGACATATATCTATCACAAAAGATGTTGTTTTACTATTGTTTGTTTGTCTGGTTTTTTTTTTTATATTTAGTTATCTTGGTGTAGAAATTTTATACCGCTGATTTCACCAAGATTACGAAATTATTTCTTAGGAAGCCTTCTTTTACTTATTTTAATAATGGGGTGAAAAATAGGCAAGAGGCCGAGGGTGAATGTCATTTCTCTGGTGTTGATAAATCATTGTATCAACTGAAATCAAAAGTCAACAATTGTTTTATTATATGACTTTTTATCCTTCTCTAATTTTCTAGTATTTGCTCAAGATACTTTTAAAACTGCTCCCTGTTTTTATTCTAAAGAAATCATCTGCTTTTGCAGTTGCTAATTTTCAAAAGTTGAAATATTCAATAAACTTTAAGTTTACTAAAATATACACCGAGAACAAGAAGAAAAAAAAATACACCGAAAACAAGAAGAACAAGTAAAAACGGGAATTTACATGACGTCATAAACCTACGTCATTGACGTTGCCTTGGAATATCTATATTTAGGTACACGGACGCTGTTCCAAATCTTATATTAACCTCTCGTGATTTTTGCCGCGGTGAATATAATGTTTTATCAAAGAGGATTTCCTATGATTTAAGGCAATGAGAAAACAGAAAATTTATAGTCATATAATAAATTGCTTTATTTGACTATTTTTACAATTTATCTATTGACATTTCCAAACGGAAGGCTATGTACCTCAGTAAAACGAACCTAAATAAATTTTAATCAATTAACCACCTAAACAAATCATAAACTATAAAAGGAAGATGTAAGAACAAAGTCTAAATTGTGTAAAAATATATAAATACATGTTCAGCTTAATATGGCTAAACAAAGACAAGAAAGTTAAAATGATCAACATTAAAACATTATCATGAGAGATGTATGAAGATGATTTATATTTTAATGACGCTTCAATTATTTTGGGTAAAAATGTAAGCATCAGAGAATTTGTTAATTTGAAACTTATACCTTTGTGTTTTTTAAAATGTTTTTGTGAATTTCTCTTTATTCAACATCAACCATGAAAAGTTCTATTCGATTGTTAAAAAAATATATCCGATTTGTATTTAAAAGTATTCAAAAGTTATTATGAAGAACATTACTCACTTTCTCTTCTTGAATAACAAAAAGGTAGTTATGGCCAAATCAAATAAAAAGTAGCTTTAAATGTCAAAAATTCTTTATTGTTTTTGTTGTTGCAAAATACGGCTTAGGCAATGTATAGCGGGGAAACAAAAACTATAATGTTTCGAATTATTCAACACTTTATATACGGTTAATCTACAGAAAATGAGCATATCAATGATATTTCAGGTCAACACAAAAGTTTAACAAAGGAAAACAATTTGGTGAAATCTCGTGTTTAAAGTGCTATAATCTAGAAAACACACAGCTGAGGTGTGCATTAACTGATTTCAGAAGTAATGCATAAGTCAAATGCCCCTTGCCTTATAATACCGACATTGTTGATCAGTTAACAGCTTTGTACATCTTCATCGTTGAGAAATATGAAGTAGAATGGAGATTCTAAAGGTGTAGGGAAAGGGAATGGAGAAAGCCTTTTTTTTTACAAGAATTATATTTGTTTTGTACAATGTAAATCCAAAATAAATACCCTAACTAATTAAAACTGGATAGCTATTATTTGTAAAAAAGTTGAGTAAGTTTAGATGAATGTTATCAATAAATATTTCATTTCTAAATATTTAGTGTTGTGAGGTACAATTTTTATGACCAAATTTTGATGCAAATTATATTCTAAGAATGTACCTAAAAAGTAAATAAGATCAAATGACTTCGTTCAGATGCAGCATTTCTTCAAAATTGGTCGTCGAATACAGGTGAAAAATAGGGCGATTAGATATTGAAAGCAATATTACGTTAATCCATTTTACTTTATCCCATTACTTTTTGAACAATTCTCTTCAATTATAATGAAACACTTAGAATATGCTCAATACCTATATTTAGTTATTACTTTTGAATTGTCTGCAGTTTTATGATGCCACAAATATTCATGCGAAGTATGATAAAATTGAGAATGGAAATGGGGAATGTGTCAAAAAGACAACAAGCCGACCAAAGAGCAGAAAACAGCCGAAGGCCACCAATGGATCTTCAAGACAGTGAGAAAATCCCTCACCCGGAGGCGGGCTTCAGCTGGCCCCTAAACAAAAATTTGTACTAGTTCAATGAAATATGAGTTTCTCTCCATCGACTATTTAATATACGTATGGAATATGTAAAATTAGATAATTCAAATACTTATCTTACATCGTTTTATAGCATAGCCACCAAAACATCCACACAAATATGATAAATATTATCATTAGATGACTGACAATTTTACCATCAAAAACAAGAACATGATGTTTTCCTAGAGTATACACTTCATACCGTATCTATATTGTTTAGTACTGTTCATATCTTTATACTTTTTAAATAGAAATTATCATCATATGAAATAAAGATGTATACATAGACCCATTTTGTGTTAAATAATTTTCAAATGAAAAGGAAATATGTAAACGACTTTCCGACAAAATATGTATTACTCATAATGATTGTTCAAATTATATCGTACAAAAATTTAAACAGAGAAAATTTCGTAAATCTATATAAATTTCTACAAGGATCAAGAATACGGATTTTGTAATCGCATGTGGTGTAGATTGATATATCTGAGGAGTTAATAAACACAATTAAAAACAATTTTAAACAAAGTTTTTTGGTCAAAATACCTAAAACCCAAGGTCTTGCATAAACATATGTTTTAAATACGTTACCATCTTTGTAAAACATATCTCTTTTTTTCATTAAAACCCGAGCTCATATTTTAATATAAATGACAAGATAAAAAAAAAAAAAAATTTGGCTATTTCGTTTTTTACGATAGTTTTACACTCTATGTAAAATGTTCGAAGCAAATATGTAAAACAAATTTTAAAATATGAAAACTTATGTCTAACAGCCTGAAGTCTTGCTAACATTGGAAGGGTTTATATGGCAAGTTTTTAATCCTGTAAAATTTTCTATTTCAGGGGGCCAAGTAGTGAGCTTACATTTTTGTCCTTTAGATCTTGATTTACCGTACAGCGTTTTACAAAATTAATGATGTCACTTATTTTTCCTAAGTATTCAAAGGATTCCTTAAGTTCTGCCTGACGTATGCATCTTTAATCTATAAAATACTACCGTTTGAACAAAAGATTACGGTAAACAAATGATACGGATTAAAGTAAACAAGATTAAATCCAACAACAGAACGAACACAATTCATTGTAATTATTGTACGATCGGATGTCGAAGGGTAAAAGACGATTAACATATTCAAACGGATAATACTAATAAGTTGAAGACAGAGATTTGGTCTACTTTTACATATTTTAATTGAACGAAATGAAACAAATACTAATTTAGTTGATAATTACGAACATTTTAGAATGTGTGGATGGTCATTTTGGACTAAACTGTAATGGTTCATGTGATGGATGTATATCAAGAACTTGTGAAGCTACAGATGGATTATGTTATAACACCACTGGATGTGAACCAGGTTATTACTTCGAGGAATACTGCAACAACAGTATGTACAACATGGTATTATACATTTTTTCTGCTACACTTTCCTGTATGTCAGTCCATCGACCGTTTATGTCACTTTCCTTTCGTCGTAGGACATTTCACTTTCCATTTATTCGAACGGCCGAGGAAAAGGAGATACATTGTAATATAATTATTTAGGAGTGGGTTTACCATGTTTTTGTTTCAATTTTAAAATGGTAAAAACACTTTGCTCGCACTCCCAAAAATAAGGTCTTTACTATGAATGCAATATCAGATAAGCCAAAGCTAAACATAAATAAATGTGATCAATATAATCAACGTTTTCATAAGATTACTAGAATTATATTGTGCGAATTTTTGTGTGTGTCGTTGTCAATATAATGGAATTTGATGCGACTGTCATACAAGTGAGCGATTTAGCGCTATAAAACCAGGTTCAATCCACCATTTTCTACATAAGAAAATGCCTGTACAAAGTCAGGAATATGACAGTTGTTGTCCATTCGTTTTATGTGTTTGTGCTTTTGACTTTGCCATTTGATTAGGGACTTTCCGTTTTGAATTTTCCTCGGAGTTCAGTATTTTTGTGATTTAACTTTTTTCCGATATTTGATTTTCCACATAAGGCATTGCATTGGTGTTATACATATTTCATTTCTAAATGGGAGTTCTTGGTGTTCTTCAACCTATCTTCTAATGAATAACTAAAAGATGAAATGATTTATGATAGAAAGGTTATTAATCGATACTCCCAATATTTTGTTACAATAAGCCTGAGTGGTCAAACAATATCGCATAGTACAGTGAAAACTTAAAGTTGAATTTTATCACATGAGAAATATGTAGAAATTTTTTTGAAAACCCTGACTTCATTGAAACCAAATATTACATAGGGTTTCCTTGTTTTTACATACAGAATGGTCAGGCACGGCAGGTAGTTTTATGAAAGAGTGTACGGGAAATATGTAAAATAAACCAAAGAACACATAAAACCACTATGAAAGACAGATTGCATTTACATATATGCGTATAAATGGAATTATGATCAATCACTTTTTTATACGACTTGGTCGATGTCAGTAGAAAATGGGGATGGACATTGGATCATCGTTATAATCTTTGGCAAACATCAAAATGCATGAAATTAAGAAGACCCGTGTTTTTAAAAAAATTTTGTTTTACTGTCGCACTGCTTTTGGCGCGATTAGTATCTACCCAGTAGCATAATTATGCATGAAATTGAGAAGATCAGATTGTTTTACTATAAGTTAGTAATGTCATTGTTGGTCAATATTCAGTCACCGAGAATATCATATTTCTAGTATCATACATGTCATATGCATGCATAAAAATCATGTTTATTTTTTTTTCAACAGGTAGGTTGATATTGCAGCTAGAAACATTTTGTCCCATAAATCATCCATCCAGCAGAACTTTAATCCGTTAAATAACAAGAATCAGCCATTTCAGTTTCCTTTCGTCTATGTTTATTCCGCCTAGTTGCATAAAAAATCTTTAATTTAAAAGGGATATGATTCATGTTGTCTTACTTAAGTGCAGATTGTTACCCGCAAAAAAGGTAGAAATAAAAAACTCGTTGAAGCAGTTGTTGTGTCAGGAGCACACTCATGTTAAATAGGCCAGACTAAAAAGTATAACAAAAATATCGAACTCCAAGGTAAATTCAAAAAAGGGAAGTCCATAAAAACTGACAAAATCAAACGTTATCAAACCAACGGAATATAAAGTGAACATACACGACAGTAATACACTTATTGAGATAGATAAACGCCATTTAATGTTGCAATGGGTATTTAATTGGTTGTAACATTGATTTACTATAATTCGTGTTCTCTTTCACAGCATGCGATGATTGGTTTTTCGGTACAAACTGTACAAGGAAATGTAATTGTTTGACTGGGCCATGCAACTGGTTTACAGGAAAGTGTCCAACTGGTGGCTGCGAAAAGGGGTGGCAAGGAGAATCATGTGAAGAAGGTAAGACATTGGTTTTCATTTGGTCAACCTTATAAGTATTTTTATAGTTTATCTTAACACAGATATAATCCATTAGTTGTTGTTGACCTGACATAATATTCGCTTTCTAATCGAAATTACTGTCATGAATGAGGTCATAGGTACCACACAGTTTTCTCTTATTACTAGTACCAAATATCTCCTCCGACTTTTATAGTAATATAACACTGTATATGATATATTTTAGCAATTTAGCAAGTACAACTGTGTGCCTTATTTAAAAACTACATTCGTTTATAAGATTATCAAAATCGCTTAAAGACTCGAGCTATTCCTAAAGGTTAAATGTGGAAGAAGACAGATTTTACGCGCTCATTCAAAGTAAAAAGTCAAAAAACAAAGAATTGGTTTACTCTAGATTGAACAAAATGTAACAAATACTAATTTAGTCTAACATAACGAACATTTCAGGATGTATTGATGGTCGTTTCGGACGAAACTGTAATCGTTCATGTGATGGATGTTTATCAAATAGTTGTGAAGCCACTGATGGATTATGTTATAACACTACCGGATGTGAACCAGGTTATCTGTTTGATGAATACTGCAACAAAAGTACGTACTATACGGTATTTTTAGAATTTTCGGTTTTTAATTCCATTCAACTTCCTATTCGATTTGGCCTTCTCACTGGTTTGGTTCGATCGTAATTAACTATTCTGACGTAGACGACGCGCGCGTCTGGCCTGGCAAATTGTAAGCCTTTTATCTTTGATTAGATTTTATTATATATTCTTTCTGTTACATGTACCTTTATGTCAGTCCATCGAACTGTGTTATGCCTTCTTTTCTGTTCTCAGACGTTAAGACTTTCAAACTTTTCAAACGCCCGAAGAAAATCAGAAAACAAATCCAGATATATATTTGTGCTTTAACAACGGTTTTGATTTTCATTTCCGAAATTTAAAAAAAAAAAAACAATCGCTGCTATTCCAAAAAAATAAAGATGTCTGAATGGATAAAATATCAGATAACCCCAAACTAAATGTAACCAAATATAATCACTTTTTGCATACTTTATGTTAATTGTTCTTTGGGTTCCAATTTCAGATCTTCCACTAATTGCTTTGATTGATGTTATTAGCTCACCTGGCCGGAATGGCCAAGTGAGCTTTTCTCATCACTTGGCGTCCGTCGTCCGTCGTCGTCGTCGTCCGTCGTCGTCCGTTGTCGTTAACTTTACAAAATCTTCTCATTTGAAACTACTTGGCCAAATTAAACCAAACTTGGTCACAATCATCATTGGGGTATCTAGTTTAAAAATGTGTCCGGTGACCCGGCCAACCAACCAAGATGGCCGCCATGGCTAAAAATAGAACATAGGGATAAAATGTAGATTTTGGCTTATATCTCTGAAACCAAAGCATTTAGAGCAAATCTGACAGGGTAAAATTGTTTATCAGGTCAAGATCTATCTGCCCTGAAATTTTCAGACAAATCAGACAACCCATTGTTGGGTTGCTGCCCCTGAATTGGTAATTTTAAGGAAATTTTGCCGTTTTTGGTTATTATCTTGAATATTATTATAGATAGAGATAAACTGTAAACAGCAATAATGTTCAGCAAAGTAAGATCTACAAATAAGTCAACTTGACCAAAATGGTCAGTTGACCCCTTAAGGAGTTATTGCCCTTTATAGTCAATTTTTAACCATTTTTCGTAAATTTTTGTAATCTTTTACAAAAATCTTCTCCTCTGAAACTACTAAGACAAATTTAACCAAACTTGTCCACAATCATCATTAGGGTATCTAGTTTAAAAAATGTGTCCGATGACCCCGCCCGCGAACCAAGATGGCCGACATGGCTAAAAATAGTACATAGGGTAAATGCAATTTTGGCTCATATCTCTGAAACCAAAGCATTTAGAGCAAATCTGATGAGGATAAAATTGTTCATTAGGTCAAGATCTATCTGCCCTGAAATTTTCAGACCAATCAGGCAACACGTTGTTGGGTTGCTGCCCCTGAATTGGTAATTTTAAGAAAATTTTGCACCTTTTGGTTATTATCTTGAATATTATTATAGATAGAGATAAACTGTAAACAGCAATAATGTACAGCAAAGTAAGATCTACAAATAAGTCAGCATGACCAAAATTGTCAATTGACCCTTAAGGAGTAATTGCCCTTTGTAGTCATTTTTACAATTTTCATAAATTTTGTAAATTTTGTAAATTTTACAAAATATTTTCCACTGTAACTACTGGGCCAAGTTCATTATAGAGAGAGATAATTGTAAGCAGCAAGAATGTTCAGTAAAGTAAGATCTACAAACACATCACCATCACCAAAACACAATTTTGTCATGAATCCATCTGTGTCCTTTGTTTAATATGCACATAGACCAAGGTGAGCGACACAGGCTCTTTAGAGCCTCTAGTATATATTTGAAAGTGTGAGTCGTTTGCCTACATCAACTTATCCTCATTAGCATAGCTTACACAATTAAAATGAATTTTGATCGAAAGGTAACTAAAGGATACTTCCAAGATTTTGTCCGATTTGTAAAACAATATCGTATCGGACAGTAGAAACGTAATTTAAAATTTTAGCATATCATATTTCTGAGAATCTTAGCAAATATCTAGGTCCTTGCTTGCGAATGTCCTACCAAAATGGTCAAGTTGGTCTACCTTGTGAACGTCCACATAGCTCGACATTTCATCCTTTTGAACACTTGGGGTCCGGTATCAAATACCGAATGCAATAAATTAACCTCATTGCTGTACTTATTGCTAACTTGATGTTCTTGGTTTACATGGTTTTCTGGAGACCAGCATACTACCGGTAGAATGTAGGAATATATTGTTTTTATTACCGCTCCGTCATTTTAATGCCGGTGAACATATTCCACTCATAACATTATGTCTTCAGTATCATGTAAAATGTAAATGTTAATTTTACACTTAATCTTTCACTTGTTGAAGTCATTTCCAACGAATAGCATACACAATCACGAAAAAACGATTACATGAATCATCTTTTTAACAGAAGGTAATTAAGGTTGATGCTGAAAAAAGTAGAATTCACTACGTGCAAATTTAAAAATACAGAAAACGGTAAAATAACTATACCTACGCTGTACATTTCAAATAGCTTTGTTAGCAAGAATAGCCGTTTTTGTATTAAGATAATTTTTTATTTGCTGTTTTGCAGCCTGTGACGATTGGTATTTTGGTACTAACTGCACAGGGAAGTGTTATTGTTTAACTGGGCCATGCAGTTGGGTTATAGGAAAATGTCCATCTGGTGGATGCGAAAAGGGGTGGCATGGCGAATCATGTGAAATAGGTAGAAAATTAATTTCTATATGGTCGACGCTATATTTAAGTGAAATAACACATTTATTTTTGGCTCGATTTCGTGCTACTTGCTTAACATAAAGTTGAGTTATATTCATATTTTACAAGAGTATTAAAGGTTTCCCATACATTTTTAATTTTCAATTTAATAAATTGTGAAATGTTTTAAGATGATGTAACGCTCTTATATTTCTAGTCGGATTATTGCCGATTAACAGTATGAGTGTTTGTAACCACATTTATGTTTTCATTCATATTTGTTATTGTACATATATATGACAAAACAAAACCGTGATTGATTATTGGGGTTAAACGCAAATTTTAGCACTATCTTGTGGCGACCAGTTTTTATTGGTAGAGGAAGCCGCAGTGCCCTGAGAGAACGACTGACCTTCGGTAGAACAATTGACAATCCTAGGCCGTGTTCACATTGAGCTAAACTCGGTGTGGTGTTAGTGTACTCAACACTTACATTAAACTCTATTACGCTCCCATTGTTAAAAATCAATGGTTACAAAAAGTTTAAAACAGGTTTTGACTACATGCAGTCGATAGTCAATGTAGGCCTTGTGTGAGTTAAGTGTACATTAAACTAGATATTGAAAACGTGAAGTTTGTTATGAATATTTAAGGAAGTGATCACGGCCCTAGTTACATGTAATTAAGATTTGATTAGAACGCACCTGCCACGTGCGTGGTTCGAACTCACAACCTCCGAATTGACAAGATGTGCGATACAATATTTTAACACATTACACCACTCTGCATTCGAGGCCCCTTAAAAGGAAAACCGTCCTTGAAAGCTATATATGTACTGAAAATGTATGTATACTGTTGTAAAAAATTCTTTGTTTTCTTTTGTAGAAATATTTTATTCGTTTTCTTACTTCTAAAAATAATAGGTCATTGAGAAAGAACATAACAAATAGAAAAAATGTTTTAAACACACAGAATATACAGGTAAAAATATATGCAAACTGATTTGTTTCCATCTGTCTCAAACACATATTTCATTTAAGAAATGAAATCTAAAACAAATGCATACCCAATGTTTAAAATTTCTAATTATCCTTAAATTACATTAACATACTTTTCATCAATGTACATATTTGAGAATATTTATTTACAAAAATATTTTTATGTATTGTTTTCGTTTAAACATACCAATTATTTTATTCTATTTATATTTGATATATTAGTTATATATGTTTTCCTTAAATCTAATGAATTGTGCGATCATTTATATAAATACACACAACGTGATGACCGTGATGTACTGCATATATTAAAATAAGAAGATGTGGTATGATTGCTACCAGAGACCAAACGACGTAAATTTGCAAGTATGGTTCACCGAATCGCCTTAAGCTATAACAGACTGCAAAATTACAATTGTAAAACAATTCAAACGCGACAAACTAACGGCTTGATTTATCTTCAAAACAATAAACGAAAACAAAATTTGATATACAGCAACAAACGACAAACACTGAATTACAGGCTCCTGACTTGGGACATACCGAATGTTGTGGAATTAAACATGTACGAGGGCACCTATGCTAGGAAGTAAAAAAAAACAAACCATAATGTGTAAAACCAACATTATGTTGAACATAAACGTATATGAGTTATTTCGAATATGATATAACTGTATTAATTTTGATTAGAAACGGCCCTTGATACAAAAAAGATACACACTCACATAAACATTCACATACGCACACAAGCTTTTTCACACATACAAATGCTATCTTGTATTAAAATACCGTCATCTTTATTTCATACAAACCTATTCTTGTGGCCAGATAACATGGATTATGTCCTCGGAGAGAATGTGTCCACCAGCAGTGACATCGACCCAGTAGTACTAAAGAACGACAGAAAAGATGCTAAGGTCGCATTAAAAATTTGTCAGTTCAATAAAACAGACAACACCATGGCCAAAGATAAAGCAACAAAAGACAAACAAAGAGTGTACATTTCATCGATGTAGTACACTTTGTTCAATTTAAGATAGAATTTAGCGTGTTATAACAATATTTTGAGTGCATAGTTTATAACTCATATGGCCTTCTTCAATGAAATGAGCGGTTCCATCTATCTCTGGCAAAGTTCACCTTAGATCGTTATAAATTTTCTTTTTATGGCCCTTTCGGTCATATAGATCATCACGTATTTAGGTACGTATACATCCTTTGTTTTCAAGTGTATATGTTTGATCGTTCCTAATGATTGTAATTCAGAAAACCCTTTAGACGCAACTAAATGATTACGTATCCTTTTTATTTACTGCAGATTTTTTTGTGTTTTTTGCTCCAAGGAACTAAATATTTGTTTTATTTCAAGGAATATCTGATTTACAAAAGGCAGAGCCTCCTTTCGCTGCCGCAATTGGTGGAGGTGCTGCTGCAGTCATATTAGTTCTGCTTATAATTGCGGTATTCATTATTTACAGGTCAGTTGTATTGTTCTTGAAATGTATCATTTTTTTACCGTTGAATTTCATTTATTATAGGATTATTGATGTGTAAACTGGGTCGCTTACTCATAAAATTTACATTTAGTAAAAGTATTTGTGGATAAGCAAATCATATAAGAATTATTATTAACATCAATTACTTATTATTGTAATTGTTTGTGAGTTAATCGCCCCAGTTTACACATCAATAACCTCTAGAAAAAATGTGATTAATTCTTATAATTCTTAACCCAAACATTTGTAATTTTTAATGTCAATGTTTTGTTTATTGGCTACTACTTATCATCAAATGCACAATTGACATGTCGTAACTAAGGAGTTAGCCGCCATATTAACTTTGTGACATCCATAACTGTTCGATTAATGCTAAAGAATCTAAAGTAAAACAACACCTACCTCATTTAATAAGATATTATCCGAATTTGAAGCGTACAAGCAATGGAATAATCATCAGATTGAGAGTTTTTTTTATCGTATGACGCCATGTTTTGCCATGACGTTACCGCCCCAAGATCATTCATGATATTTCGCGGAATTTTATTTTGTTCTAATTTCATACATTTCCAAGCTTTAATACATTATTTATTTTTTGTTATGCGTTAAAAAAGAAATAAAAGTTATGTATTTGTTTTTTAATCTCAATTTGGTGAGAACCCCTGGATTCCATGCATGAATATCGCGCATGAATAGATCACAGTGAAGGTTACCAAAGTAGTTTGGGCAACATGGTTTATCGAAGTGTAGACCAAAGCATATTATTCTAACGAACCAATCCGATTCAAGTATTTGTAGATAAGCAAATCATATAAGAATTGTTATCAGCATTAATTACTTATTATTGTTATTGTTCAAAGTTTTGTCTTGAAGTAGATTGACAAAATGCTAAACCTTATGGGATATTCTAGTTTATTCATCATTATTTGTCTTCGAACAAAAAGAAGACAACACTTTATAAATTTCATACGTCCAAAGAGCTTTTCAGAAATTTGGAATTGCGACGTATAAAAATTGCGATTTATATAGAATCAGATCTGTCGGCATTGCTCTGCATTAGTATTATAGGAAGCTGCGTCAGTATTTAGTTGACTGAGATATGGTCATTGTAATTTCATTAGGTATTGTCCCATTGAGACATCAAGTATACGGTAACAACTATATATGAGTGCTATAAGCTAGCTCAAACGAAAAAAAGTAGCTATCAAATTTCATTGATTTGATATTACAACTTGGCTTAACAGCCAAAATTGTAGGCAACAGTGCTCTGCCGATATTCTATGCTTCAAGAGAAGCGAATGATACCAAAGAGACATTCAAACTCAAGTCGAAAATAAACTGACAACGCCATGGCCAAAAAAGAAAAAGACCAACAGACAAACAATGGTACACAAAACACAAGCAACACGAACCCCACCAAAAACTGGGAGTAATATCAGATGCTCCGGAAGGGTAAGCAGATCCTGCTCCAAAAAATCATAATGAATATATAAATCAAGTGATATCTTAAAGTACAGTAATCCTGGTACCGTTAAATTAATTAAAATTACTGGGTCGATACCTCTGATAGTAGAAAGTTAGTTCCAAAATGTAACAATTCAGTTTGGCAATAGTGACATGAAAGTATGGGTATTGTTTATTTAAATTGCTGTCATGGTGTTGTTTGTTCTCTTCCACATATAAATTTTGGTACGCTTTGGTATCTTTTGCCTCTTTTATGGAATATTTTCAGTTCATCATATCTCTGTTTCCATGTCCCACTTCTGTCTAGGTTGTTGTCCCTTTTTGGAAATATCAGCTCGTTAATGTTTTGTATGAAGTTATGTGTTGTCTCGATCATCTATTGAAATATATAATTGTCGTCATTCCTATCCGATGCGGCAAAATTGGAACTGTTCATGTTATGAGACAAGGATTTCATCATTAAACTAGGATTCACTAATGTATATGTAGAATCCTTGTTCATTTAAGAACAAACCTAAAGTTTTCGCTTAGCACAATACGCTGTAAATACTTTCATCAGGTCCGTTCGAGACAAAACGTCAGGTATTTGAAAATCTTCAGTTTAATATATATTGACAATTGAATTAAAATGTATTGATGGCTAGGTATACTTTAGGTATTTGTTCCGCATACTCGAATGTATAGACATGTAGTCTTTTGTTTAAAAAGGGAATGATACCGTCTAAGATTGGGAAAAAAAAAACAAGGACAGAAACGATTCCGTAGAGTATAAATCTTGTACATAAGTAGGGAAATTTGAATTCAAATTATACATTTGCTTCCTATCTTAATTAAGTTTTATCCCTGAAGCGTCTTAACAATATAAACGTGTGTGCAAAACTTTACGAGTGACATTTTACAAGTGTTTCATTTTACTTGAGCATAGTATTGATATTGACATATTAACTTGTCTTAAGTGTCCTTTAGTAACGGTTTGTTCTGAACAATATATAAAAAAAAAAAACAACTTCTTAACCATTTATTGAGACTATATTAACATTGTCAGGAACACAGAATACTTATGTTGTTTTTATTAGCAGACGCAGGGTAATATCGACAAAAGATAGAAAATTACACCGGAAATCATCAAGAAACGAAACTGCTTTCGGTGAGCAAACACATTTAATTCACTTTTAAATCTTACTATCTTCATCTTGAACCCCAAATAGACTAATCATTTGCATGCGATAACCATAAATACTGTAGTGTGTTCAATGTAAACATTTTCTTTCGTTAATCAAACCCATACTTGTGAAGTATGCATCATACATCGATCCGGATATAAACCAGGGCACCATCCTGTTTGTGGTTCATGTTTTTTATTTTTGCGTTGTATATTGTAAAAAGAATTTCACCGTTTCTTCGTGTTACGATCTTGTTCTTGATATTAGAAACTGGATGTAAATGATTTTGGAAATGTCTGTGGGTTTTAACAGAGACCTTAACGAATCCACTGTATAATGAAGACTTATCAAAGAATTGTTATATAAGACATAAGACATAAGACATAAAGCTATATTTAGAGTCGGTATAAGCAATACAATTACAAACATAAGCTCTGAAGAGCTTTTAAAACCGACAGAACAAAAGAACAACAAACAAAACATAAAGGCATGCACACATACAATTAAACATAGAAAGCAAGAGTTCATATTAATATGTAAACATGCAACACAAAAGTTCTATAAAGCAGCTTAAACACACACACTGAAGCATGCACTTATGAGGTAAAAACACACAAGCAAAAGTAAAATGGTTTGCAACATAAAAAGCTCACAGAGATTAGTTAAGTAACTAAAATAAGCACAATATAGCAGAAGCAATATAGTAAACAAAACAAAATAATTTTGCCATGTTGAAAACAAAGCATTAAACTAAAACAATGAACAGAATTAACTGGTTTTGCAGGCGAAACATTGGCATGAGCTGCCAGACCAAGAATTTATCAAGGTCTTGAATTGATTTAAAGATGATTGCTTACGTAGCTCATCTGGTAGCTCATCCCAAAGCTTAGCACCTGCACACCTTTACGATTTTAGACCATATGCAGTGTTCTCACATGTGGTAGGTCTGTTGTATTCTGGTATCTAAAAGTGTAAGGGTTTTCTTTTAAGTGGATTAAATCATGTAGATAAACAGGACATTCTTTATTAATAATTTTGAAAACTTCAATAGCCAATGATTCTATTCTTCTAATTTTTAAAGATGGTAATTTTGATTTGCAAAGTAGATCTTCATAACTTGCTGAATAGTCTTCATAAATCAATCTTTTTTGTGTTTACCTCCTCACAAAAGTGCCAAACTAGTGGGCAGTAATTAAAGTTGGACATTATGAAAGAGTAATAAATTGTTAATTTTCCATGTTTAGTCAGGTTTTTTCCAATTCTTTTTAATACATTTAGCTGTTTGGATGCTTTTTTACATATTATAGAGACATTTTCATTGAAATTTAGTTTAAAATCTATTGTTACACCTTAAAGTTTAACCTCATTTTCGCATTCTATTTCAATACCATCTAAATTAAATTTTAAGTTTTTGTCTTTAGTTTTTTTTTTTTTTTTACCTACAGCTATTACTTGAATTTTTTCTGGATTAGCTTTCATTTTATTTATTGAGAACCAATTAATCAAAATGTTGCTTTCATCTTCTAGAGTATTGATTAATTTATCTAAATTATTATCTGTGTATGAAAGGGTGTTGTCATCTGCATAAGTATAGAGTTCACTTCTATGAATTAAATAGAAAATGTCATTTAAAAAAATATTAAATAATGTCGGCCCCAATCTAGACCCTTGTGGCACCCCTTTAAACATTGATTACCAGTAGCTTGAATTAGAACCTACTTTAACACACTGTTTTCCATTAGTTAAATAAATTTCCAAAAGTTTAAGAGAAAAGGCAGAGACACCATAGGATTTTAATTTTAGTAGGAGAAGGTCATGGGGGTAGGCAATCAAAAGCCTTGGACAATTCCATTAATATATATATATAGCTGTTTCATATTTATTCTGATCTTAAGCCTTTTTTCAATCTTCAGTTATTTTTAATAAAGCTGTTTGACATCCGTATCCTTTTCGAAAAGCTGACAGAAAAATGTGAAAAAAGAGTTAAAATATTCAACAAGTTGAGTTTCTATAGACCTCTAAACAATTTGGAAATCATGGGCAATATACTTACAGGTCTATAGTTTCCTTTATCTAGAGTGTTTGATTTTTTATGCAGAGGTATAACTTGTGATTCCTTTAATTTTTCTGGGAAAACAGCTGATTCAAATGATGTATTTATTAATTTAGAAATTGGATAGGATAATTCAGATTCAGATAGTTTTAATCTTTTTGAAAAAAAATACATGTACATGCGAGATAACCTGATGAATGAGAATTATTCATTTAATATTTTATATAGATACAAACAAGAAAACCAGTAATGAACATAACTACGCTAATATAAATAGCATAGCAAATGCAGACGATGTTACTACTTCCTTGACAGAGAACGGGAAACTGAATCACAAATAGTCAAAAACGATGATGTGAACGTGTACGGTAATGTACTTAGCGTTTCAAAGTACAAGATAATGATTGGAGATCTGAAGGCGGCTATACATGAAAAACTAAAAGGCGGGGATTTCAAGACAGAGTATGAGGTGAGTAATGCACATTTTAACACGTTTGATTAAACGGTTATATCATTTTCTGTTAATCCAAAAGTGATCCGCTACAAGATCATGCCTTGTGATTTATCAAATGCTTTTTTTTAAATTTTTTATCTGGTATAATTTAGAAATATAAAAGCTAGAATTCTTTACCATACTCTTCATGGTAAATCAATTACTGAGTTATTTTCTAGAGTTGAATAACGATGAAAATTCAATAATGCTGAAATATTTGACGTACTCATAATAAAAACTCATCATAGATACCAAGATTAAAAAGACTCATCAGTGACTTTCGAATCAAAAAGTTAAAAGACCAAATAAAGTACGAATTTGAAGAGCATTTAGGACCCAAAATTCCGAAATATCTAGTCAAATACAGCTAAGGTAATCTAATCCTTGTGCAGAAAATCCTTAGTATTTTGAAAAAAGCAACGTTTCACAAACGGTTGAATTATAAATATGACCATATCATTGATAATTCATGTCAACAGAGAAGTAATGACTGCTGAGTGTTATATGCTGCAGTTTAATATAACACATTTTTATTTTTTTATTTTTAGATTTTACATAAAGGACTTCTTTATGCACATGTTGAAGGTTCGAAAGAAGAAAATAAAGTCAAAAACCGATTTCTGTCTCTATGGCCTTGTATGTAAAATAGCATAAATCTTCTGCTTTCTGAAAGCTCTATAAATTAAATGCTTTAAAAGATTTATATTGATCTTAAAAACAAATCCGACATTTCATAAAAATTCTCATATTTTATTTGCTTACACGGATGAACTAAAGTCTGTTTTGATTCATCACCTTCAATTGACTTTTAATCTCTGAGTCTAATAATTCATTCTGACTATAACCGAATAAGTTGGTTGAAGAGTTAGAACACTGTGTTCATCATCTTTGAAAACATTTCACCTTTTGGTGTAAAGCATATCAGAAATACTGCATATAAATGTTTCAACTAAATACATGTCACTGATAAATCCCGTTGGAAAACACATTTGCTATGTTCATATATGTTCTTGTTCTTGATGATTAACTTGCGCATCAATCTTGCATAAAATTTCTCACACTGTCAGAAATCTTGAGAAAAGCAAACAAAAAAACGAACTGATAAACTAGGAGCAAGCATAAGCTACGTTTCTAATATGTTTTGTGTGCTCAAAGGTTTCATTTTTAAAAAGTCCATTCCTACATGTACGAATTACGAGGAGTAGTACCAACTAGTTCCATATTAAAACTATCCCTAATTTAAAGAATCATTTGTTTAATATATAATTTTTACTTTATATATGTTGTTGTTTTATTTCATAATATATCGTTTTATGCTATGCATTATACATGTTATATAGCTGTTATGAGACAGTAAACTCAGTAAATGGTGAGAAATTGTTTTTTGAAGAACTTGCTACTATTCACATCTTCTGAAAGATTTTTTCTTTTGAAGTTTAAAAACATAGGCGAAGTTACATAATATCATGCATTTTTTTTAATTATGTGTGGAGAATTAACAAGGTCAAAAATGACCCAAATTGTATCTTCTTTCAAATATTTAATTGCATATTGTGAGTAAAAAAAAAATACATTCTTGAGTCGACAAGATAAAGTTAAAATATGAATGTTTAACGTTTGATTTGTATTCTAACAAAGTATTTAATTATACCATTGACATATTGGTATCACCTTTTTATACTAACATCATAATTATATGTATTCGTTATAGATGATCACTCAAGAGTTGTTTTGAAGGGGGACACGACGCACGATTATATAAATGCTAGTTATATTGATGTAAGTTTTAACAAATGTTTGTACATTCTTTTATATTCTAATATTGTCATCGGTGTATGTTGTAAACTTGAATTTAGAGATATTCAAAAGTGTTAGTCTCAATAACAATATTTTTCAGGAATACTTTTTAGAATAGCTACATTTAGTATCAATAATCTGTAAACTCCTGTTGGAAAACGGACAAAAAAAAACCCCCAGTATTTCCAATTATTTCTATATCGAATAAGTCACTAAACCAGTAATAAAACTAATACAATATTGTATTCCTGTTATTTAAAACGTTAACGACTAATCAGAAATAGTTTTGGTATGTAAATATAACCAGGTTTTCTTTCACTGTTACAGTTAATATGTGTTCTATTAGTAAACAAACAATGATGATTATAAAAAGCAGGCTTATAAAAAGTGGAGACCAAACTAACAAAAAAACAGGACAGACAACAATGTTGCCAAAAGGAAATAGATTGATTAATTGATGATTGGTTACCGTCCAAATATTGCATGCAAAATACTAACATACACAAATTAACAAATATTTCAAGTAGATTCTGGAGACGTAGGTTGACCGGGATAAAACGGCAAAACAATGTTTACAACTACTGGAAAATGAGGGAAAGGGGTAACCTGCAGTCTACCGACTGTGCAGATAGTTTCAAGGGTTCGCAAACATGGAGAAAGATTGCCACTTTTGATAAATGAGACATCAGTGTCAACACTCCGGTTTAACACATATCGTACAGTGAAACACATGCCGGTCGCGGGATTTATATCAATCAAACATAACAAGGGAAAAACACAAGGCAAATAGATATAGATTAATGGCATTTTGGGTTTGATACTGACTTTATCAGTAAGAATATCAGGCGAGCCCGCTAGATCGAGCTGATATTCGAGCTGATGAAGTTAGTATCGAATAAATGAAATGCAATTATTCTATTTATCGGTAATTTGTTTTCTGTTTTTTTTGGGGGGGCGGGAGGGTGTTGTTAATATGAATTAAAATGAAACAGTTAGTAAAACTACTTTTACGCATACAAAACGTTGGGATAGTTGTTCGGTTGTATGAATGAACTCGCGTGTATTTCATTGATATATTGATGTGGGTTGACTTGAGCCGTGACGTTGCTGCACTGATACATGACATCATTGCCTAATATTTTCGAGTATCAAGTTATACATCCTCGGCTTTTAAATATTCGTCTTTGAGCGTTCCCGATGAAGGTAAATCTAGAAAAGCTCTTCGGGCGCATCGAAATTATTTAACGTGTTACTTTACTTTTTTTTCATGTCCTTGATCTTAACAATATTAGGCAGTTAGATCAAAGGGAAAATGTACAAATTGCCGATAACAGTCAATACCAGTCAGGAAAACAAACACACCCTGAGGATGTGTTCATTTGATGCCAATTCGGACCAAACATTTCTACTGTACTGTACTGGTAACACCAATCGTATTGCTCTTGACCAACAAGAAGTTGTTGAATGTAATCAATTTGGTATGATTTTCAAATTTGTAATGTAACTATGACAAATAAAACTAACTAGTATATTTAAACTATCTTCCTTGTACAATTTCAGAACTATGTAAAGAAAAAGCATACATAGCAGCACAAGGTTTGTATAATATTTCCTATGTTTGATGTTTGTTTTTTTTTTTTTTGGTATAAAATCGATAATCGAAAGTCATTTGGTCTGAAAAGTGGGTTTAAACCCGCTGCATTTGTTTGCACCTGTCCTAAGTCAGGAATCTGATGTTCGGTAGTTGTCGTTTGTTGATGTGGTTCATAAGTGTTTCTCGTTTCTCGTTTTTATATAGATTAGACCGTTGGTTTTCCCGTTTGAATGGTTTTACACTAGTAATTTTTGGGGCCCTTTATAGCTTACTGTTCGGTGTGAGCCTAGGCTGTGTGTTGAAGACCGTACTTTGACCTATAATGGTTTACATTTATAAATTTTGACTTGGATGGAGAGTTGTCTCATTGGCACTCATACCACATCTTCTTATATCTATTTGTTCTAAAAATAGTATTCAACATTCATATATTTCTGTCTATGTGTATAAGAACTTTTCATAGGTGTGTAACATGTATTCAAGAAATCTTCTGTAACTGTACAAGAAAGGTAGAGCAACTTCTGCATTCATTCATTCCAGAGCCTAGTTACTTTCCGCCACGAACTTGATTCATGATTTAAAGTGATCTTTATAAATTTTGTGTGTCTGCATCTTTGCTCATGATTTACCTTTATTCTGACTCTATTACCACGGTTTTTGTTTTAGACACGCAGGAGCAGATACATAAACGACTCGTGTGTTTATTTCAACCAAATTATAACCAAATAAACAAATAAACCAGTGACAATAGATATAAGAAGACAACTCTGCTTATATTCGTATCAAATTCATTAAAATCAAAACAGAATTGACCCAACAATATTTAAAAAAAAAAACATAGTTTTGAATGAAATTCACAGTGTAGCGTAAAATTGTAGGTAACGAATAATTAGAATGCATGTGAATTTGTGTGTTGAACTAGAAAGACGTTGGCATGTCCGTTTTTTATGCAATTGAAAATTTTAGGACATGATTTATATTTATGTCAAAAGTATAAAAGATACTAAGGGGTAATCGACCACTACGGCACTAGTGCAGCATTTATTATAAGTCGAAGAACAAAGCCAACAGCAAAAAAAAAAAAACAAAACATCAGATTCCATCCACAAAACATTACACAGAAACTAAGAATTGAGCACTATAACAAATCTCAGAATATGTAAAATCTATGTCATCCAAATCTCAGTTTTCAAGGTGCAGAAAATAAACAGGTGTCTTCTATTCCGTCTGCAATTTTTTTAGGAAAGTAAAATCTAAGTTTAGAACCATAGTTGAAACTGAAACTACACATGTTTGATAAAAATAGAACATGTTTTTTTCTTTATCAAATTTCAATTTTTTTGTGCATCATTCAGAAGTAGTGAATACTACTATAAAAACCGTGTTTGAACAGTTTAGCTGCCGTCATCACCAAAATAGTGAACTTGTCACTGGAACAGTGTTGTGTACCACCATCTTTTAAGGAGGCAGTTGTTCGACCAATCTTGAAAGAGTCCGGTCTAGACAAAGAGGTGTTGAAAAATTATCGACCCGTCTCAAATCTTCCGTTTGTATCCAAAGTGGTCGAAAAGGTCTTTGAGACCCGCCTTGAAAACCATCATACGACAAACTCTCTTCACGACAATGTACAGTCAGCCTACCGTGCGTGTCATTCGACCGAGACAGCATTACTTCGTGTGCATCATGACATCACTGTTGCACTTGATAGCAACTGTTATGCCGTTTTACTAATGCTAGACCTATCGGCTGTTTTCCATGTTATCGATCATCTTATTCTGATAAAGCGGATGGAATACTCTTGTGGGATAACCGGTACAACACTTAGTTGGTTGAAGTCGTATCTCGAGACGTGGACTCAAAGAATTGCTATTGGTTCTGTTCTTTCAGATGAGATTCATCTCCTATTTGGTGTTCCTCAAGGATCGGTGGAAACGTTGTTAGTGATGCTGAGTGCGTAAAAAACCTAGGCATTTATTTTGAGAAAACTTTGGCAATGGACAAACATTTAAGTGCTGTTTCAAAATCATGTTTTAATCAGATCAGAAACATTGGACGAATTCGTTCATTTATTACCGAAGAAGCATGCAAAACGTTAGTATGCTTTCTTGTTACCTCTCGTTTGGATTATGGGAACGCATTACTGTATGGACTCCCAGCAACATCTATTCAAAGAATACAGCGAGTCCAAAACACAGCAGCCAGGGTCATTACAAGGAAGAGAAAGTACGACCACATCACACCAATCCTGAAGTCTCTCCATTGGCTGCCCGTAACGTATCGATGCCAGTATAAACTTCTTGTGTATGTGTTCAAGGCTTTGCACGAGGAGGCACCGGTCTACCTACAAGAACTCGTTCATATATACAAACCAATGCGAGCACTTAGATCTGAAAATGCCATGATCTTAACAACGCCACGTGTAAGAACTAAAACATATAGGGAAAGAAGATTCGACAAAGTGGCAGCCGTTCTGTGGAATGATTTGCCAAGTGATCTACGAAACATCCATTCTGTGAATGTTTTTAAGAAAAACCTGAAAACTCATTTATTCAGACATGCTTTTCATAGTTCTTAAAATATTTCTATATCATTGTAATTTTTGAATTTTTAAGCAATTATTTTTTGAATTTTTAACTTACTTTTATTGGTAATTTTTAATTTTTTAACGAATATTTTTGAAGTTTTAACTTACTTTTAGTTATTGGTACGGTTTTAATATCTCCTTAATTTTACCATGCCCATTTCATATAAATTTTATTGTTTATCAGTAAATTTAATAGTATAGTTTTATATTCAATATTTTAAAAATCTGTTTGTTTTAGGATTTTATAACATGGGCTTTCATATTTTATTGTTAATACTTATATATGTGAATGGATGTATGTTGTAAAGCGCTTAGGGTAATTTTAATATTATATAATGCGCTGTTATAAATACTGTATAATAATAATAATAATAAATAATACAATTTTGAAGTAATTGTTTCTTTTCAAGTCTCCAATTGAAGATTATGATAGAATAGAGTATAAGAGTATAAGGTAGGGGAACAAGGGGGAGGGGGTGAAGAAAATTATGTATACAATGTCGGGGCCTCTTATAGCCGACTATATGGTATGGATTTTCTCATTGTTGAAGGCTGTATGGTTGCCTATAATAATTGCTTACATCCACTTCATTTAAGGTAGCTGGGGTTTCTAAATGTTCCACGATAGATTTTTCTTAAACTTCTGTAAAAGACCTCTGGGTCAATGTAATTTCAAATTTTAATATAAAAACTGGGGATCACGGACCTTGTTTTTTCGTAATAATACATTGAAATTAACGAAATTTGGGTTATTTTGTATTGTTTATATAGGGGAAACTAAAGTTTTCCTTATCGAGGAAACATTAAACGATGTAATTTGCTAAAATTCGATGTGAGACTGTTTTTCATTTTCATTTTATCTGAAATATATAAAAAAAAAAAAAAAAATAGGGGGTCACGGGCCTTATTTTCTTGAGAAAAAAAAATCCCCAAAAATTTTGAATATACTTTACGACACTTAATTTTTTGATAGTTCAATCTTTAAATTTTAAGTTTTAGGTATTTTGTTGTATATTGAATGATACTTTGAAAAATATTTTTATAACAAAAAAGTTTTTTTGCAACATGACCAGAACGGATGCTCTGAAAAAGACACCCGACCTACATTAAACTGTGGCAGATAGTTGTCCTTATTTTTATATTATATTAACAAAGAATCAATTCATTTGCATTAGATACAGGGACAATTCGTATGGCACTATACACTAGGTAAACTCGTATAGCATTACATTATGAACAGTCTCCTTGCATTACACTAGGTACATTCTAATAAAATTACACTAGGTGCATTTTTTTTTAGCATCATACTGGATGCATACATTCTCATACCATCGCCCTTGGTACATTCTTATAGCATTACATCGGTACATTTATAGCATTACACCAGTACATTTATAGCATATCACTATACACAAAGCTTTAGCATTACACTATACACAATGCTATAGCATTACAATATACACAATGCTATGGCATAACACTTGGAATGATCTGTACTACGGGAATTAATATCAAAAACTCCGTTCTGTTTTATTTTGCTGAAATTCATATGCGGGTTTTTCTTTTGACCTTATTATAACCATAGAAATTCTCAATATAATATGCAGATGCAGTTTTCTTATTTTTTGGGAGTCGTGCATGTGGATATTTAACAAATAATGGTACAAGAAATTATTTCCTTTGTTACTGAAACACCAGGAAACATTATATCATGCTTTGTCGTGTAGTTAAAGAAAAGGAAATGCGATCGAGACGGGAAATTTTTTCAATAAAATTGCAGAGTTGTGTCACATGCACGTGTGTGAACCTGACAAATAAAATGGGTTTTGCGCGCAATACCCCGAATAGCGCCGGAAATGGTGAGGATGAAAAGATGCAGAAAATTTACTTTTTTTAAATACAAACATGCAGAAATAAGATTTAAAAAAAGACCAGTACACGCGATCGCAATATTATAACCGATTATTCAAATATTTTGTAGAATCATTCTGTCAACGCTGTGTTAACCGGGACAATTTCAACCAAACTCGATATTTGATTCATAAAAATACAAGCATTTTTTTAAAAGATGTGGAACTCCGTCAAATTTAGAAAAGAAGGAGTTAAAGCCTATACAGTAACTTTCTTTCACTTGTATTTATTTATTTGCCGATTTGCATTTTTTTTTTTTGCAGCAGAAATATCCTTAAAAATTAGTCAGTTTATTTCTTTATCAATTGATTACGCTTGAGCATTTGCAATAATTAAGAAAATGGGTTATACACACTCACGATTTTGTTACGACATTGCCCGCTATAATAGCGTTATAGAGTAGAAGTTGTGGTGACGTTACAGTAGACATCAATAACGTCGCCATATATTTTTTTATTTTTTGCGCTAAAAATCAAACTTCCACACGATATAGCTTGAAAACTAGCACGGTTGCTAAGGACTGTCTTTGCACCATTGGATTCGTCGTTCATTTTTGAAACGTATATCGATTTTTTTTAAATATCTGTGGACCAACGAATTAGAAAATCTTGATAAAGTAAAAATATCTGCCGATTTTTATGATTTTCCATATATATCCATTGTATTTTTGACGTATCATGCTGTTAATTTCAACAGCTTGTATCTGAAAAACGAAAACGGTTACCCCATTTTTTATTTTATTTTCTGATGTATTTTTATAAGCAGAATCCATAAAATTATGTAAAATTTTAAAAATTCTGTGGAGTAGTTAATTACATACACTTCGCCTTAACCTACAAATCTTAATATTATGATTTTCCTAACATGAAGGTCCGAAAAACGAAACATTGAGAGATTTTTGGCATATGATGTGGCAAGAAAAGGTTGTGAAAATAGTGATGGTCACACAGTTAAAAGAAAATCACAAGGTAACAAACTACCTTAACACATTTTTTCTTCATGTTACATTTGTCTTATTATTTAGTCTATCGAAAAATGTGCTAAGATAATTGAATTTTATTTGTATGTAATTGTTCATTGAATTATTGTGTAAAAACATTGCTAACTGGATACTCAAAACTAAAACATGTACAATGCCTATTAGATAACTAAAATATTTAATCATTTAACTCATATAATTACGAAGCAACAACTATATTATCTGATGGTAAAAGAGAGGCGAAAAATACTAAAGAGACATTCAAACTCATAAGTCGAAAATGAACTGACAACGCCATGTCAAAAAAAGACAAAAAGACAAACAACATTACACAAAACACAACACATAAAACTGTAGCCTGATCAATACGAACCCCGGCATAAACCGGGGAGATCTCAGGTGCTCCGGAAGGGTACGCAATTTCTGCTCCACATACGGCATCCGTGTTGTTGCTCATGTAAGTACAAACCCGGTGATAACTCTAATTCGGTAGGTCATATTTGGGGAAAAGAGACGGGATTGCGATTACTACAATTGGAACATGTCCGTCATCATCTGTGAAACAGATATTCCATAACGGTCAACTAATTCGTGATGGCGTCCGTAAAATTTACGAAGTGATGATTTCAACTTCATCACTTAGTAAAGTAATTATCAAACTCTTCTATTACGACGCTCTGAGATTGTATGTTAACTTATATCGATTTCATACGTTTTCCAGATAAAATGTGCAAAATACTGGCCTAAATCAGTCACAAAACCATTGGCAGTAAACAACTATATAGTAACCATGAAGGAAGAAAGAGAACATACAGTTTATGTGTACAGGTTGCTAACAGTGTTGAACAAAAACGACACGGTAATTTCATTATTGGAGAATATGGCTCGATAAAAAATATTCAATGATATGACGAATCAGCATTAAAATGTTTGTTAAATTCCCCCTTTGATTCATGTATGCTTAGAAATGAGCTGCGTCGGATAGAAATCGACCATATGCAAATGAATATCAATACATCTGTTATCCTATTTCGGGTTTAAAAAATATCTATGCAAAGTCTCTAACGGGTTGAAAACTGAGTTGTTAAAAGAACTCTACAAAACAGACCAAAATGCATCTTTTATTTTGTATTTGAATGTTCCAAAATCAATCAAAGTCTTATACATGTACATGTATATGTGATTTGAATGTTCCAAAATCAATGCAAGTCTTATCAATGTACATGAATATGTGATTTGAATAGTCCAAAATCAATGAAAGTCTTATAAATATACATGTATGTGTGCACTTACAAAAGGTTGAATTCTATCCGACGCAGCTCAAATGTCAACGAAATACAATAAAAGCGTAATATACTATAGACAAAAGTTCGGAAACCATTTTTATTTGCGATTGCTGCTGTCAGTGTAAATGTGTAATGTTTACTCTAACAATATAAGCCCATTAAGGTGTAAAATTCGCCAAATAAAAAAAAATCCAAGCTTTCCACAGTTGAAATCATTGATGTCTGCAAAGTTGAATCCATCTTATTGAAAATTATCTTCAAAAAATCTTATTAAAATGTTATCTCTTGATTATAAAATGCTTCTTCTAAGTTTCATAAATTTCATAAAACTTGAACTTAAACAGTATATTAATGTTAACTTCAAAACACCAAGGTTCTGGTGTATTCTTAAACAACGAATAAAAACAAATATGACAAACAACAACCTAAATAAACCACTGGCTCAGAGTTTCCCGGAATAGGCGCACACAAAACATAAGCGACGAATAACATGTGTGTGAGCGCTCAATCTTCCCGTACTTTTGATTGAGAGAATTTAATTGATAGTGCGCGACGTCACGTACTGACCAGGTTTATGTGATACACGGTGTGTATAAGATTTATCGCTCTTGACATTGACCGATAAAAGAGGGCAATCGTTAAATATTCAAAGTAAGTAATAGATAAACATGTTTTGTTTCAAGTATCAGATGGAAAGTCGATTGGACATAAATATCCCATCAGATATATGATATATACAATCTCAGTACATTTTGGATGGAAACCCGAGCTATGTTCTCGTCTCATATAAATTTACTGACCGTGTTCAGTTCATATAAGGTCACAGATAGACAATGTTATATATAGTATTGATTGGTATGAAAAATGGAGGGAAAATTGATGTCTGCCTTGAAAATTGATTTAATCAGTGTAATCGAGCGGAAGCATTCAAATAAAATCAATTGTTTGTTATTTATTTTTCTAATCTTCTAGTCGGATAAAAGATGTTCTTTAAAATTCTGTAAATTTTTAATTTCTGACTGTCAGATTGCTTAGAACTTCAAAATATCTAGGTCTTGACAGGCTTAAAACTTTTCAAGTAGCAAAACAAAAGTTGTCTGTACTAAGATTGTATATTGCGGTGTAAACTCTGGAAATTTTAAAATGTTTTATTGAACCTTTAAACTGCAATTTTATTTAAAGGGTTTTACAAATTGCCTATTCCTCCTTAAAGTCCAGTGTTTCTTACTCAGTTTGTTTTGTTTGTATTTTTTGTCATGCTTTGCTTTCTTGCTCTTTATTTTCGGACACTTTTGGCTTTTATATTTTGACACCCGGGAGCTGTTTATATTGATTCTATAGTTTATATGTATTTTGCAGCTCCAATAACATCAATGTTTCCTATTTTAGAATGTACCGGAAAGAACAATTCACCATTTTCATTTCACTCAGTGGCCAGACCACGGTGTTCCTGACAGTATCAAATTAGTCAGTTTTTACAGGAAAGTTAAAATTGAAAAATGTTGCCAAAATGGTCCGATGGTTGTACATTGTAGGTATGTGTATGAAAAGCAGATATCGGTAATTAAAAGTTCAAAATTACTTCATTAAATATCATAGAAAAGGTATTATAATGCAATGTACACTACTTAGTCTAAAGCACTGTTTCTTTATAAATAAATTGTATAAACAACTAGAATAATGTTTACAATTTAATATCGAAAGTAATTTTGAAAATTAACACAAAACATTTTCAATTAATCCTTCGTCTGAATTCGTAAAATTAAAGGGAAAACGTTCTTTTTATGTTTTATTTCCTGCATAAAATGTTCATGATTTCCTCAGTTATACAAGGACATTGTAGTAAACAATTACTTTAAATTTTCTAAATATTCTAAAGCGCTGGAGTTGGAAGAACTGGAACATTTATAGCTATAGATGCTTTATATGAAAATGGCAAGAATGTTGGTTACGTAAATGTTATGGAATATATCGAGATGATGAGGAAAGACAGAATGAATATGGTCCAAACATATGTAGGTATCACTGTTCTAGAAAGACAAATACATGTACTAAAAGTTTGAAAGACTCTCCAAGAATCTCATATTGCTACTCCTTTGCTATTGATTCGTTTAATGATGGCATGTTACATCGAAATCACTTTAACTATGGAGTTATGAACGTTCATGAATTGAGCATAAGTATTTCACGTTTATGATTTAAGAAATATTACAATAGACTTTTATCTCATCGAAACAAAATTTGGAGGCATTTATAACATTCTAAGCATTAATCCTGCCTTATTTGGCGTGCTGTTTAAAACAAATGTCTAATTGTAATGTATTGTTTATACCCCTGAGGGGTTCATGCTTATATATTGGTGAGTTTTGGAAGCTTCTATGGGCCATTCGATATCCTCGGAAACAAGATTCTCGGAACGTCTCGAAAATTTTCGATCATTTATACAGGTAGTTATGTATGTCTTTGATACGGTCCATCTGATATGTTACCACGTGGCATTGTATTAATATTTCGACAATCAATTTAATGTTCATTTGTAGATCGGAAAGTAAAAAAAAAAAAAGAATAGATTGTAGTAAGAAAGCCATTTATATATTCCAACCTATTTGATTTTGACAGAACATATCCGTTTTTATTTGAAAATATTAGATATGAAGTATAATGATATTGCAATTATATAATTTATGTTTTGAGACGGTCCCTGTACTCGTTGTTTGTGTAGTATTTAATACAACGTGCTATTGTGCATTGTGACAATATACATGGGAATAATAATTATACTGACATTAAATTATGTCCCAGAATAAACTGATTATTTCTGAAGTTTAACATGTCATATTTGTAATTCCATCATAGCCTGAGCAAATGTCGGAAAGCAAGAAGAAAATGAACAAAACGATATTACTGTTTGAAATATTTATCTTAGGTCAGAAAACAGAAAGATAATTAAACAAAACGATATTCTGTCTAAAATAGTTATTTTCATTAATAGATACTAACAGACCAAGGGAATATTCATTAAAATTATTAAAGATTAAACTGAAACTAAATTTATCATTATTGTAACATGAATGGTAATTTTTCCTCTGATCTTCAAGTGAGTTAACTTCGGTTATTTTTAGAGGAGTGCGTTAACTGTTAACGGTTTTTTAGTCATTGCACTCTGAATTCCCGCCGTTGACCGCATCTCGTTGGAATAGCAAAGAATGGGATAAGCTTAAACCAGTGCTCTATCTTTCATCTCAGAAGTTGTTAATGCACAGTCTGGCTCTGCCTCCTTCGAGAAGTAAATAATGAAGAAGTGAAACAAAATGTAATAGAAATGACTATACATTTTCCTACTGTTATTTTGGTTGGATTCCTGTTTTTATCTTGTCGAAATTAATAATATTCTAGAAAAATATATGTCACTGGATGTTTAGTAATTTTCTCCATTTATAAAGGTCTATCTCCGTGAATTGATCATGCTTCAAATATTTGTCCCTGGACTTTTCTTGCAATCAACAACCATTCAAATCAATTAATCGATCTTTTTACAGTTGTTGGAAATGGAAAAATAGTATTAATGACTTTCATATATTGGTATTGGAAAATGTTTCCTTCTTATCACAACGTTAAAACTCCTTTGAAACTACACGTCCTTATTGGGTTTGAAGGCAGATAAACATCGAATAAAATTTTGCATCTATCCTCCACTTTCAAGAATTTTCGGGAGAAAAAACTATTCAATAACACATAAATGGGTGTCAAGTCTGATTCCATTTAAATGTACCTGTATCTGAAATACAAATCCAATTGTCATCTGTTGCATGTGTTCATTTTCTGAAAATCAAATATAGTATCACGCCACTATTTGATTGACATATTGAAAAGTACAGTAAAGTTTTATTGGTCAGCATTTAACCTTTGACATTTGTCATAGCCCATTAATGTTACAAATCATATATAGCCACGCCTAACTCATTAATATATTTAATCCACTGAAAGCTGCGCTTTTCGTGAATTAAATACGTTTATTCGTAAAAGGCGTGCTATATATATAACATAGAAATACGATGCAATATTGCTTGTAATTACGCGAGTTAAAATTTATTTTCCAAATTAAACATAGAATAATGCTTATATTATCTATTTCCAAATGTACAAATACATTTTATGAAAAATTTAGAAGAATTGTTAGGGGCAAATACAAACAATACTTCTATTAATAGATATTTCTCTCTTTCTTTCATGACTTTAAAAATGTTTCCTTGACTATATATGTTTCACTATGCAAACAAAAACTGTGTTTTAAAGTTATTATTAAAAGTCTTTTTTGAATAAATCATTTTTTTATACTATTTACCAGGATCAAGCTAGCAGCCACTCTTATTGGCGCAAATGAAATGTTTCATTTCGGCGCAAATGAAAGATTGTTTGGTGCAAATGAAATGCAAATTGACGAAAAAAGCAAAGCTCCGAATAGAATATAACAAATAATGTTACATTATCATCCCGCTGGTTTCAACAGTGAACACATCTTTGAAAATCATATGCAACATACGAGTACCAATTATCAGGAATGAACACAAATAAATTATTATCTAATGTTTAAACTGTAGGGAATGAAAAAAGCAGTTGCATGGTAATAATTGACAAGAATTTTGAATCCTTGCATTTCACAAAAACGTAATTAATATTTTTCAATAATCATAATTACTATGTATACGTTACTAATTTTATACAGTTTACGTATGGTTTTATAAGTCTCTGCTTATATTTTGTATAGAAATAAAATAGAACGTTAGACTTGAAGAAGAGATTGATTTGATAAAAAAATGTCCATTAGTAAATACTTGACGTTTGTGTTTATTGATAGTATGTATTTTAAATTTCTGGAAAAGATTTATTAACGGCTAGGAATGTATGTTAATTAAATTTTAATATTTTTTTGTTTTAATAGTTCAACCTTATAGCATCTTAATCTTTGCAATGATTTTGCGATTTTGAAAATTGTATGCATTGTGTTGACCAGCTACCCTAAAAAAGTCTTGCCGTTTATTTACATAATATTACTGATCATCACTATTATTATTACACCCTGTTCACACGACACAACAAAATCGGATTTCAAATCTGGTTTGACAACGATATCGGTTTGCGTTGACACAAATTCCGGATTGAATGGCAACGAATCCGGAGTCAAACCACTTGATGTAGGCAGTTTGACATCCGAATTCAACTAACATTAGATTTTAACCTAGAATAAATATACGTGATAACGCAAATGCATATTCTTATCCAGAATAGCAGTGCGTATGCTTGCCGCATTTACTATTCTTGCGCAAAAAAACTGCTTGCATGCGTAAATATTGATTTCACTCGCGGTAGATGATTGTTTTGCATTTCTTATCTAAATCTAGGTTACGGCAGTAAGAGCTTGGCGTGATTTTGAAGCATGCTCATCATTGAGGTACTCTGACATCTAGTTGTTTTTCTGATCTTTTTCTTTCTTTTTGAGTGACTGTCTTATTATAAACTTTGAAATTTTCGAAATGCTAAGGATAACCCGAGGAATAGATTACCTTAGCTGTATTTGGCAAAAACTTTCGGAATTTTGGGTCCTCAATGCTCCTTATCTTTGTTCTTTATTTTGCCTTTTTTTTTCTTTGATTCGAGCGTCACTATTGAGTCTTTTGTAGTACTTTAATCCTGACCACCTGCCCATGATGAGTTTATTGATTTTTACCAAATATAAACTTTTTATATAAATTGGTTCTTTTGAGTTCATGTTCGGGTATTCACAAGACTTATGAAAACAAAACTAAGTTTTCCTGTCGAATTTTTGGATTGATTTAAATTACTTCAGGAAATCCTTAAAATTTGAAATGTTTTGTCCGACCAAAATAATTGTCAGTATATAAGAGGTCCTTATGAAGCTGGTGTGTTACTATCAAGAAAAAAAAAAACGAAATCTTCCTATAAATTGTTTCACAGAGTTACACTTCACATGGAAATTGGACTTTCAATTTCTCTATACCACCTCTTCCATTAGTACAGACTGCTTCAATGAGTATAAGAATAATTCAAAGCATCCAGGAAACAAAATATAAAGATATGAAAGATAAAATAAACACATCCAGATTAAAAAGCAAACTGAGTGCTGAACTTTATATCTTGATTGGTCTGTGCAATTTGCTTTAGGCATCCATTTTTGAGAAATTGAGAATTGAAATAGGATTAGGTCTTTGTACATTAAACACGGAGAAAAAATGATGTACACTCCCAAGTAATAAATGAAATAGTCAGGTTATTTCAAATGGTAGCTGTAGACAATTTTCTATTTACAATTAAAATCCAACAGTGATTTTAATTGACTTGTGCAAGAATCTACACAAATAGCATATTGTCAATAAAGGTGTTTTAATATCTGCATTACCTCATTCTATTAACAGTTATTTATTATAAATCAAAAGCAAAAATAAATTCAGCAAAAAATATTTGGTGACCAGTCAGCGGTCTCGGGTTCACGTATTGCTTTTCTTTTTTTAAAGAAAGCAACTTGTTTTGTGTTACGATTAAGTGGGGTACTATTAATCACATTAAACAGTTGATAGAAAAATAAGATGTGCAATCTTTACATATGACAATGTACGTACTTAATAAAAACAGGGAAAGTCAGAAATCAGTGACGCAGAAAAATGTCTTAAAATAATTTCTGAACCACACAGCAAAAGACTGGAACACATTCAGTCAAACGTGCGATCTATCTTGGATATGAAGTATTGAGGCTAAATCATAAATTAATGCTTTGAAAGCAACCAACAGGGGCCTCATCTAACTTAATTTGGTATAAACTACAAATGTAATACTACTCTATCAAGCATTCATGAAGGATTATTCTTAAATGGTCTTAATCAATTGTCCTTTAATCCACAAGATCTGGAAGTAGATAAAACGTCATAGAGCTAAAGAAAACTAATCATAATGTGAACTGACAAGCATGAATCATAAATAATAAAATTTAGTTACTGTGTTGTGTTTTCCGAATTTGCACTTTATAAATAAATAACGTAAGAGGTGGGATTAACCAAATGTACCTTTTTGAGTCAAGTTACGGTTTATAACGGCTTTCCCCCATCTAAGGTGGCAAGTAACAGAAAAAAACAATCGGTCTATATTTTAAAGATATATGCAAATTTTGAGGCCAGAATGCAATTTAATTGTACTTCTTTTCAATGAAAGAAGATAACAATGTGATTTTATCTAAATATATCAGTTTTGAATTATTTCTACCTCAAGCATAATTGAAGATACATTAACTGTCGAAATGCGTATCTGGTGCAATACACACAAGTACCGTTATGTTATTACAACAGTCTTTAGAAAAACAGAATATTTTAGATTGATTAAAATGAAGGAACTCTGCCTGATAAGACATGGCATTATTTTGGTTGCATTCTTAAGCAAGAAACGCGAATTCATCGTAATACTCTAATGCATAGTCACCTAGAAATCCTTTATAGCTCACCTGGCCTAAAGTGCCAAGTGAGCTTTTCTCATCACTTGGCGTCCGTCGTCTGTCGTCCGTCGTCGTCCGTTAATTTTTACAAAATCTTCTCCTCTGAAACTACTGTGCCAAATTTAACCAAACTTGGCCACAATCATCATTGGGGTATCTAGTTTTCGAAATTTGTCCAATGACCCCGCCTGCCAACCAAGATGGCCGACATGGCTTAAATTAGAACATAGGGTAAAATGCAAGTTTTGTCTATTATTCTGAAAACCGTTATAAATAGAGAAAATCTGACGGGGTACAAAATGTTCAGAATGTTGAGCTTAACCAATTGTCTTTTATACGTCAAAACTTTCAGACGACTTCTTAAAGGAGTTATTGCCCTTAAATGACAAATTTTACAATTTTTTTTTCATTTTTGCCTATTATCAATGATTATCTTGAAAACTATACTAGATAAAGAGAAACTTTGAAATGCAAAAATGATCAGCAAGATAAGTTCTATAAATAAGTCAAATGGTCGAAATCGTCAGTCGACTCCTTATTAGAGTAATTGCCCTTTGATAACGATTTTTATCAATTTTTTGCGTTTTTTGCCTTATATCTTAAAAATCATAATACATAGATAGAAACTTAACTAAGCAAGAATGATCAGCAAGACAAGATTTACAATAAAGAAAGATGGAGGAAATCGTGATATGATAAAACATTATAATAGATAAATAGACACTTTGAATCACAAAAATGATCAGCAAGTCAAATTTTGCCGATATAGTTAGTAGACTGTCACTCTTTATAGGAGTGATTGCCCTTAAATGAGGATTTTTGTTTACCCTCTTTTGTGTTTTGAGCAAAAACTAAAGAAGGTAGAGAGAAACTAAACAGACTAAATGATCAGCAATACAAGATAAACAAAACAGATTTTTGTCCTGAATTCTTTTCTCGTCTGCAATATTGGAGAGTGTCCTTTGTTGAATATGCACATAGACCAAGGTGAGCGACACAAGCTCTTTAGATCTTCTAGTTTATATAATGAGCAATGATTGTAAAAAACTAATAACATTACTGAAAATATATACGTAAATAAAGTATTCATTCATTAAGGGCACCAATTGAATAAGTATGTTCTCCTAATGTTTCGTTTGCCAGAAGAAAGATCGAATTTAACAATTGTACAAGTGTATAAGCGCACAAATAACGTCATTAACAAAATCATAAAAAGCACCTTTTTAATGTAACAGCAATTATACATGATACTTTTGAAATGGTTACGTTTAAATCTGTTCAATTTAAATTGCAGGAACAATATGAAGCAGTCTTTGAAGCCTTATTAGAACTTTTTACTGTACCAGAGACGTCAATTCCGAAGAATGATTTCTGTAAATACATTTCGGATCAAGAACATAAAACTTTACCACGAAATCAGAATATGTATAAAGTACAATTCCAGGTATACTTCTTCATTTTGAATGAATAAGCAAAAGTATGTTGAATTGATTACAAATTTGCTACCGCATTTAAAATAGAATTGAAGAAACGATCGGTGACTATGAATTATTTTTTCCAGAATCAACTTTCAATATTAATTAAGAATCGCATCACTGAAGATGCATTAATTGTCAAAATGCGCATTTAGTGCAATAAAATTGGTATTGTTATGATTATTCTATAATGTATATTGAAACCATGTCTTTTTTCAAATTTAAATCAAGCAGTTATAGTGTCCACTTAAACTTACGACGTAATAATCTATGGGCATTGCGTATATGTACTGTTCTTTGTCAGAACTTTCGACCATATATCTTTTCTTTTAAAACTAGTTGTCATTTACTTATATGTTAATTTTAGAGATTGGAAGCCTTGCGACCCTTGTATCCTCAATCAGCATATACTGCTGCAACTTCAAAAGAAAATATTCATAAAAATTCAGCAAAGAAAATATTTCCACGTAAGTAATCGTAATTTCTATGAATCAAATAATTATTGTGGGCGCAGAACTATGATAATTTGTTAAACATGTAGTATGAAATATAAAGACAGTTTATGTATATGTGACTTCAAACGACGTAAGTCGATATACATAAAGTATAAGACTACAAATATATGAACTGCCTATTCAACATGTGACTGATGCTCCGCAATAAGAAAACGTCAACCCTATTGCAATATGCATAACATTGCATATATTTAACTTGCGTCAACAAAAGATTTGTTTGTTCCACATGACAAATGAATGATTCAGCATATTTGTTAATATTTGGTCAGAATACCCGAATACTATTGGTTTGCATATAAACGTTTTAATTTTCATCGAGTTTGTCTGTGTGTTTCCATGAATATTAGAGTTGATAAATTTTAGTTGAAAAGAAAGGATATGGTGTATCAATTCACCTTACAATATTACTTTGCAAAATGAAAATACGAAACCCAAACAGAGCTTTTATTATCTTTATTGTTGTTGTTCATAGCACAGTCAGGCATTCAATATGCAGCAACAAATTCCACCTCAATGCAAAGTCAAGACGTCCCCTCGCACCGGTTTGAACGGATTTTTCTTTTGGTTATGTTTTGTTTTTCATTTGCAACTCATTCGTGCAAAATTGACTATATATATAAATGAGAATTGGCGATTCCTTTTAGAATTCTTTGGACGATTAAAATTCCTAGGTATTTCAGTTAAAATCTATGGCTGTATACACCTTTTGCTCAGATTTTAAATAAGAACCAATAAACTTATACCTATCGTATGTTTTACCGTTGATTAAGAGAAAATAAAGAGAGAAAAATACAAAACCAACAAAATAAATCAAGCATAACGGATTTGTTTAAATTAAGATGTAATGTATTTATTTTATTTTGTTTTAGATGACAGGTATAGACCGTATTTAATGTCATATGGTAAAACACGTAATAATTACATCAACGCAGTGATTATTCCAGTAAGTTCTACTTTTGTCACACTTTATATCTGTACCCGATATCCAAGTTATCAAAAAATGAAAGGCTGAATAACACTACATGTATGTAATGAAAAGGTTTAAAACAATTTATCATCACCTCATAAACATTTCGTGAATTGACTCTTTAATAATGCATTCTTTTTAGCTCACCTGGCCATAAAGGCCAAGTAAGCTTTTCTCATCACTTGGGGTCCGTCGTCCGTCGTCCGTCGTCGTCGTCGTCCGTCGTCGTCGTCGTTAACTTTTACAAAAATCTTCTCTGAAACTACTGGCCAAATTTAACCAAACATGTCGCAATCATCAGTGGGGTATCTTGTTTTAAAAATGTGTCCGATGACCCGCTCGCCAACCAAGATGGCCGCCATGGCTAAAAATAGAACATAGGGGTAAAATGTAGATTTTGGCTTATATATCTGAAACCAAAGCATTTAGAACAAATCTGACATTGGGATAAAATTGTTCATCAGGTCAAGATCTATCTGCCCTGAAATTTTCAGACAAATCAGACAACCCGTTGTTTGGTTGCTGCCGCTGAATTTGTAATTTTATAGAAATTTTGCAGTTTTTGTTTATTATCTTGAATACTATTATAGATAGAGATAATCTGTAAACAGCAATAATGTTCAGTAAAGTAAGATATACAAATAGGTCAACATGACCAAAATGGTCAATTGACCCCTTAAGGAGTTATTGGCTCTTTATAGTCAATTTTTAACAATTTTTTGTAAATTTTTGTAATCGTTTACAAAAATCTTCTCCTCTGAAACTACTGAGACAAATTTAACCAAACTTGGCCACAATCATCACTAGGGTATCTAGTTTAAAAATTGTGTCCGATGACCCCACTTACCAACCAACCTGGCCGCTTTGCCAAAAAATAGAACATAGGGGTAAAATGCAAGTTTGTCTTTTATTTTTTGAACCGTTATAAATAGAGAAAATCTTAAAGGAGCAAAAATGTTTAGAACAATGAGCTCTACCAATTGCCCATATATGTCAAAACTTTTAGATAAATTCTTATAGGAGTAATTGCCTATAAATGACAAATTTTACCATTTTTTTCATTTTTGCCTATTATCATGAAAACTATGATATTTAGAGAGAAACATTTTTTCCCGTTATGCCTTATATGATTTAAATTATAATAGATAAATAAACACTTTAATCTCAAAAATGATCAGCAAGGCAAGATCTGTCACTCTTCATAGGAGAAATTGCCCTTAAATGAGGATTGTTTTTATCCTCTTTTGTGTTTTGAGCTAAAACTAAAGAAAATAGAAAGAAAATAAACAGACTAAAAGATCAGTAATACAAGATCAACAAAATAGAGATTTTTGTCATGAAGTCTTTTCTCGTCTACAATGTTGGAAAGTGTCCTTTGTTTGATATGCACATAGACCAAGGCGAGCGACACAAGCTCTTTAGAGCCTCTAGTTTTTCTCATACCCACCATTGTGTTGTATTGTTTGTATACATGCAAATATTTTATTTCTCTTGTTACACGTATGTAAAGTGTCTGAGTGATCAAAAAGAGTTGTTTTCAATAGTTGTAAGATTCCAGAACAGATCATAGATATAAGAAGATGTGGTATGAGTGTCAATGAGACAACTCTCCATCCAAGTCACAATTTGTAAAAGTAAACCATTATAGGTCAAAGTACGGCCTTCAACACGGAGCCTTAGCACACACCGAACAGCAAGCTATAAAGGGCCCCAAAAATGACTAGTGTAAAACCATTAAAACAGGAAAACCAACGGTCTAATCTATATAAAAAACGAGAAACGAGAAACACTTATGAACCACATCAACAAACGACAACCACTGAACAACAGGTTCCTGACTTAGGACAGGTGCAAACAAATGCAGCGGGTTTAAACATTTTAACAGGCGGCAACCTTCACCCTAAACTGAATAATAGTGTAACATCACAACATAGAAAGACACACTATAAAATATTAATTGAAATGGCTTAACTCAATCAAAAGATACTTACATATAGAAATAAAAAAAAAAAAAACGAAATGAATATTAATAACTGTTCCTAAAAAAGTGTTAACAAAAAAACCAAACTCCAAGGTGAATTCAAAAATGGGGAAGTCCCTAAAAACTGACAAATCAAACGTAAGACTATTTCAACAAACGGAACGAATGAAAAAGAATTGTAATATTCCTGGCTTTGTACAGGCATTTTCATAAGATAATGGCGGGACAAAACTGTTTGTATAGCTAGCTAAACCTAATTTTATGACAGTTGATTATAGTCCCCTTATGTTGACAAATTTGGCTTAGTAACCCTGGTAGACATAACTGGTAAATGCGACAATAATTGGGATTTATCAGCCAAAATTGCGTAAACATATATCATAAACATACAACACTACTGAAAAATGCAAACAAACATACAAATAAATCTGACAAAGAGGCCAACAAAAACGTTATTGTAGTTGATTGTGAATCTTACAAAATATTCCATGAATGGTTATATGCAATCGTTATTTCAGGTTTAATTAACTAAGATTTATTTCTTTTGTGTAAATATTTATCATGGCATTCATGCAGATATCAGTTCACTGAAAGTACTCGAAGTTTTGCCCAGAACATGGTAAATATATGTGCTGTTATGTATATCACTTAGTTATATAACGATAGCAATTTCTGGAATATATGTCAGGCACAGGAAAACCAGCACCATACAGTTGTATCATAAAATAAATATTTTGTTTTTCTAATCTGTGCATATTTAAAGTCAAATACGGTAACTGAAGTCTGCTTGATTTCTTGAATCAAATCCAAATTGAATTTTACTTACATTTTTTTACAAACAGGGTCTGTTCCTTGTTTAAAATTTATTAAAAATGTTATTTGTTTTTTTTTCACAGGGATACGAAGAAAAGAGTAAGCTTTTAGTTACACAATGTCCTCTAGAGGAAACTGTTGTTGATTTTTGGACAATGGTATATGACCATGAATCTGAAATAGTTGTTTTATTGGACCAGTTAAACAGGGTATGCTAATCTTACTTGACCAGGGCATATATTTAGGCATATAAAATCTTACAATGTAAGGATAACTTTTTGAATATTTTATTAAAAGTAAAATAAACAATTATGATTTTTTCTTTCTGTTCTTACTTAAGTGTATCTGGTCACATATCACAAATGTATTACCTGGACAATAACCAGTAAAGAAATGATTTAAATCAAACATTTGAAAAGTTTTTGAAAATATTATCAAAGATGTTAAAAATTATCTTTTTTTTCGATGTATATGCTATAAAAATAAGGAGATGTGGTATGATTGCCAATCAGACAACTATCCATCAAAGTTAAAATGAAGTGAATGTAAGCAATTATAGACAACTGTACGGCCTTCAACAATGAGAAAAACCCATAACGAATAGTCGACTATATAAGGGCCCGACATGACAAATATGAAACAAATTCAAATGAGAAAAATGACGGCCTAATTTAGAACAAAACAACGCTATTTCAGTTCGATAATACAGCCTGATATCTTTCATGAGTTAATACAACTTTTCTTTAATATAATATTATCAATTTTTAATTAATGTGGATTAATAAAAAAAAATTAAATTCAAATTGTATTTCTATTAGAATGCTCCTTTGTGGTCAGGACGACAGAAAGTGCTGGAGTTTGAGCAATTCACTATTGTGCAAGAAAACGCATCAAATTCAGATGAACTACAGCTTACGTTAAAGCATGAGGTGAATATGTATTTACATATAGTTAATTGAAGGTCCACAATTACATAAAATGATAATAAAAACAATGATAAATTCATAACAACTGGAAAGAGTTACACAAAGTGCTTGTCATAGTAGGCATTTTCTGCAATGTACTTATCAGTTGTCATACAATTAAACGCCATATATTTCCGTGGTATTACACATGCATATAAAAAATTGTTACGAAGGTTATTTGAAGCACCATATGCACACATTGATTAGTAATTTCATGACGAAAACAAATCACTACATAGCAAAATAAAGAGTAGGCAACAAGAACCCTGGACATTAAAATCTATCATCTTAACTGGTCAACAGTTAATTCTTTGTTAGACTGGTTTGTTCTATCATTTATGCTTTTGAAAAAAATGCCATGTTGTCCAAGTTGAAAAAAATATATAGATGTTTGAATGACATCAATGAGGCAAATAACAAAACGAGACACAAATCGCAAGGACTTCCAGGAGTCAATTACGATATTGGCATCACTATTTTAACATCTTCACTTCGTGTAAAATCCAATAATCATTAAGGAAAAAACCATAACCACATAATTAAAGACAAGCACTTACAGATTCCGGATGTTGGACAATCACATGAACATGTGGCGAGGTTAGACATTTTTATTTTGGTATCAAAGGTACATCGACAAATGATCATGATTGTCATTATTAGTGGTATCTCACCAATAAAGTGGAATGAAGGAATGGAGAATAACATTAACAATGTCTCTTTTAATTATGGAAAATTTCACTTATATATTTACTTCTTGTTTTTATTCTTATATTATTTCCTTAAATGAAATATTGATATCTTGTTCTACAGTAGTCATTTTTATGAACAATATTCAAAGTTCATATAAGAATATTTGTGTTTGGCCGATTATTGATTTTTTAATTGTAGAGCGCTTCAACATACAAATAAAATGTTTTCATAATCATGTAAATTAAATGGTAAAATTGATTTGGAACAGGTATATATATTCAATGTTTAAGTGAAACAAATGTTCAGAAGAAAAAGAAAAACTGTGATCAGACCAAATTTTCTCTCTCTCTCTCTCTCTCTCTCTCTCTCTCTCTCTCTCTCTCTCATTTAATTTACCTTGACCTTAGATGAATGGCTATTCGTTTTTATGTCCCTTTTGGTCAGAAAGCTCCTAACGTTGCTACGTATTTATATATCCATGGCTTTCAGATACTTACGTGTGAGCAAAACTGATGAATTTAAATCCAGAAAAACGCTTCAGACAAATGAAATTTATAAATTGTTATTTTCATTTATTACATTACTTCGGAAAATGTCTGTACAAAGTTAAGAATATGACAGTTGTTTTTCACTCGTTTCGTTGGTTAATAATGTTTGAATTTGTCTTTTCCATGGACTATTCTTTTTGAATTTACATTGGAGTTTGGTAATTTTGTTATATATTTTTTTACTAACATGATACTTTGTTTTAACTTAGACCTCAATATTTTACTTCAGCAATATAATTATATTTTCTTCAGAATCAAGGTGAGAGGAAAATAACTGTTTTTACAACAAACAAATTAAACACCACAAGTGATGCAATGCTCCCAACAAACATTCTACTAGATCTTCTTAAAAATGTAAAAGATTGCTGGGAAGAACACAAAGGACCTATTACTGTTGTTTGCAGGTACGTAATGAAATAAATATCTTCAAGTAAGACTTTGCATATCATTGTTGTTGTGCTTTCAATGTAACTGTTGTCTTTTTGCTGAAACTAAACGGTATTAGGGTAAAAGAATAAGATGTCTGGTCGTTTGTTGGTTTGTCACATGATTCTTTACTTCTTTCAAATGATCAAGGTAATTATGTAAGCATTTTTTAGCAAAACTTTCTAAAGAAACTTAAGTACTCGGAACGGTGAAATACCCCATTGATTATTTTTTGCATTCTTTTAATTCAAAGTCAACACTTGTTTTGAAATGTTGCGTTTTGATATTATATCAAAATACTTATATGCGGTATATAACTTATGATCTGTTCTGTGAAATATTTTCAAGTTTATATTAATAAAAAAAAGTGTAAAATTTAGTCTGCAAGAGCTATCTTGATCTAAACAACAATTAAACTGACTTAACATAACCGTGTTGACACTTGTTACGTCTTCGATATTAAAGTGTTTGTATGTATTCAGTAAATCGAGCTCTGTGTAGACGGTTTGGTTGTTGTCAATCTATTATAGTTGAATCATTTTAGACAACTTATCATTCATTGAATAGTAAATAACTTAAATATGTGTCTAACCTATATAACTACATATGGAGGGCAATTAAGGTGTCAAACAGTACTGAATGAACTACCGAAAATATGTTAGGACAGATGACTGATTATGACATATTGGTTTATTTTTAAGTCTTGAGATCAATAATGACATTTTTGTTAACCTATGACAACATATTTCCCTCTATTGGTATAAGTTCTTATTAAATACCAGGATTAAAAACTTGTATGCCATATGCGCGTTTCAACTACAAATGACTCATCAGTGACGCTCAAATCCAAATAAGATTAAAAGCCAAATGAAGTTCGAAGATGAAGATCATTGAGGACCCAAAATTCCGTAAGGTTTTGCCAAATACAGCTGAGGAAATCTATTCCTGGTGTAGAAAATCCTTAGTATTTCGACAAATTGTAAACAGTTGATTTAGATATATCATGTCAACACAGAAAGGCTGACTACTGGGCTTGTGATATATGTCTACTGCACAAAAACCCATCAACACAAAACTATCACATGTGACTGTTTGAGATGGATTTATAGTCTCTAAAATCGGCAAGGGTTGATTCTACATGTCTAGCTGTATAGCACCAAAGTCTTTGAAAAACTATTAAAATACAGCTTGAATTGTTCTATTATTATGAATTATTATTTCCACAAAATGGAATATTGGTTGTTTCTTGAAAAGTGTAAAGGAAATTCAAATACAAACTGATATTGTTTTAATTTAATATACAGCTATCGCGATGCGAATCCGTACTCATCCGGTAGGTGAAGAAGTTGTTTTCAAGTTCTTGTTACTTAATTAGTTTTTATGATAGTGACATTGCAGGTTTCAAAGTAAAACACCCCCTTTATATTTCAGCGATGGCTGCAGTAAAAGTGGGATATTTGTTGCTCTAAAACTTATCTTAGAAAAACTAGCGATAGATGATGAGATTGATATTTTTCAAGTGGTTAGAACTATACAAGTTAGACGACCCGAATTTCTCATGGAATTTGTAAGTTTGCTATAGGTCATTATTATGTAAGCGTATTTTAAATGCGAAAAAGTGTATAAAGAGGGCAGAGTTTCACATTTAATTATTCAAATATTTACCTTTATTCAGATTGTCCTGTATATGTAAGCTTTTTTCCCATATTCAATATATTCAATCATCTCACTGTTTTCTTTTGATTTTTTTTAATTCTTTGAAATTGTAAAATATGTCTACGCTGAAGAAAATTCATTTGCAGGTTTTAATTAGTGAATCAAAAGAAATTGAAATGTCTTTTTTTAATTTAACTATATTCTAACAAAATCTTATCAAATGCATTCAGTCCTGGTGGAAGTTGAACTATAAATGAAAGTATTTGGACATTATAGGATATCAAGGGTTACTTTTCCTACTCCGTATCCATTTATCGTATTATGGAAATCAAATTTGTTTTCAAGTAATAAGCGTAACAATGTTCATCTCTCATTTACCACATGTTTACTAAGGACAAAAAAAACCAAAAATAACTCATATGTAAAACATGTTCTGCCGCACTTTTTAATCAATGCATTAAATGTTTAAATTTATCTGATTAGTCTGATAATTAATTGTCACTTCCATTATGTTAATAACCGGAGAGATTATTTGGCTCTTCAAATTACCACTTCCATTATTTTTATGAATGTATCAGGTTTAGGTATGAACTTTAAAAAAAAATGCAAAATAAAATCGTGCTTGTTTTGGGGTTACTAGATACTTACAACATTTAGATGTTCCTATCAATTTGTTATAAGTTGCTAACACATTTTATATTGTTTTTTAGACATGTTTTGATAATAAATGGTCACACTTTTTAAAGCTAATTCAAATGTAAAAGCATGTATTACAGTGCATATTTTCAAGGGAACTCAGACGGTGTACTTTAAGGCTAATTACAAAATTATAACGTTGTTTTTTTTGTTTTTTGTTTTTTGTTGGAATGATGATGTACGGAAATATTTAATGACGTCTTATGCCAAATTTTATTTTCAGCGCAAATGGTAGACAAAAACTAGTAAATGTATTGTATCTGTTATATTTGGAAAAAAAAATTTTTCATGTTCGATTTGAGCAATGTTCTATAAAATGTTTCTAAAGCCCTGCATCAATAAAATATGGTTTCTTTAATGGCTGATATTTTCTTTTCTCACAGGATCAGTATGAATATTGCTACAAGTGTATCAAGGACCATTTAGAAAACGACTCGTTGTATGCAAATTTATAGTGGTTTTCGACAATAGAATACACTTTAATACAGATATGTTTTGCTTACTGTTCATAGGAAATAAGAATAAGACGCAAATAACAATGCAAATGGCAATGACAATAATATTATTTTATTGGACAAATAAAACTGCTCTTCATGAATAGGTCATACAACATGCAAAAGATTTATATATTTGTATAGAAATAAGTTTGATATTAGAACAGATTATACATGTAAATAGATTTTGTTTATCAATGAAGATGAAGTTAAGCAGTATATTTAGTCACTGAAAAAAAAAATTACATTGAAATACTTTATAACAAAAATTGTGTGTTATTTTAGCATGAATACTACTGGTTTAGCTGAGGACCACCTACGGGTGCGGGATTTTCTCGCTGCGTTGAAGACCCATTGGTGGCCTTCGGCTGTTGTCTGCTCTTTGGTCGGGTTGTTGTCTCTTTGACATATTCCCGATTTCCATTCTCAATTTTATCATTAAACTATAAAAATATATATAGTCATTGTTTTATCATGTTTATATTGATATTTTTCTAAATGTATATTTTCTTTTGCAAAGGTTTTACTATAACTTGAATTTTATTTTTAATATATGTGATAGAAATTTTGCTCATTTAAATTTATGTAAGCTTAATATGTATATATGTGCTAAATCGTATATTCAATTATGAAAATGGGATTTATATTCCCTCCAAATGTAATAGTATAAATAGAGAAAGTGTAAAAAGTGCATGTCATACATACATGAAAATTCCTTTGTTTAAAATAAGTGCAGGGTAACTCTCTAAAATGAACTATACACAGAATTCGACAAGCTTGTTTTTCAGACATTAAAAGGACCTGTCAGAATCATTTGTCATTTATGAAGATGATGGTGGATGGCTTTTTAACGTTCAGTGGTAAATTAAATGCATATCTAGGACGAGACTATGTAAATGTAATATGAAGATTTATTCTTTTCGTTTTAAACAGGCTAAATCAGATTGTTCACCTGCTAGCTCACAATGTAACACACGAAGACATGTCACTTAACTCAGATATTATTATTCTGTGTTCTGGTCAACCGGTCTTTGCCATAACTCCTAAATGCTCGGCGTTTGACAGAATAGCATCATATACCAATTTTTAAATTTTTCCATTTACCCGATCGGGGATTGAACATATGACCTCTCGCACCCGAGGCGTTCTCAAAACAAAAAAACCGCCGAGTCCATTTTTTTAATATTAAGCAAAGGTTACACATTGTTATTCTTTTTCGAATAAATTTGTCAATATAGAAATAAATGTCCCTGTCTAATGTGGTAGTAAGTCAATGGAAACTATATGGACACAGATTTGCGGTAATGATGGCAGAAAGTTCGTGCTTTTAATGAGAGAGAAAAGAAACCATTAAATATATAAAAAGTATATATAGTTTAATTGAAATAGGCCTTGAACAAGCTTTCAATAACTGCCAGTATTCTTAGATATATACTTTGTGTTTTGGTCTATTGGTTTCGTTATGTGTTCACGTTGTGTATCGTGTCGATCTCATTGGTTAATCTCTTTCCATCTGATGTTTACAGTCTTTTTTCTTATGCCGTGCTGTTAATAGATATACGAAGATGTGGTATGAGTGCCAATGAGACAACAATTTCACAGATTAGGGAAGGGTTAAACACTCACAAACATGTTGAAGCCTGCAACATTTTTAATGTGCCTGTCCAGAGCAAGGAACCTGTTATTTAGTGGTTGTCCTTGGTTGCTTTTTTCAGCATAAATCAGGCCATTGTCTTATCTTTTTGAATTATTTCACTTTTCTCATGCCGGGGCCTTCTATTTCATACTATGCGGAATGAGTTTTGCTCATTGTAGCATGCCATACGGTGACCTTTGGTCTCTGGTGAAAAATTGCCTCGTAAGCAATACTGCCACATCTCTTCACTTTGTTTACTTCAAATATAGGTATGGTTACAAAATAGAACAAGGTGCACAATGATAAAAAAGGCAGAATTTATAATTTATTTCTGTACGATGAATTTCGGATGAGGATTCAACAAGCTCACATATAACTGTTTTGTTTATTTTATTTTAACAATGCAATTATTATATACAGGTTAAGTATGTAGTTTTAGAAAAGAGGGACGAAAGATACCAGAGGGACAGTCAAACTCATAGATCGAAAACAAACTGACAACGCCATGGCCAAAAATAAAAAGACAAACAGACAAATAATAGTACAGATGACACAACATAGAAAACTAGACTAAGCAACACGAACCCCATCAAAAACTGGGAATGTTCATTTACCGTTAAAGGTTGCACTTTGTAAATATAGCTGTTTCACAAGCCACGCCTCTTTTGGGGAGATATATAAAATTCATAGATATGTTAATTTGTTAACGTACTGGTTCCAAGATATGATCTCTGTGTTTCATCTCATAGAGACATAACTTGAGAATGTTACCAGTATAGCAAAAAATGGTAGCGCCTAAAATTTAATTCTTAGGAGGTCCAAAGTGGAGGTAGGGGTAGTATAGAATTTTAGTATAAGTTTAAACTCTTAGAAGTTCAGGGCATATAAATGTTGAAAACATGCCGCACAGCCCTATATTTTGACCTTTGAATAAAATAGTAGTGCGTATCAACTTTCCGTTTTGGGATATAATTTTTCACGAAACTTCCTAGTAAAAGTGGCACAGTTTTAGCCGAAAAGGGAGTTCCTATGGGAAATTGCATTGTCTATATTTACAGAATTGCAACCTATAGATATTTTTTATCTGGCAAGGGTATCTTATTCTATTCATTATCATTATTTTTATTCTTTTAATTTTTTGTTTCATAATGTATCTATTCTACTTATTTTATGTATTTCTATTCTATGTGAAGTCAAAGTATGAGTATAGTTTAAAACAGCATCAATGATGTGTTTGATTTACATTTACCGAAACCATGCTTTACTAGAAACAATTTTAACCAACTACAATATTTTGAAAATCATGGAAAACATATGATATAATACGGTACTATTTATAATACTTATAGACATTATTACTATTAGACATTTGCGGAAAATGTTATACACCTATGATTAGGATAACAATTACACTTACAGGTAGCATTTAAATCTTGGGTCGTCTCAAAGTGTAAAATGAACCATATGATGTCTTTCTATTTTAGCATATGTAGTAATTCGTACACATTAATTATTCTACATGGTTTCATCTAGGTTACATTTGTAAACATGCTGTAAATGTACGGATTATGATAGAATGGACAAACATCATTTAATTAATTCAACATGAGACATGCAAAACAAATTTTCACAATTGTCGTTGCAGTAGATAGGTGGGGACAATTATAAATTAATTAAAGCAAGACTTAATGTTGAGAATCAAGCGATCAACTAAGGAGTATGTTGATATAAAATAAGAAGATGTGGTATGATTGCCAATGAGGCAACTCTCCACAAGAGACCAAATGACACAGAAATTAACAACTATAGGTCACCGTACGGCCTTCAACAATGAGTAAAACCCATACCTCATAGTCAGCTATAAAAGGCCCTGAAATGACAAATGTAAAACAATTCAAACGAGAAAACTAACGGCCTGATTTATGTACAAAATAATGAACGAAAAACAAATATGACAATGTTTAATTTTTAAGCTAAGACATACATTTTCCGTTCTTTTTAAGAGAATGAGGGCAAACAACGGGCGTGTGTTTAAAAACTATTTATTCTACATGGCATTTCACTTGCCGTTCGGCATATTTAATTATATTTTCTGAATTTGGCAAACGATGTTGTCTACGTTCTTTATATCAATAGAAAAAAATAAAAAATATACGAAAAAACACAACACCGTTACCAATGAATACATAGTTCAAACTATTCGCCTAACTCTGTTGAACTGTAAGAATAGGTGTTCACAAATAGTTGGAATTTAAGTATCTATCTTTTCAAATAAAATAAAATATGGCAATCGGGCTCCAAGTTTTTTATTTGTGTGTGTGCAAATTTTATAGATATCTTTGAAATCATTTAAGTATGTACGTTTTCTTTCACGGTGTCGATGATTCTCTCCCATGAACATGGGTAAGTCTGGTATGCTCGAAGCATGAGCAGTGATTCCCGATACGAGACCTCTACAATTTTTCTTGAAATTGTACTATAGAAAGCACTTATGATGGTGTCCATGCCAACAAAAAGTTTATCCGCAAAATTATTCCCTTGATTAAAAGGGATAAAAGGTGCAAATGTATATCAGGCGAGAAGAAATTGCAAAACAAATTTTCACAAACTATTTAATTCGGTTAGGTACCGGATGCACAAGTGTAATCGTGTCAAAGAAGGACAGCACCCAACATTAATATTTCAAATGCACTGCGATGCGGCGGGTTAATAATTATATTGTGTAACTTGCTTGTCGCATTTTCCCGTGATTTTCAAGTGCACCGTTTCTAAAGTATCTTCTGCATGAAATTTTTGCTGATTTTGCTATACTTAAATAAGTTAAGACACATATTTAAAACCATAAGACAAAAAGAAGTACTCTGTTTCTCGGAAAGCGGTTCTCTGCTGGACGACAAAACATATCCGAACAGACATCCAGTATTGAACCTTATACAATCATGTACAAGAAAATAGAAAACCTCAGAATATGTAGAGGAAGTGTAGACAATTAAATAGACTTATTACACACTATAGAGTGGAGGTTGAACACGCCATCGGAGAATTAAAAAATACAAAGTTATGGGTACTTTGTGGCGACATCCAAGACAGCGATTCAAATATGCATTAGTGTGTCGTCGGAAAGACTTATTTACATAATAAAACATTCATTTGAATTTACTATATATCTCCAGAGACATATATAAACATATATATGTCTCTGGTATCTTTATTGTTGTTTTTTTTTTTTTTTTCTTTTATATATTATGAGATGACCCCTTGTTTTTCGTCAACTGTAATCGTAATTCTAAGTGTAATCCTAGGTATAGACCTAGTTTCCGCAAATGTCTATTATCATTAAGGGTGTGATGATTATGATAAAGTCCACTTGGGTTCTATAAATCTTTAAAATTGATAAATTAAAAGTTCATACTTAGTAGCTGCTTTTTTATCCCGTTATTTTCTTATTGCTATATCTCTAAAAAAAATAGACATTCCACATTGTTGGTCAAATTACAAAAATTACTCGTTAAGTCACTATAGTAAATTTGTATGTCACAAACCATCTGATTCACAGGAAGGTACATTTTATGACCACAACAGCCATGCTACTGTCACTAACAGTATTATTCTTAAATAACAACTGACCTTTCATATAAATGCATACTGTACATGATAAACTGGATCTTTTTCATTAAATATAAAGACAAATGACCTTTGAAAGGTCAACCGAAAATGACTTCATATTAACCGGAGAATCCAATTTTTGCACTTATTTCAGGCTAAGAGAATCAATGTGAAGTAACCTTTATACGATTAGAAGTTGCATTGTACAAGCCGGAAGTAAAATATTATCTCCATTATTTCAAATGCAAGACAACATGTTATTGGAATAAGTGATAAGTACATAGTCTGAAAAAAGAATCTTATTTCCCGTATTTCATGAAAAATACACATCTATGTTTTGTTTTAATCAGTGCAAGATTGCTATAGTCTGACACTGGAAATGGCTTCTTAAGTTATTTTTTTCACTCAAATTGTTTTATCTAATGTACATTTGAGATAGGTGGAGGGTATTGCAACTGCTGTCTGAATAACTGGTTTTTAAATCTTTAATATGTAGTTTTTTTTATCTATTATTCCATATCCATGTACAATTTAGATAATATGGTCAAGCCCTTCAATCGGATACTATAAGTAATGGGCCAACTATATTTCGCGTATTAAGAGATGAACATGACCGTCTAACAGGGTTTATCTTACCTTAACGCCATTTCCAGGGTTTATTGGTTTTCTTGGTAAGGTTTGTTTCTCAGTTACTCTAAGCAATTATTCAACTAATTTTTGTGTATGAAATGATAATTTGTTAGGTGTACAAGTGTTTCTTGCCGGGATTATCTGACCTTGACCTCATTTTCATGGTTTATTGGTCATTAATATCTGCTTATTCTATCATGTCTTATTTAATTATATATACATTTTAACTTAATTTAAATATTTACCAACACCAATTGTCATTTCATTTATTTTCATTTTTATTTATCCTATGTATATTTTAATTCCCGTTTCTTTTCTTTTCAAATAAAAGTCCGAGTTGCTTGATTTCTTTTTTCATCGACAAATTAAAACAAAAATGCCACGATATAGCCAAAGAGTGTTGCAACTGACATTAAACACCAACAATCAATCAATCATCAATTTTCAGGTTTTGCACACATCAACGCATTTGTTACACGTATTCAAATTAATATTTGACATTCAGCATTTTTTGAAAGAGGGAAAATTCCCCTTAATCATTTTTAACCAGTATCGTTTTATTCAAAATTCTTAATTATATACTCAAATTTATAGATTTATATGTTAACTTTAATATTTTTCACAAACAAACATGTTAATTACTTGTGACGAAATACCAAATAATTAATACTAGAAAGGTTGGTTGGTTTGATTATGTCCTGCTTGGTGTGCAGCAACAAATGTTACAAAAATATTCTAATAATGAATCACTATTAGCCGGGTAGTTTTAAGTTAAAGAAATCCATCTTGTTGTAGTATAGCTATTTTGAAGGTAGTTTAATCTATATTGTTAAAAAAAAACCGCGATGTTCTTATTAAATGGATACGGATAAAGAAAGTTCGAAGCTTTAAATTTCTTTCCTGAAAAATCACAACTTCACATACATTATATTCATTTAATCTTGGCTTCCTTTCAAAAATAATTATATTATACATCCATTATAATTTTGAAAAAAACAATGATTAAATTTCGCAACAGTTATCTATGAAAGTAACCCAATAAAATAATTTAATGTTATGTTCTTTTTGAATACCATCTTTCTGACAAAGATGCTATACCGTCAAGGGGTATTGGCTGTCAAATTCATGTTCACCGATTCGGCTCAAAACCCCATAATTTATCTATAACATACTTAAACTCTATCCAAATTACAAAAAGTCCTAAAGAAACAATTTACAAGGCATGGACTCGTTATTATGTATCAACATTTCGTGTGTATTTTAGAATACATGTATATGCCCTATAATTAACCATGGAGATTATCTCCAAAGAATGCCGTAGATCATATGACCTGATGTAATATAAATTTCAATATAAATACACAAGCAAGCGTTTGTTGCTGTATATCATATTTGTTTTTCGTTCATTATTTTGTATATAAATCAGGCAGTTAGTTTTCCCGTTCATTTGTCATTTCGGGGCCTTTTATAGCTGACTATGTGGTATGGGTTTTACTCATTGTTGAAGGCCGTATGGTGGCCTATAGTTGGTAATTTCTGTGGTCTCTTGTGGAGAGTTGTCTTATTGGCAAACATACCACATCATCTAATTTTGTATACATGCAGTCGTATAATGACGATTTTTCCAGGTATGTTTGATTTCATTCCATAGATTAAAAAGATATATAAATCATCGTTTTACCTGTATTTGAACGATTTTTTTGTTGTTGGCAAAATCAATCAATGAAAGATGTCTTCCTGGTGGCTACTTCGTTAAACTTTTCAATGTTAATTGACTTTCTTTTTCATTTTGATAATTAAATATGCGTAGCCTATGGGTAGCCCTTCCAAGGAAAGGGTTAAATTAAGTTCGCATGAATACGATTTCAATTGAGTTGAATTATTGTCTTACAAGCCAATTATACATCATCGATGTTTTTAGAGCTGATTTTGACAAAATTGATCCTAATCTTACTGCAAATTATTTCACAATTCATTTTTATAAATATTTAAAATTAAAATAAATATATTTTAATTTTTGTCATCTTCGTAGCTAATGCCCTTTTAATATACGCATGGAAATATCGTACCAGTTCAAATGTATTTCGTGAGCTTTGCAAAACGTTCATATTCAGTATAAAATGTTAAACCTATTATTTTTCATGTTAAGCACACTTATCCATTTTGCAATGTCGGCATACAAATGTATGCTTGACTGGGTTAGGTTAAAATATAGTCAACTTCAAATTTACATTACTTTTAAATACAAAAAAATAATATACGTCCGCCTTTCTATTGTCTGGTGGATTTTTATAAGGTACGTTGTCTTTCGCTATGTAATTAATAATCATTTGCTAAGACTTAAGACCATATCAATATAGTTCATAAAGTTTCTTTATTCATCGACAGATAAATATAATTCCTTTTGTTGATAACTCTTTTGAATTATATTTAAATATTGCATACATATGTAATTTGTAAATGAGAAATACCTGCTAGTGTGTATAATTACCATTTTAATGTTTCCTGTTGTTACACAATGGTATATATTGGGTGAGTAGTATGATAAAATGATCCATCCTCTGTTAAAACTATATAATGTTGGTCCTTTTCTATCAAAAGATAAAAAATATCCGATTTCTATGCGGGGTTTTTCGTCGTTTGGAGGCTCTTATATTTGCATTTTTCATTCAGATTAAGTAGGTTGTTTTCTAATGATTTTTTATTCATACAATTTTAATATGAGTACATGTATAAGAACGCTAACGTCACAGTACCCAAATTGCACCGCATACCTAAATTGCACCCATTTAGCAAAAATAGCAACGGAAATCTTACAAGTGTTTTAGAGCCTAAACAATTTGTATTTTTAGGATTTGACATTATGTAAGTCTTTCAACATAGCTAAATATATTTAAATATACACAAAACGTTCACAGTATATATCAACAGATGAATTATTCACTCCAAAAAGTAAAATCTACAGAAAAGTCAACTTTTAAAATGAGCAATTAAAATATGTTTCAGACATCCATTTCTTAAAAAATGAATAGTAAGCATGGACGATTGTCAAATTGTTCTAAATATTTGAAGAAATAAAACAAAACATCAGTTATTTACGGATGTGAATGTAAGCATTGATGCAATCTGGGTACTCATCTTTACAGAATCAAGGGTCGTTTGGAGGTCGGTTCAAACCCATTTTTCTATGATTCAATATGGATTCAAAATTAAATTGGTGGAACTGTATAGTAAATAAGGATACATCTACAAAATAAACACAGAATGGAAACTTTTGTCTGGATCATAAATAAACGTAGGTGACAAAACTGTCAAAATAGGTGCAATTTGGGTACCCTCACGTTACACTTTAGCAGGGTAATAATACTTTTTTTGTGAACTCAATCTTGATCAATGGAATAATAGTTAAAGGAAACATTTACATTTAAAACTCGGATCACGAATAAATGCACTCAACTCTATGATATTGGTAAGATAGACAACAAAACCACTGCTATACAAGAGGAAGTTTATCTAGCTAAAAACCAGGTTGAACCCATCTTTTTCGTCGGAAAATGCCTGTACCAAGTCAGGTATATAACTGTTGTTTTCCATTCGTTCCATTGGTAGATATAGTCTAAGGTTTGATTTTGTCAGTTTTTATAGACTTTCCCGTTTTTACATTTAACAAATACAAGTAAAACAATACTTACGTATATACTGAGTAACAGTACCAAGTTAACTACAGGAAGCGTAGTTATTGAAAGCTATCAAATACTACTTTGAATAGTCAACCTGCAGATATTAAGTTTAGCCGTCCAACACAATATGTACAAAACACAAACCTTGTGAAAATCTTTTAGTGTTTTGAGTTTTAATTGTTTTCAGATCAGAAACTTTCAACAAAGTTATTTATGACATTTTCAGTATAAGAACATTGTTATTCTGTTTTTACAATATATTCACATAGTAATCAACAATGCTACCTTTTATAGACTTGTACATTTTATAAAAGAAAGACTGACAAAAATAATCTAACTTATAATTGTTGATCAACACACAAACTTTATTTTCATTATTTCTTAAATAGTTTAAACTTCAGAGATGCAATAACTGTCTTTATAATTAACTATTGTTACATACAGTCTTTTAATGTTCTGAAAAACTACACACAGAACAATTTTCAACGGGTAAAGGTGAAGCAATAATAACTTCATCCAATGGATTGCTTAGGATTCAATAACATTGATAAGTCTATATAAATGTTAATGGTAAATTTGGTTTTTTTTTTTAAAACAATGACATTTTTTTAACTTTATCTAATTACGACCAAATAATAATCAACCAAACTTTTCCTAAAATTACAACAATACATGTGTCTTTTTTTTAAAGCAATAGAAAGTTTGGACTTCAAAAGTCAACAAAATTTTTGATTTTAAAAGGCAAATTCGCTCATAAAAACGTTAATTTATTAATTAATAATTACGACACAAGTACATAGCAAAAGCTTGTCATAAATTTGCTGTAAAAACAATTCTGGTTTAGCCAGTAGTATTTTCATAGATCTAAACTGTGTTTTAGTAAATATTGGTACAGCAAACACCGAATCTTCCACAAATCTTATCACACGCTAATAAAGTACATCATTATTATTTCCTTGCAAATGAAAACTTTGTTTTTATTCTATTAAGCGTAACATTTGTTGAGCTGAACCTATTGAATATAACTACACCTGTCAGTGGACGCTATTATTCACTGCTAATAATTCGGTAAAATCAGACACACAAATTGTCCAAATTGTGGCCTCGTGAAAATTTATTCCATATACGTTTTTGTCGAAATGATTCAACAGGAATACTCCAGGGAAAAAACTTGTCACTTCCGACCGATTATACAACTATAAACTTACGTACAAAATTCTTATTACTAGAAAGACGGCTGACAAATTAAGGGTGTATTGTTGTTTGATTGCAGTTTGCTTAACATCCAGGGGCAAAGACTTACTACATTTTCAGCAATAGATGCAACATTTTCATTACAATTGGATGTGTGTATTTCTTGCAATCCTGCACAGGCAAGGCAATTTAGTAGGTTCTGTTAGAATGGTTCCCTGTAGGTTTTGAATAGTATAATGAAAAAAGAAGGTATGCTGGGTAATCAAATGTCCCTTGCAACAAGATATCAAAAAACCCTAAGAAGTAAAACAAAAAAGAAGTGGCTGAAGACACCAAGGAGATATTCAAGACTCATAAGCAGAGCAAAACTGACAACGCCATGGCAAAAGACGAAACAAACGAAACAAACGAAACAAAAAACTACATTCGTTTGGAGAGTGTAACGCACTTTAAACATTATACCGTATATGTATTTGCCACGAGTAACACGATGATTGCCACTTGTGGAGCAGGATATATTATTTATCTGGAGACCCTGTGATCACGCCCAGTTTTATTTCGTGTAGCTCAGTCTTTAGATTTCAATGTAGTGTTCAAACTTATATAGCAGCCCATTATGCAATTGATGTTATGGCAACGTGACTTTTTTCGAAATTTCCAAATATTGTAACGGTCGATTTTCTGACACAAGATACGTCGTCTTTGGCTGATATTGATATTTTGACATGTCTTTACGACATATTGTTGATCAGTTTGACTTTATTTAACAACGTATAATGGTCTATCTATAACATAATCCTTTTGTTGCTAAGTCGTAAGGAATATATAAAAAAAGTATTGTAGATATGAGTTTAAATTTAATTTGAATTGTAAACTACTGTCAACATGTTGATTATCAAGTTTCCTGCTTGTATACGACCACAAAATATTGTTTTAGTATAAAGTAATCGTCATTATGTTCTGTATATTTTTGGGAAACCATTTCGTAAAGATTCCAATTTTGGTAAATCAAATGTATTACATAATAGTTTCATAATTCATTTTCTCCTTCCATAACAACTAGCTATTTATTGTTCATATAAAATAACTATTCCTGTATGTTTCATTCGGATTATTGATAGCCTTTAAACATATAGGGTTGCTGAGAAACAAGGAAAATTAACCCTAACTCTTTATCTTTCATACGATCTTTTAAATTGTGTTTTGACATTTGTACCTGCTATTTTGAACATGTATTTTCATAGGTTATTTCAAAAGTCACAGCTGAATGTTCCATAGATTCTGAATTCTCTACTTCTCTTTATTAGATTATCAAATTAAAATGATTAAACTGCAATTGTAATCTTGAAAAGCATCATGACTGAAATATCGTTACGGAAATATATCAGTATGATCCAATACAACATGTGCATAGTGTTATGTTTTGTTTACTTTAAAAGTTATCTTTCTGACAATGGCTGTACCCCTCTCTACGTTTGAAAATATCATGGCGTGTAACAAATATAAATGGAATTTTGGAAACGTTGACATTAAGTATTAAGTACCCATAATGCTAATTCGGTGTACAAAAGTATGACTTTCTGGTTTAGATCAAAATATTGTCTGATTTGAATTTAGATTACTCATACTTTTAAGTTAGTACAAGTTATAAAATTAATTATATCCGTTCACTTTTTCATGATACGATAAAATTCCTAACAAAAGGCAGTCGTCTGTCGCTTCTGCATTATCAGAGGATAGTCCTAACATTATATGTATGTGAATTTGTAGTGATATGTATCAACGTATGATTTAAGTATCTTAGGTAATAATCCATTAATTAGTAATTCGTTAGGATTGTAAAAAAAATATCAGAGGATAGTCCTTACAATATATGTATGTCAATTATTTGTTATATATATCAACGTATGATTATTGTATCCTAAGAAATACTCCCTTAATTGCTAATTCGTTAGAAATGTAAAAAATTTAACATTCAATATGACTTGAAAATTACTGTCAACATGTTCATTAGTTATACTAAGTTTTCCTGTTTTTGATACGAACACAAAATAATGTTTGTATAATTGTCGTTATGTTCCATACATTTTGGGGACGCAATGTCTTACTGAAGCAATTTAAACAGCTCTCGAAATATGAAGGTTTTTTGACCATCCGATGTATTTTAACTATATTATCTTAAGTGCTACTTTTGTGCATTGTTCTCCTTCGATAAGAAGGGTCTCCTTATTCTAAATATAAAATCTCTTGCTTTCTAGTTTCATTTAGTATGCTGGAGTTTCTTATTGACAATATATTTGTTGAATTTGGTAAAGGCTTTTTCGACAAATTGTCGGTATTCCTATGGGAAATAATTGTGCGCCTCTCCTTTCTGACCTCTTCTTATGTTTATATAAGTCGGAGTTCCTTAAGACAGTTGTCAAAAACAAGAAGCCAGATCATTTAATTTCTCATTCAGATATATTGATGATATTCTTTCAATTAAATCCAAACGTTTCTGATGGGGTTCCATTAATATATCCTCGAGAACTAGAAATTAAAGAAACAACAGACACGGATTCCTCTGCCTCATTTTTAGACTTATACCTCGAATTTGACATAAGCGGTCATCTCAGAACCAGAATCTACGACAAACGAGACGATTTTAATTTTGAAATTATCAATTTCCGCCACCATAGTAGCAATATACCAACTTCACCTGCTTATGGGATATACATTTCCCAACTCATTCGGGATTCAAGAGCTTGCAGCTGCTACTCGAACTTTATTAAACATCACCAGCAGCTGAGTAGAAAGTTGATGAACCAGGGTTATGTCAAAGAACGTCTCGTCCTTTTTTCTAAAAAAATCATCGGAAGATACCAAGACCTTGTTGATAAATATTCCGTATCAACTTCACAAATAATACATGATGGTCTTGAAGTATAGATTCTAGGAACTGACGTTGTTTATCATCTTAATTACGTGTTATAGTGTTCCTTTATTTGTCTTTGTATATTAATAACCCGTACTGTTTAGTCTATTTGTTTAATATCCTTTTGGCGTGGCTCGGTACTTATACATCCCACCAGTGTTTTATTGTGCTATGGTCATTTTTGTATTCTTGTCTTTCATTTTTGCTTATGTACTTTGTCTATACGCCATTTTGTTTCTCTTTGTTGGCATATTTGTTTGTTTTTGTAGTGATTAAGATTATAACACAATGTCGACTGCTGTATCCTAATTTTTGACATTTTTACCTATTATGTCTGTATGTTTTGTTCAAACATTTGATAAGGGACTTTCCGTTTTGAATTTTCCTTGGAGTATTTTTTGTTAGTTTACCTTTTAGATTTATCATAGCCTTCAAACTTAAAGGATCGTTGAATAAAAGATACAAAGAAGTAATGTCAATATAAATTTAGTTCAGAATTTCAAAACACTAAACTCTATGTTAAAACGTTTTGGTAAAATTGACAACAAAAACATATTCCTTTATTACATCTGTACTATATTATATTTATATTTATTCCTGGAAGTACATGATATATTTACATCCTCGGAAAGTTTTATCTAAGATAACGATAGCTAAGGTAGATCGTGCGTCTTTTTCTCTCTCTGGGAATCTTGCAAAAATACATTTTTGGTTTAAAATATTTGACCAAGTATCATTCAATATACAACAGAATCATCTAAAACTTAAAATCTAAAGATTGAACTATCAAAAACGTATGTGTCTTAAGTGTATTTAAAAATTTCAGAAAAAAATCCTTTTAAAATCAAGGGCAAATAATTATATTGAATTTGATAAGACAAATTGTGTGTTTTTTTATTTTTCAAGAAAAAAAAGGCCCGTGACCCCCCTTTTTTATTTGATATTTCGGAAGTATATATGAAAAGCAATTCTCTCATTGAATTTTAAACAATTCTATCTTTTGATAATTCTTTAATAACGAAAAAATAAATTTCCCCTCTATAAATCATTTAAAATAACTGATTTCTATAATTTCAATGTGTTTTAACGAAAAAATACAAGGTCCGTGACCCCTAGTTTTTACATTAGAATTTTAAAGTACATTGACCCAGAAGACTTAAATGTTTTATTCATTTCAGCATGATTTCAGTTCCGACTGGCGGATATTACAAACGCTAATATGTTATTAGACTTACTTATCCAGACAACTATTATGTTGACCGTTACAGCACAACGTAAGTTAATGTTTTGTAACATTCAAGGTATGTTGACTTTATGTCAACCATATATGTCTTATATTGTACTTTTTTAGAAGACGACTGCTAAATAATACAACATAAGCTCCACTTGTTAAGATATTTGGGGTTTTTTTTTATTCGATGTATCTTATGCTTCTATCAATTTTTAATGTATTGTTACGTACACATCTATTTCAATCATCCAATCTAACCAATTTGTTTTTATTTCATTTTTGTGGATAAGTTATAGAAAAAGTCCTTCTACAAGCGAGATCAGTTCTAACTTCTCTTTAGAACTGTCTGCATAATCTGCCATTGAACTAATTTTAGGGTAAAACTGTAAGAATTAGTTCTAAGGTAGATATATCCAATTTTTTTCAAAAGTGGACCTTTCAGCATCTGCTATAGGATAAAACTGTCTAAAACTCGTCTAGGTTAGAACTTAAAATCTGTTCTAGGGTAGAACTGCTTTAAGATAAAAAGGATTAAGTAATAAAAAATTATTACAGCTTTGGATTATGTTTTTCTCCGTGTTTATTTATGTCTAATGTGATCAGTGTTATAAATGTATATCAAAGCTGAGGATACCAAATACAGAAAACCACCCTATATGACTAAATATCTGAGTGCTTAAACACTTATGTCAGGACACATCTTGCTTGGTTTTTTTGGAGGCGAATTAGTAACAAGGAGAAAGATTCCAATCAAAATGTAATTTATTAAAAACGACGATCAAAATTATTTACAACAACAGGGGAGATAATCTTACAAAGGGTAACATTTAAATGCCCCTGATTTAACTCCCCTGATAAAAAGCCAGCCTACAAAAAAGATGGCGTACAAAAAAAGGCCACTAACAAAAGGTGGCGTATCAAAAAAGGCCACTAACAACATAATGGCAAAATATCATAAAAATTAAAATTACAAAACCCACATCATATTTACAAGTACAAGTTGGCAAGTTATTGTGATAGGTTTTGGGATCAAAAATTTCCAGAGAAAATTTTGAGATCTTTCTTGTCGCAGATAAATATTTACGTCATAACATATCTGTTATCTGATTGGTTGGTTAAATATACAGATTAAATAATTATGCCATATACACTAAGTTCAAATTGAATGTTTAATTCAAATAGAAGTTGTCCACATAGACATAAATGAATTGATAAAATAAATTAGGTTTTATGTCTGATGTGAACAGTGTTATAAATGTATATCAAAGCTGAGGATACCAAATACAGAAAACCACCCTATATGACTAAGTATCTGAGTGCTTGAACACTTATGTCAGGACACATCTTGCTCGGTTTTTTGGAGGCGAATTAGTAACAAGGAGAAAGATTTCAATCAAAATGTAATTTCGTAAAACGACGATCAAAATTATTTTCAACAACAGGGAGATAATCTTACAAAGGGTAACATTTAAATGCCCCTGATTTAACTCCCTAATAAAAAGCCAGCCTACACTAAAGGTGGCGTACAAAAACAGGATATATATATATATATATATAACTATAAAAGTAACTATTTGTTAAACAATAGATAAAGTGTTACATCAAATAAACATGACTTTAACCATTGTCTATCTTTATGAGCAGGCAAATCCTGGCCTCAACAGTCTGTATAACAAAATCACTAAGCAGACATATTTAATATCTGTAATTAGGCTTAATAAACCTTGAATGTATGTTCACATGAGGAATTGAACATTAATAGTATCACTATTGAGCCGCCAGCACAACAGTCAATGAGTTTCAATATAAATGTTCAGCCATATACTAGAAAATGTTAACAAAACAAAAAACATCAGTAGTATGTCAGTTTAAACATACATACATGTATGAATGAAATACAATATATCAATACATGAACATAACTATGATGAAACTATTGATAACTCACAAGTCTTTTAATACATTATTTCTTGTTCTGAAGTCATGTAGAATTTTGAGCAGGCAAATCCTGACCTCAAAGTCAAGACCAGTTCCTAACGATGTTCATACCTTTAATGATTTAATCAAACAATGACTGATTATGAAAAATAATCAGAATGGTGACCAGACATATCCTGACATCACCTTATGACTTTGTGTTTGTCAAGTGAACATCAACATATTACATGCGAATAGATTCAATTCTTATATACCTCTGCAATGTATTTGAATTCCAGCGGCCCAACTTTTGAATTAATTGCCCAGAATAGCCTAGGCTGGCAGCATTAGTTGCTGCACCTATACGAAAGCTATGTCCCTTGTATTGAGTAGGATTCAGATCTATAAAAGTAATTAGCTTTTTCATCTGTTCTGTCGCAAAGTGTGCAGATACATATTGTCCATTGGTATGTTGAAATAGTGGTCCCCTGATAGAGATTTCCAATAAAATTACATTACTCTACAAAACCAACGTATCTGAACGTATCTCGGCCTACTGCATTGAAGCATGACTGAGGAAAGCATGGACTGCATGATTATTTTTTTTGCTCGTTGAATACACTTATTATATTGGAATAGATGTTATTCAAAAATTAACCCAATTTGCTATTTTAAATCTTTACATATTTTGTTATGAAATTCTGGAAGATTTTTATGACAACGAAAGGAATAAATAATACAGTTATCGGAATCAAATGCACCGATCATTACATGGTCATTTCACTTGACCCATATATTTAGTTCTCAAGTGAGGATATTTCAAAACCACTAAAATAAAAATTAAAGTTTGAAATAATAAAAATAATGAAATCTGAAGCGAGATGATATTCTCATTTTTGATTTATAAGTTATGATCTTAAAACAAGAGTTTAAAACACGCCGGAATGTAAAAGGTGTACATGACTATTTTTTTTTTTTTTTTTTTTTTTTGCATAATTCTATAATTTATTTCAAGATACTTTTGTCCGACTGAAAAATACAGATAACAGATGCGTCTATCTGATAGCACTTTGTCACCTTCGGTAGAAATTAATAAAATGGAATATGGAATTTATTGGAATGCATCTTCAAGAAAACATGATTACACTTTACTAAATCAGTATTTTTTCCCCTTCTTTTTTAAAGATGTATGGGTATAATTTAACGTCATTGCTCACAAATTGTTTTTGTGAAATGTTTGGAGTGCAACTTAAACAAATACGTCTGAAAAACGGACATAGACATGTATGGAATTTTTTATTGTAGTTTTGTTGAGTAGGATTGTTTTATTTTTATTATCAACTTATGTAGAGCAGGATCTGCTTACCCTTCCGGAGCATCTGAGATCACCCACAGTTTTTGATGGGGTTCGTGTTGCTCAGTCTTTGGTTTTCTATGTTGTGTTTTGTGTACTGTTGTTTGTCTGTTTGTCTTTTATTTTTTTAGCCATGGCGTTGTCTGGTTATTTTCGACCTATGAGTTTGAATGTCCCTTTGGTATCCTTTGCCTCTCTTTTATGATAGCAAGGGGTTATTATGTTTTCTTGTCTGTTTGTCCGTCCGTTCATCCGTCCCGTTCCAATTTTAAAACTTTTAAAATTATATACCAAATAGAGGTTTTACCTAAATTAAGTGGTTTTCTGAACATGGAAATGTGATAATGTCAGGGGGCAAACATGTACATGTATGTGTATCTTCAATACTCATAACCGCTTTCGTGGTCCTGTAGTAGCTTGCTCGCCTTAAGTGCATCTCTGCTAAGCACGCGATATATGGTATAGGAGTAAGAGCAAAATGTATGGTCCGGTATGTGTCCGGTTAGAATGTCATGTCATCCTGTGGACCTTTTGAACTAGCATGTTAAAAAAATTTGGACCAGCGTTTAGGTCTTCTACAAAGTCGGGTTCGTATTCATTTTCTCGTCCTGAATATGCAATGAACACTTATTGTCCAACATCCTGTTGATACTTATATTTTAGCGTTGCGCAAAGTCGTGATCTTCTACACTGCATTAGGAATAAAAACACCGAAAACGAAAATATTAGCATGCGTTTGCACTGCATTGCGCATTGAAATCATATCATCTTACTACACAAATGTTTTTTTTTATTGTTTATTTGTTCTTTATCAATCAGTTTGATTTTTCAACTATGCCCAAGCTAAGAATTTGTACACATGCATATTGATTTCCCCACTTTCTGATACCAAATTTGGACACTTCTTTAATACTGATTTTAAACACAAAATCAATGTTCATTATGCATTTGATAAACTGCAGAAGTATAATCATATTACCGAGGGATTTCTACACTATTTATATGTGTTTTACCCTATTTCAAACAAGTTAATGCAAAAGTTGAAGTATTTTTGTGGCTGATTTTTGTTTTATTCAAGTTTTGTTTTTGTGTTCTGTCACTTTGCATTGTTTTTGTTTTGTTGTATATATATATTTTTTGGGGTGGGGGGTGGGTGGGGGTTAAAATTAATCTGTCATTTGTTTATTGAGGTTCTTCATTTTGAATGTTGTTGATATAGAAGTTCTGAAATCGTCAACATACAGAGATTTAATTAATTTGAGAGAGCATGCATGTTATGTTCCAGTTTTGCATCAGTTCAACATGATAAATTTGTTCCAACCTATCTTTTAACAAGATTTCAGAGTTTGGATACTTGGTATCTGGTACTGATTTGTGTCTGTACCTTTGTCATATCAGACAACAGAAAACAGCATTGTAAAATACTGCTTGTATGTCCATTTTATTTCAATTTGGTATTTTTGGAATACAAATGAGATAAAGCCATTTAAATTTGAGTAACATCAGCTGAACAGAATGTACTGGAACCAATCATTTAGTAGTCTAAGAGCAAAGAATGGTAGGGAATCTGAAAATTGTGCCATGGTACTCAGTACCTTTCGAGCTACCATGTAAAAAAATGACTCATGATGTCAGATTTTACAAACAACATTAACATTAATTATCCTGAATGTCATATAATATAATAATCAACCAATAAAAACAGAAGCTGGTGAGCCCATTTTGTAATTCAGTTTTGTACTGTCTTGTTACAGGCAGCCATGAATGTAGCGTGTACCTTTGGCTTTCAATTGAATCTTTGTGATGATTTAGCTTTTAATTGAATTATGTCTTGTATTTTGATAAGAATTGCAAGACTAAGGTCTTTTATAGCCTATCATATGGTATTGGTTTTGCTTATTGTTGAAGGCAGTTCAGTGACCTTTATTTTTTTACATCCTCATCCTTTGGTCTCTGGTGGATATTTTTTTCAATTGCAATCATACCACATTCACCTATATCTATAATAATGATTGAAATGGTTAATAGTTCTTGTTATGATAGACCAAATAATTTCCATCACAATTCCTTTAATTTCACCAAAAAGACTGAATTACCAGAACTGTTTTTTTTTATGGAACAAAAGCATTTCTAGAAGACGCAAACTATGGTTTATGATTTAAATATATCAAATACAGCAATAGTTCAAATCCATAAATGAGCAGGTTACAATTGATTTTTCATTCTAAAGATAAAGAAGCAGAAAAACAGCCAATACTTTTTTAAACCAAATTCAAAGTCTTAATAGCTACCAGGTTGCTGAGATTAACTTTAATTGTCATAGAAAGTTAGTGTGTCCTCATTTTCTAACAACAGCTGGATATTTGTTTAATATACATGTATATATTGATGCACACAAAAAAAAGAAAAAAAGAATGAGAATATATGATGAACAATTTATTGAACTACAAGAAAATTGTAAATGAAACACATGGTACTATACACATTTTATACAACTTGCCACATTTTCAGAAGATCCCTAAAAAGAGCCAAACATCTGTCTCACAAAAAAGGAGGTTTAAATTTTTTAAATAAAACATAAAAGAGTATGGTTGTCCTGTTTTTAGCAAAATCTTTTTGAAAAAACATGATGATCTGCCAGATCTGGTCACAAATACATGTATACAAAGAAGATAATTACACCAATATATAATGAACTGGTAACATTCACATAAAAAAAGACAGATTGACCAGCATTCACAAGTACAGGTACTAAAGGTGCAATACCAACTTTCCCAAGACGGTACAGAATGACCAGCATTCACGGAATAAAAACACCGAAAACGAAAATATTAGCATGCGTTTGCACTGCATTGCGCATTGAAATCATATCATCTTATTTTTTCTATGTTTCTGACTTATCACACATGCACTACAATGTTTTATGCAGTTAAAAAAAAATCGGTGACCCTGTATAAATTGTTTATCAATAAATGGATAAATTACTATAAGTGAAGGCACTTCGAGGGATATAAAATATTTTGCCTGGAAATATCTTTTGTATTTTGACTCGTATAGCATTTTAAACTATCGTTCACGTTAAACAAGACAACACAGAACAATCCTTAGTCGAGCACACCTTCTAAAATACAACCTCTATAGAGCATTTTCTATTTATCTATTTTATAATAAATGGAAAATACTTTAACTTAGAAATGAATTGGAAGCGATAGTTTTATCTCAATTTTCAACTTCAATCAATCATAGACAAATCCAGACAAACAATGATTTCGACATTTCTGAACGTGTCAACAAAATATCCTTCTAAAACATATTTTCCCCACAAAATATTAATAAATCGATAAAGAAAGAAGATAGAAAATCGGATAACAAAAACGTTTTGCATTTGAAATATAGAATAATGGAGTGTTCATCTGCAATGTGTATTGAAAAATAAATATCATTATCAAAACCATGAAAGATAACTCAAATCGATCGTATAATAGGTAAGGGATACGTGTCTTTACGTGATCTTATGTCAGAGAAAATTCAGGCGGGAATCTGGAGAACCACGTGATATATAAAAAATACCTGATTTCTTTCATTTTATATCCAGTAAAAATTATTTGATATGGACGAAAATTCCAGTGTATGGTTTTGATAGTCTTGGAATACTAGGTTTAAACTTCAGCGACGTATTTAACCAAATTCAATTGTTGGCTATAACCAGTCACGTTAGGTCCGTACGTCGAGTTACGTACGTATGTCATTTTATTGGAAATCTTTAGTATGCTTAAAAGTGTTTACAAAAACTTATAGTGTATTAACAGGACAAGTTCTAGGGGAGCTTGGCAATTCTGACAAGAAAATTGTTACTGGTTTGTTAATATTGTTATTTTCTAAAAATCTAAGTGTTAATTCAACACCCTTTAATATGCCCTTTTCCCAAGTAAACAAAATATCTTGACGCTGAAGTACTCTCCCTGTAGACTGTTTTGATCTTACGACAAGCTCTCTAAGCCTAAAAAAATCATTATAGTCTATCAAAAAGATGATGATGAACATGGAGTCTGACTACTGACGGCAAGTTTATGATCATCTTGTCAATGATTGCTTTTGTGATTGGTAGTCTTGCATCTGCAGTTGGGGTTAGATTTTCACAACCTTTCAAAGCTTTGCGAATAATGAATAAAGCTGTAGGGTTCTGAATATTTAACATTTTATGTACATAACTTAATGCAGATATATGTGATGCTATTGTAGCAGGTTTTAAACCTGACAAATGGCCAATAAAGTTAGCAACATGAGCTAGCTGAAGTGGCAGAGAGATCTGTTGTTGACCAAGAAATTCAATCAACTTTTGCCATGTTTTTTGGTATGAAGCTTTGGTAAAGGGAGTCAAGGCTGAGCATAATAAATGTTTGGCTTCATTAGTCAAATCTCCAACAAATGTTAGAGAACAAGTATTGGACTTTGTTCCAACCATGGTGCTGCTATCAGTGCTTTTTGAAATTGTAAACGTGAAAGGCTATCAGCTATAACATTCGTTTTACCAGGAATGTGTTTAGCTTTAAATAGAATGTTGTATTTTAAGGCAACAGCAATCAAACGCCGCTCAAGTGTCATTAAGATTTTGTCCTTGCATGTTTGTTTGTTGATGATCTGGACAACTGCCATGTTGTCAGACAAAAACAACACTATAGTGTTTTGAATGTATTCAACCAATATTTCAAGTGCAAGCACAATAGGAAACGTTTCCTTTGTTGCTATTTGATGGTTTTCCAGATGAACTGGCCAAGCCATTGCAAACCATTTATATCCCATAACACCTGCAAAACCTAAAGAACCAGCTGCATCAGTATACAATGATAAACTATCAGAAAAAAGCCTTTTATCAGCATAGAAAACTGATTTCCCATAAAAATGATCAATTAATGATTTCCAAATACTTATTGACCTTACCATAGTGACTTAGATTGTAACTGCCTTAGAATATCATTGTTGGACTCCTTAGTGAGTCTTATTGAATGACATGGATGAGAAACTCCTATGGTGAGGTCAATAAGTCTTCTCAAGAATGCACGACCTGGACAAACCAATTAAGGATTGTAACTGCCTTAGAGTAACTTTCTTCCTCCTTGAAAATTCATGCAATTTTGATTGATTTTTTTCTATTTTTTCTTGTGGTAGCCTACATTCCATTATAGTAGAATCTACCTCTATACCGTAAATGGTTATGACAGTTGTAGGCAAGACTGTTTTTTCCTTTTTTATGGGAATACCCAGTGGATTACATGACAGAATAAAAGTTTGTAAATCATGGTTGCGTTTTTGTGACTGAGGGGGCCAACAAATAAGAAATCATCCAAAATATGTGACATTCCACCTGCCTTATATTTTGACTGCATTATCAACTGTAATGCTACACTTAAAGTTTCAAAAGTATTTTGGGGCACTACTTGGACCCATTAGAAGACATTTATCATAGTAGAAAAACCCATTCCAGCTGAAACTTAAAAGATTGTAGTCAGATTTCTGTATGGAATAATGCGAAATGCATTTTCAACATCGGTTTTAGCCATTCTACAGGATTGACCATATGATTTGACCAATTGAACTACATTATCGATAGTATCATACGAAACAGCAGAATATTCGATAGGAATACCTAAGTTAATTGAATCATCTTTTGGGAATGACAAATCATGAATTAAACGAAATTTCCCATCTGACTTTGGAACCAAACCTAGTGGTGAACAAGCAAACAATGAAAATGGAGGTTCTTTAAAAGGCCCAGCAATGCGACCACTAAGACTTTCTTTTGCCAATTTAAGATATATCGCGTCTGGATTTTCTGTAGCCGATTTATGGTTTTTTCATGTTTTGTTTCTTGGTGTACCTTGAAAATTAAGTGAAAACCCAAATTTGAAACCTTGAACTTACATATTCCGTAAATCGATATCATAACCCTGCAATTCCTCCTCCAGCAACTTAGCGTTTACTGACATTGGTATTTTATTTCTGATTTGACAACTGTTTGTTCTGTTGTGCATTTTGCTGTGGTTTGTATTCAGTGCATTGAAATCTTGCGTGTGAGTCTTTACAGTACGTAGTGGCAGACATGCTTGTATGAGCAAGGTTTGTTGCAAGTTTGTCCTCTGTTAAACAAGATGCATGTTTTGACACTGTTTGGATGCATGTTTTTATTGTAGTATTGTGTATTGCCTTGGTTTTGAAAAGTTTTGTTTTGTCTTGCTGTTTGGGCACGAAAATTCTTGTTTTGGGTATTACTAGTATTGGCTGATTTAGTGTATAATTCATCAATTAGTTTTCCCCAGGTTAGCTTGATAGTTTCTCTTAACCTTCTAAATTTCTCATCATATATTCTCCAAGGTTCATTTCCATACAATTCATACATCTCTCTAATATTATGACCATACTTAAGTAAATGCCTTGCTTCCTCGGGCCATTTCTCAATGTAAATATCAGAAAAAACAAAAAATGCAGATGTTCACTGCTCAATGAATGACAGTGGAGGTTTGTTTGACCTTGAGTTATTATACAAAGAAAATGTTCTGTTGCTAACAAATAAACTAAATGGGTCCTCTACATAAGAAGACGTTAAACTATTCATATCAATGTATTCGTCAGAGCTTATTTTCTCTTTAATTTTTTGAGAAATAGTGGCCCCCAATGAGATGCTATCTGAAACTTGAATTTTAAGTGAATTTGCACTGAAAGATTTGTGTTGACTGGCGGCTCACCTGAAAAAAGTGTCTCAACCACAGTTTGAATGTTAAACTCTTTGGAAGTGCTGCATGTTGGGTTAAGATATGCTGTAGTTGTATCATCAGGCCCGTCAGGTGCCACTATGCATGTAGGATTTTCATGTATTTGTGATGCTCTCATCTGAGGTGTTGCTAATGAAGGATTATGAGCAGGTACAGTGTTATGCAGCAGGATCAATATTCTGTGCAGATGTTGGTATTATATGATCTGTATCAGTATCTACATGTATATCAGCCTCAATGTTTGTACTGTTATTAGTAGTTGGCGGATTACTTGTATTCCCGGACTGTAAGCGAATTATTTCAGCTGCCAATTTTGTATAGTCAATATTGTTTTTTTTTTTTTTTTTTTGTGAGTTGGTTGGTCACTTTGGTGGGATTTTCCTCGTTTAGGAGGCATCTCCTGGCAGTTTGTGGAGCTGAATTTATGACTTCAACTGATGATACTGAAACAGAATTAGATTGTTAATATATTGGCTTGTGTATAATATACACAATGGCCTATATACTAAGTGTGGTTTGGTGTACACAATGTGTACATGCATGATATTTCTAGGTACAGTGTTCCTAATGTTGCTTACTTTGTAAGCTGAAAAAATCCAACTGTCTGTGCAATTTTGTTTTACCTACAATGTGGGAGAATAGAAGATTGTACACAATGTGCAATTGTATGGTACAATTAATGTACCAATAATATAAGCTCGCAATTGCGTAAGCACCTAGATACAATTTACAATAAGTAAATTATATATGTATATTTACAATGTACAATGTACATGGAACATTGGAATCATGTCTATATAATGTTAAGGCAGTTATTTATACTGATAAAAGTACAATGTACTTTAAACTCCAATATTAAGTATTATATAACAGATTAATTTACCTACATGTACAATGTAATACAGTGTCACTGGTTCGATGTATGAAGTACAGCAGGACGAATACTTTTAAAGTATTTGCGCAATCTAAAATGGTTAAGGTGCACTCCATCAAAACATAAAAAATCTTCATTATCCCAAAAACCATGGTTGTGCCAAAAAGGAAATTGCATTTTCATCATGCTCTTTGATTTTCTCAGGTAAAGGTGTCTTTATTTGAATAACTTTATCATTGTATCCTCCATATGTTACAGATTCACTCCGGTATAACAACTGTCCAATAATGACATGGTTTACACTTAAATCATACAGTATATACATAGGGAACGCAAAAATGTCTTGAGCAATTTGGGATGCATTAGTTCTCCTACTAGCTGCATCATTTCCCCCTATTTGTAGAACAATTATGTGAGGGTGATATCTAAAAGTACATAATTGTTTTTGCTGAGCTAGTCTTGCTACTGTAAGTCCACCCTGTGCACGACAATTAATTAGAAAGTTACTCTTCAACAAACGCAGATTATCAAATCCGTCACAACTATTCATAAAGCGATTTAGTCTTCTTATAAGGCTGTGACCCAATAAAGACACGTGTAAATTTTTTCCATATAACGACTTCTCCATAACTGTTGACTAATGAATACACTAGCTGTTTATTACCAGAATTTGCATCGGGTTGAGAATACACAGAGTTGTTTACATTAGAAAGTCGGTCACCTGTTTACCTGTTTACCTGTACTGCAACTCCCTCCTATGTCAGGAGAACCACCAATCTTATGAATCGGTGTAAAATCACTCATTCGGTTAAAATCCTCAGAACAAGGTTAAAAGGTAAAATTTTAAAACTATAAAAGAGATATTAATCATCTCCTCTGGGGCATGTGACCCTATCACCATTATTTACACCACTATTCAGGATACACATTAAAAGGTCCATAATTCACATATAAAAGTTGCTTCTTTCATATTAAAACTGTAAAATATAAATACACTATAAACAAAACTTCACAATCTTATGTCATGTCCTTCCTTTTGACCTAAGTGTTTTAAAATTAAAGATTATTGTTCAATTAGTATTGCCCATTGTTGAAACAATTTATGACAGAGACCTTTAGATAATGTTTCTATTCTCTCCTTTGTGTTTTCACTAAAGAATCTGTATTTTGAGCAGTCAACAATTAATTGACACAAATGTTCATCGCTGGTCATTAATTCATTGATAATATCCTGATCCCCTACATTTACTTCGTGTATAAGGTTTAGAAAGTTACTTCTTATCCACTGTAGCGCAGAGCATTTTACTATGAAGTGAAGAATATCTTCATTTCCCTCTCTACATAGCTGACAAACTGGCGACACATGTCCATTGCTAAATTAAGCGCGATGATATTGGAGGTATATTGTCCCTGTTGCTAACTTCGCTTTTAAAGATGCAGACGTAATGGCATACGGATTTGTGCCACAGCTTTTCCAGATGTTGTGTACTTGCCCTTCTTTGACATTTTCATAATTGAGTCGAGCCAAAGTAGATTTAGTCGGAGCTTCATTGATCATTTGTTTAATACAGTGATAACCGGTTGCTTTATTAACTAGATTTTTCCAAAGTTGTTTCCCCGATGGGTTGTCTATTAGATCATATGGAGATGGTTTACCACATATATTGGCATTTTCAACTGTCTTTGTGAACCAGCTACCGGATTGAAGTGATTTTGTTGCTAACTGTCTAACGGCTAATTTTCTTTCGACTGAGTTTTCATTTCTTATGATATTTCCAAAAGTTTTAAGAATTCGTTTGTGTTCTTCTGATTCTATAATAATCCGTCCGACTAGAAGATGTAAAGCTACATTGACAGTTCTGTCTGGCAGATGTTGAATTTGTCTTAGAAGTTTTCGAAAATATGGTTTTTCATATCTTCTGTTGTAAGCTTGATGACAATAAACCATATAATAATCGTTGTAGAACATACGTTTGAATCAGATACATTTCGTCTTTAGGGTTTACTCCATTTAGTCCATGTAGACCAGCACCCATCAGTGTATATACTGTTCTTCTTGCTGTAATGATCCTCTTGTTTACGACTAATTTTGTGCCTGTATTTGACGTATTGTCCCTTTCAATTCCAACATGTGTTTAGGACGTTGGGGTAGCTATAAGTTTGCCATTTTAGTGCCAATTACATTCTGATGAATCATTAAAAGTAAGCACCACTGATTTTTGTTCGCTGATTTCATATCGATTCTTATTTGCAAATCTTGATTGTATTTCTAATATGGTTTGAAGCTCATATGGGTCGGTTGTAACTAGAGTGACATCATCAGCCACAGTTGATATACCACAGTATATTGAACCGATGGTAGCACCAATTTGATGGCGTCGGTTATAGATGGCTGTCTATTAAAATTGCTGTGATGGCTATCATTAACACTCCCTAGATGTTGATCGGAGATGTCTGTGTTGTCTATATTTGTCAAGTGTGCACGAGGTTTGTTTGACAGCTGTAGTTGTAATCTTTTAGGTTCGACTTGATTTGTGTTATTTCCAGATTTGTGAACTGTCTGAGCCGTACTCATGCAGGACACCGTGTTTCTGGGATGCTGCGTAGCAGAGCTGCCCTTGTTGTTATTCACTAGACAGTTGTCTGTTGGTGGAGATTGCGGTGTTGATATAATTTGCACCGGTGTGTAATGTGGGCTTGGAATGGTACAATTTAATGCCCTCGCATTGGTTGGTGTAGCGAGCTGGTTTTGAAACTCATTGTTTGGTTCTTCATTTAAAGCAGTTATTTGAATCTTACAGGCCTTACAGATATAATTGTCACCGCCATTTTCTTCTATGACCTTAATTTCTTCAGGACTTAATGCCTCACAATTGTAGTGAAGCCATTGATCGCAAGTGTCACACCCCAACGCCATACAATTGTTAGTACATCTTTCTTTGCATACTGGGCAGGTTGGCAGAAAAGAGTTTTTAATAGACGGCTTATTTGCCGGGTTAGAGGGTATCTTTCTCTTGTTGTCTATTTCTTTCTGTTGTGGAGTTTGTTGGGATTTCCTTTGTTTGCATTGAGGAACTATCAATGCTAATTTTGTTTTTAGTTACATGTTTTTGAACATTTGAATTTTCCATATCGAGGTATTGTTTACAGCTATTTCGTATCATGGTGTTAATTAATGTAAAGTTGACATTTCTGTCTAGTAGTTCTAGGATGTTAACCAGATATGATTTTGTAAATGATAATACATGTTGTTGGTTGCCATTCAGTAAGACTGTTGATGTTGAGTTGTAAAAATTCAGTAAGAAAATTGCGCATTATTTTCATAAATTGTGTACAACTCTGAAACTACCGCCCCATTCGTATCCTTTGTCTCAATAGATTTGATATTAACATCCTGGGTTTGAAGTGTGTTTATAGATATATATTTGAATTCTTCATATGCCGCAGCAGAAAATATTAGTACTAGGTTGCCTTTTGTAAATTATGGGGTAACGGAATATATTCATTCCGCTGCTTTAATTTTCTGGTTAATAGCCTTGGACTTGTTCAAGGTATAGTTGACTTGATGGTCTTGAGATTTTAGATTTTGTTTGTCATTGACCTTCTGGGTGTATAAACGACTTTTTTGTGTGCAGTCTGTCACTTTTTCTTCTGGCAATCTCCATTGTTATAAGCTATAATATAGTTCAGAAATATCACTAGTATCGTTTGAATTCTTTAGGCGTTTTTATGCAGTAACAGCGTGGCTTGGACCTTCTATGCCTTCTGTATACATACACAAAAAGTAAAAAGTTTTGAATTCAGATATGGATCAATTAGACACTATTTTGCAAAGTTTCTTTTATGCAGCAACAGCGTGGCTTTGACATTCCATGCCTTCTGTATGCATACACAAAAAAAATAGTAAATTTTCAGTAATTTCAGAACCTGCAGTCTTTTGTATTTGCTCTCTTATTTCAATCAGTCAGATTTTTGCCAGATGTGGTTTTGGATGTACCCCGTCAGCATATAATTTAAAATTGTAGAATTTCTTTACAGGTTTATTTTTTACCTCTTGACTTGCTTCCTTGTATATAAATGATGACTAAAATGAGGTAAATGGCAATCCAAGTTATTATTTATGTACGTTATACTTTCATTAATTTGTTCTATTTGTCTCTGTAACTGACTGTCCTGTTCTTTAAAAATTTCAGAGTTTGGATGTTTGGCTGCCTTGTTGTATTCATCGATTGAGTAGATCTGAATTCCTAATAGTGTTAGCTTGCAGTTTGGGTGATTTTCAGTAATGGTGCCGAAATTTTGTAATAATGCTATAATATTTTGAGCGGCATCTACTTCTTCGGACTTTAATGAGATGTATCTGTTTTAATCCCTTGTGGTTGTGTTATATGTGCCCAGCCAAACGTAAATGTGCAGATTTCCATAATGTTTAATTTTATCAGTGATGTTTTTGGTTAACCAGTCAAGTCCTTGTTGGATTGTTCTACCTTTAGCACATCCCCATATAATGTTCCTGTCAAACGGGTGGATGTCTTGATTAGCCAGAGGTAAACTTTTGCTGTCGGATAGCACAACGGGTGTAAAGTGTTTCGTCCCTACTAGAGGTCGCCTCGGTTTTTGTAAAAAGTCTCAAAGTTTTTTCTCGGACATAGATTTGTAAAGTTCAAATTGTCATAAATAGATATAAACTGTTCTAGAGATAGAAATGTCAAAATCTGTTCTAGGGTAGAACTGTCAGAATTATTTTTAAGGCAGAACTGTCACAATTGGTTCCAGGGAAGAACTGTTTAAAACTGTTATATGAACGAAAATAAAACTTCATTTATTTTAAAACAGGGACATGAAAAATTGCCTAATTCATGATACAAGATCAACTTTGCCGAAGAGTCTTAATAATTCTTATTTTTTCAACGGAGAATTTACGAAAATTTTGAAATAAATCATGTCAGTATCGAAGCACTGACGGCTGATATGATAATACCCTTGATGACTAACAGTTCACCAGCAGTAGTATCGACCCGGTGTTAGTAAATGAAAGAAAAACATTTCATTAATTTAGTGCGTCCGAAGCGCTTTTCTGGATTAACTAGTACTTCATCAGAAACGCTCAAGCCCAAACAGAATGAAGCCAAGGATATATTAGACTAAAACACATGAAGACCTATATAACCAAAATGGACTTAAAACATAGACAAAGAACAAGGTATGATAAGGGATGTTTTTGGCACCTTCCCCAAATAAGTTTATATTTATCTCATTGATCACCTCTGAATACAAACTTGAGAAAACAATGATTAGTTTGTGTTCCGGTGAAAGGAAGGTTGCCTAGCAACGGTTTTATTAAATAACAAAATTATCACTTATACATTGCTTTATTTGTAAAATTAGTACAATTCAAAATAGTATTGTTTGTTTAACAATAACTTGAAGTTGCAAATGAAGAGTCACTTCAATTTCAGTTAAATAAATGCTTAGCAACAAAAATATTGCCTAGTAATGGTTCAAAAATTGGTTATTTTTGTCCTGAGGTATAAATATAGCAATATTTAAGAAATAATTCTTTCATGCCATGCTTTATGCTCATTTTAACATGGGTAGGCATTATATTTGTCAATATCTTTATACCGAGCGTATTTCGATTCTGATAGGAATATTTAAAATTTTTGTACTTCGAAGCGGACCTATAATACACATTCAAAAGGCAGTCATTTTCATTTGATGAACCAAAAACGTTATAGAAAATCAACAGCTGAACGATAAAAAAATTACATATATACGTAAACTTACTTAGAATGATTTTATTTAATTTCCCAGCGAGCAACACCATCAAAACTGTCCATTTCGACCTCCGGCGTTGTTCAAAATACAACTGACGTTGCAATTTCAATTGTGACGTCAATCACGTGCAGCCCATGTTTTTATTGTAAGTAGAACATGGCTTTGTTTCCGAAGCGAAAGAAGGACGTCATATTAGAATCGAAGATTTAGCTGCCATTGATGGTTTTTCGTTCTTATATGATGTCTTAGTCGTTATTATTCTTTTTTACGAAGTTCATAATGAGCAAAGCAATCCAAAAGTTTCTTAGCAACAGCCAAAAATGATTAAATTAAATGTAACTACAAATTTTGTTTTTTTCCAAACTATAAAAAAAAAAGCAGATCAGATTAGTGTATAAGAATTACTAGCAGTAAAAAATGAAAGGAATTTTAATTGTTTATCATGTTTAACGAAAATAGTGCTTACAAACGGTATAATTGTGTGGGTTTATTTGTTGTTATCTGCAGTATGAATTCGGCATTGTTATTCTATTTTGAATAAATTCATATCGAGCATATTAACTCATATGTTGCTCATCATAACAGAAAAAGATGAACAAATTAACGACAACTACAAATGAATATTACTCCGCAAAATAGCATAAATGCAAAGCAGATTGTCAAATAATATGCAGTAAGAAATGAACAGTCGGTCCAATTTTTAAGCTTTATTAAATTCATATCAACAATTACCAACAGAAAAGACTTATATAATCCATCCACAGAAATTTGTTATGGTTCTTTACATCAGCAAATTAAGTTACATCAAAAAGCGTTATAGTCACCGTTATATTCATTAATAATTGTCCAAATCATGAATATAACATTGGCAGTACTATTTACATAATGATTACACAATGAAAAAACACAAAACGTTTGAAAATTCGGTATCTGATTAAAACGGTTTAAGTATTTATAACAAATACGTGTTGCTTATACAATTTAATTGTTTATCAGTTTAAGTATCATATACTGTGAACTGTTTAACAATTAAAACAACATTTTAAATAAAGTAATACCGAACCCAAAGTTCAGATTTTCCACCGAGGTCAGGGTTCAAGACGTAAACAACACTCACGAAGATGTGTAGAACATTTTCAGCATTCTCTGAAAAGTCCTTGTTTTTGCAATAGATTTCCTGAAATTAACATTTGATCTCTGATGGATAACTGTCTCATTTGCAATCCTACCATATTTCCTTATTGTTTCAAGAATGTGACACTATTGTTTTGTACCAACATACTTATAGGAACCAGCGCACTCCGGGATAAGGTATAGGTTTGACATGAAATGACTGTCACTTAATTTCAACTTAAGACAACATATCTATAAATGGTTGAAATTGCAGAAATAAACACATCTATTTTTACATGCATACTTCGCAAAGACTTCCTAATTTGTATTTATGTAAGTAAAATATGTTGAAACTCAGCCATTTGTGTAGTGTGTTTTATTGGCAAATCCAAACAGGAGCTAAGAGAAAAGAAATGTTAATTCAACAACAAGCTTTTATTTCATGAATACAGCTTATCAAATTCAGCAAGTGCAAAGAGTGCTTGTTGAAAGGCCAACTGTGTTTTTGAAATTAAGAACAGCAATACAAGCGCTGTGCCTTTCCTTTTTGTGTTTGTCTTCTGTGCATGTACTGGTTTTCTGTCATGAATGGAGACCCCATATCCTGTCTTTTCTATTAAATATCTGAAAAGAATGTATCAAGTATGAATAGGTTTTCTCCGGGCACTCCGGCTTCCTCCATCAATAACAACTGACCGCCATCAAATAGCATAATAGTGCTAAAAGTGGTGTTAAACACCAATCAATCAATCAGTCAAATATATAAATAGGGTTTCAATAGATGAATTACAGTAAAGGTTAAGTGTTTTAAAGTTGCTTTAAATATAAACTGCACTTTACACAGAATTATATTTTATTTTTTCCTATTAAACTGCGTCTTATAATCTATTATACCTTTTTTTTTTAAATAAAATAATTTTTTTATATTGCATGTTTTTTATGTACGTTTTTTAGGTCAATTAATTTATAAGGGGGAGGTTGGGATCTAAATATTGTTATCACTTCACTTGTGCCCATACTGTCCAAAGTCAGGCCTGTTGTGAGTGGTAAGCTTGTCATACTAGTATCATCATCTTATTTTTCATTGTGTATTTTTTTTTTTTTTTAGGGAGTTTAGTCTTGATTGCGATTCTTTGGGTGTTTTTGTTGAATTTATCTACATTTTTATACTCTCTAGATGAGTTAAGATTTTGATATTTTGTCGCAAAAGCCAGACAAAGGTCTACTTTTGATATCATTCTACATTTTTGTATATTCTCGAGATGAGTTAAGACAACGGTCTACTTATGAAATTATTTGCCCTAATTTTTTTAAGATAGGCTTTAAATAGCTAATGAGAAAAGTATCAAGGCACTGCTATGGGAGTATTTAACAATCTGCATTAATTTTCATTCATTTGTTAACCACCTTATTGCTCTTTCGTGACTTTTTCAGAGATATAGTATGGTGCCCAGTGTCCAAAATGTCCTCTTGTTAACGAATTTAAGTTAACGAAATAACACACGGCTATTTGCTTTACAAATTATACGAAAATCATTATATTTTACAATTATCATGATTGTCGTCGTAAGTTCTCGTGGTCACGATTTTCTAAACTTCGTGTTTTTACAGGGTACACCCAGATACCGTATTGTAAGGGGAATCTTTAACATCAAAAATAAAATGATTGCGCTCTTTGTTGGTGATTGAAATAGTACTTATAATATATAGTTTAAATAGCGAAAGAGGAAAGTTTGTAAGTGATTTTAGTATAAGTATTGCAGAATTTTAGTAAGACTTCAATTTTACCCGAAATTTAATACATTTTCATCGAAAGCAAAATTATTACGTGTATCATCACGATATTGTTTACTCTGATTAAAGCAATAAGACACAATGCATGTGTGTGCCAACTTTCATGTGTGAAATAAAACTCGTTTTGAAGAAATTAGCAATTAAAAACACAAAGTAAGTCAACATTTTGGCATTGATTAAACACGGATTATCTCGTGCCATTAATCATTTTGTTACTTACACTATTAGTTCATTAACAAGGACAGTTGTCACTCAATAAATTTCTCATTTTTGCTTGTTGTGTGGTTGATTTATTTGTTTTGAATAGCCAGTTGAATTTGTAGATTGTTATTTTGTTCGGAGGAATATGTTTTGTGTCTGTTTCTCAAAACTTTAAACTTTTTATTGAATAGATTTTTTGTTATAATTGTAGTATAAGAATCAAATCAGTCGCTTTTGTTTCACACCTGGAATATGGCGCATCAAGTCTTTGTTACGGTATTGGATGATGTTTTCGACCTAAATCCCCCTCGGTGTGAACGACAACAAAAATGTACCACCGTTTGTGCTATAAATTATACACCAGCAGGCACAACTGCAGTAATTTCAAAGCTGATAGTTTAAAACTGTATAATCAGCTATAAGAGGCTCCGTCAAGACAAATTGTGAAACAATCCAAACGAAAAAACTAACGTCTAATTTACGACAACAACAACAACAAATATAACAGACAACGACCAACAATAACAGCTGAATTGCAGGCTCCTGATTTTGGACAGACACATACATAATTTGGTGGGGTTAAACATGTTTATGATCCTTCGACCCTCTCCTTACCTGGACAATGGTGTAACAACACAATATAAGAACAATCTGTAAAAAACGAAATGGCTTGACTCATCAAAGCCGCATGAGGCACAAAAACAACTAACATGAAGACAAAAAGACAGGGTACGACCATTTATTATTCGGGGAAAGGGGAAAGGGAGGGGGCTGTCCAGAAGAATTTTTTCCTGGTTGACCATTTTTTCATTTATTGCTACGCATGCTAATTTTTTTCCGTGGCTTAGCTGCGCGAAAATTTATTTTCACTTTTGTACAAATTTGTATCCTCAACTATCATGCATTTCATTTTGCAGAGTATTCATTTTCATCCTGTGTGGTGCAAAGTCATTCATTTTTAATTCATACCAGGTCAAGTTATTCATTTTCAAAGCCCCCTCCCCTCCCCCACACTTTCGAAATCAAATGGTCGTCCCATTACTGAAAGCTAATGAAAGGACGTCTTCAATAGTCTGAGAAAAGTATGATCATTAACATAATTACCGTAAAAACTAGGATTCTACAGGTACAGCATGCTTTACTTACTGACTGAATTATGTCTAAAGTCTTAAAGAAAAGGATTATACATTCTTTCTTTCTGTGTCTGTCCCCAGTCAGGAGCCAGTATTTGAGTGGTTGTCGTTGTTTTATGTCTGTCATATTTGTTTTTCGTAAATTGTTTTATTATAAGTTAGGCCGTTAGTTTTCTCAAACGATTTGTTTCATATTTTCCATGTCGAGGCCTTTTATAGTCGACTATACGGTATGGATTTTTCTCATTGTTGAAGGCCGTGCGGTTGCCTATAATTGCTTACTTCCACTTCATTTGAACTTTGATGACAGTTATCTCATTGAAATATAAAGATATATAGATAGTTGACGACGTTGCCGCCGCAACCATTAGATTGTATTCTGTATGCCTCGCATTCTCCGACTTGCGTCGAATGCGAGTTAAAAATGAACAACTGAAATTAACTCTCTGAGCTAGACCTGATCGGTGGGCTTTCAACTTAACAGTAGATAATGAAACGTGATAGCTACTACTAGCTTCGGCATTTTTTGTATGGTGTTTACAAGTGTTAACTTAGTAAAATACATCGATACTGTACATAACTCTCTTTTTGTAGATATTTTTTAACTGCATGTCAATTGCAGGCCAAGTTATGCTCAATAAGTCATATAAGTGTGTAAGATGGAGTGATCAACCTGTTTCTACTTGTCATTTTGTTTTCATAACTTTGACAGACACCCCTCCCCCTTTTTCACCGTTTGCAGTAGTTCTTATTTCTATAAAGCAAAGATATAATCTGGTTCAATCCATTCTGCGTTAATATTACACCAGTTTTGGAACTAAGTACAATTTGATGTGCTTCCACACTCACCAAAAGAAAATTGGATATTTAGCAAGAATATCATTACGAACACCTTCTATGATCTTCTATCAAAAGACAAAAAAATAAAATTTCGGGAGGACAACTTATAAATGTTTATATCTAAAAAAAAAAAAAAACATCTCTAGAGATCACTTGTATCGAATCTTATGTAAAAATTCCGAGTTTGGTAATTTTAGTAGGTCAAGGTCACTGTTATTTAACAGCTGATAGAAAATTGTAAATGTGCACCCTATAAGTACAAATGTCAATCTAGAATCATATTTGGCAATAGAAATATCAAATTAGTCCTAAATATATAGAAACTATATTTATAATCCTTTGAATTATTCGAATTTATTTTGCTCTAAACGCATATATGAAGGGACGGCAAGCTGTCTAAACGTGATTTTGCGGTTTCCCTGAAATGTTAGCTTTGACCTTTGATCCAAATTCAAGAAAATCGTGACAACTGTAGACAATGACGAAATCGATATTTCGATGAGGCTTGTTCTCCTCTTTCCAATGAAATGAAATAAAGTCAGTTAACCCGAATCGATGAAATTCGTTGACTGGGCACTCTACTAATATATACGATGAAATTTTCTAAACTACTATTCAAGAATCTAAAGTCTTTGACCACCCACAACAGCCTCGTATTGAGAGCATATATGCGTTGTAAATATTTCTAATCTTGTTTTCTGTAAATGGTATAATAGAATATTTCTAAGTACAAAATATATTGGAGGAAATGTACAATTTACTTCCGAATTACAAAAAGAGTTTTAATTAATGAAGACCTTATAAAATTGATTAGAAATATTTAAATGAATATTTGAAAAACTTATTGAATGGAAATTAATTCGCCATATTTCAAGGGACACCGCTCTGTATTTATGTAATAAAGAGATCACGGTTGTCTGTACTGTGGTAGATTTTTTACCTGGGTTAATTACACATACAATATATTATCTTTAAGAAAGTGACATGTCTTTGTGACTAAATATATAAAAAGCTATTTGTATGTGTTATTCTGATTAATTGTGGACCCCGGAATAATCTCGAAACCTGAACAGTTTCGTATGACGTATATTATGCATGAACTTGTCAAAATTGTAAACAATCGGATTTGTTTGTTAATTTAAGATATGAGCGACAACGTAGACCATCATGATATTTTATAAAATGACACATACACAAGATTAGAGTTGATGGTTGAAAATTTCAGCGTGGTCTATGTTGGCGCTGATGTCGAATTTCGTCTCCAATTAACATTACTTAATTGTAGATTTTTGACACTTTTCGTCGTTCATAGCCTTTTCAGGGTCTCGATTTGCACAGATAAGAAAACTTGGGGGTGCTTATCGTTTTTCTTTGTGTATATTATATGTTTATTTATAGAAGAACAAGCGATTGTTATTTTAGTCAGTAGACTATTATGTAACAATCTATTGCTAAAATCTTTTTTTTAAATATCAGAAAGTAAAAAATGTACAGATGCATATTGAAAAATTATAAGACAATTTCTTTTCTAAATATAACCAGACATATATTTCGATAATGAGTCTTTATTTAATCGCTCAACATTAACCAGGTAACAACTATGTCAGTTTTTTCACATCCAGCGCGTTAAGTTTGTGCGAATCTGTCCTCCGTTTGCGATAACAATTTTGACGTTTGTGCATCAAAGCACAAAAAATACCGGTATAAGATGGCGCATCATTGACCAATACTGCATATATTTCATTCATAAATATATCTTTGTTGCTTGTTATTGTAAAAGCTAAAAACGAAATCACATCATGTGTAAACTCTATTTTATCATTGTTCAAAATCAAGCACACTTCCTCTTGTGTACGTTAATTTGATATATTCACAAGGATTTTCTGAATGAAAATAGAAGCAGAACGTCACATGTGAAATCGATTTTAAAGCAATTGCGCCCCTTTTTGAAGACGTGTTCTTATCTTTTTATGAATCCTAAGTAAAGATCCGTCATAATTGCATCTGATCAATTTAATGAATATAATAACACATACCATACGCGTTATCTTGATGACATTTTTAATTTTAATAAAAATAATTTTCTATCATATTGCGGAAATTTAACCAAGGGAACTTACTTTAAAAATAGGATACAAACTGCAAACATTATCCTTTTCTAGATTTGGATATTTCAGCTTTTTACGGGCAACTCTATACCAATATTTACGACAAAAGAGACGAGTTTTCGTTCCCTATTGTTATTGTTTTCCTTTTTTGACGGTGTTGTTCCTTTGGCCACTACTTATGACATGTTATTTTCACCATGGGGGTAATTTCCTATTATTGTGTATACGGGGATGTGCTTAAAAAAAATGGGTCATAATTTTTGCGAGATTCTATATAAAAATGAACCTCTTTTTTTAATGACATCCTATATTAAAATGCATTTACGTTTGATAACTGTATATTGATTTGGGGTATGATCTACATATCATATATAGATATATATGCTATTGAGAATCTTACATTATTAATGGTTCACCTTTCAAATAAGTGTTCCCAAATGAACCCCGGAAATTTTTCTCCTGATTTGATCTTCAGTAACGTTTTGACGTCATTTAATCTATTTTAAATATTGTATATAAGTATAGGTCATTCTTTCTTAAATATTTATATAACTATAGGTACTGAATTTCAGTGAATGTTATATTAAAATGGGTACGTTTTTTGATGCAAAAATGGCACACCCCTACCAAAAAAATATCGAAGTTACTCCCCCCCCCTTTCCAGTGATTTTCACAACTTTTTCGCTATGGAATTGTCTCTAGTGACGTTTTAGATTTGAATGAACGTAATATTTGTATAACTGAAAAATTATTTAGTCAGAAATTTTGTTACTACAAATTAATTAAAATTTTATTAAATTCTTTCATGCATACAAAGATTTTGTTTGAAAGTTTGGATGTACCTGTACGATTCTTGATAAAAGGGGGATATCACATCTTTATTTCTCCAATGATGTTGTTTATAGAGCCTGCAAATTTAGATACAATCCATTTATACTCAAAATTCTTTGGAAAAACTTATTCTTAAGTTTCTCATTTTAACGCCGTAGTAAAATTTTTAAATATTGTTTCTATCGGTACTAACAAAGTATTCACAAAAAAATACCGAACTCTAAGGTAAATTCAATAAGGGGAAGTCCATAAAAATTGGCAAAATCAAACGTTAGGCTTTATCAACCAATGGAACGAATGGAAAAAAACTGTCATATTCCTGACTTAGTATAGGCATTCCGAAAAAACGGTGGGTTAAACATGGTTTTATAGCTAGCCTAACCTCTCACGTGTATGTCAGTTGTTTACAGCTCTATTACATTGGCAAAATTGGAGGAGCAACCCAAAAAGACATAATAGGTTAATGTGACAATAATTGGAATAATAATCCAGCAGCCAATATTGTGAACACATGCATCTCAGACATACAACACAACCCACTCACACATTCAAATAAACATAACAAAGAAGCTAACAAACAAATGTGTTGCTGTTGATAGTGAATTTGACAAAAAACGCCAACAAAAAAAGTTTGTGTAGTTGATAGTACATACAGGATAAGTACACACTTTCTCTATAAATTACAAATTAAGTATAATATAAATATATAAGGATAAATAAAGTGAAAAATAACACTTCAATAATCTTTTGCGTTCAAATCGTACCTCTACATCCACCTGCATTAGGAACGCCCAATGTCAAAAACCAGATAGTTTGATGTATAAATACCGTATCACGTCAAGAGCCATACGACCAAACGGAACATAATCAGCACAAACATAAACACAGGAAAAACTGTTAAGTAAATAAAAAGATACCCAACTTCAGCACCTAGAACTCAAAATCATCTTGTATAATTTGTGAAGTAGTCACTGAATATCTATCTATTAGGTCTTGGTACTTTCCGATGAACTTTTTTGGGAAAAGGACGTAATATTCTATTACAAAATCCTAGCTCATTAATGTTGTGCTCCGACACCGTTTTACAAAGTCTTAGTAGCAGCTGCATGCTCTTGAGTATCGTATGAGTTAAAAATGTATACTCCATGGCCGTACGCGGGTGAAGTTAGTATCTTGCTACTTAAGTGAGGGAAATTTATAATTTCCAAATTGAAATCGTTTTGTTTGTCATAGAATCTGGAACGGATCGAGATGGCTGTCAAATTCCAGGTACAAAATATGTCTAGAAATGATTGATTTTAACATGAACTTTCATCTTAGTAACAATGATGTAAACAAAAAAATTCCAATGGTAAACTTTAAACATCGAGACGTATATGATTATGTCTTATTGATTAAAATGTCTATAGTTTGCAGACATGTGATGTATTTTCATTGTTTTATTGCTTCGAATTTTACAGATAACCTTACACCAAATGGCACCGCTACCCAAAGTTCTCTGTTTGGTGTAGATTTGGGTTACCCGGAAAATGCCATAAACCCACCTATAACAAACCAATTTACTTTGGAAACGTGTTCTCACACAAGGGATGAAGGAGCACCGGCTTGGTGGATGTTTGAATTTTCGTTCGGATCTGCACATATCACAGATATTACAATTTACTACAGACAAGGCCGTACGTATACTCAAGAAGTACATAATAATAAATATCATAACATGTTTTACAAATAAGGCATTCTTTGATACATGTAAAAGGGAAATATCTTTTGTTTATCTTATGTGTTAAATTTAAAAATGCTCTCAGTCGCTTGATTCCGGTAATTCCGTGCACTGAAATGATCATCAATAAGGTCATACCATCACTGAATTATCAAATAATTGAGTAAAAAACATTATAGTTGTCACACTAAGCTTGTACTCTCAAATAAATATTTCTTTAAGCGGAGTATAACGTATATATAAGTGGAGCAGACTAATTACAAAATTAAACATTATAATTCCACATAGGTGAAAATTTAAAAATATCTTTTGGAGTACATAAGTTGTAATGAGATTCACATCCTTCAAGGATGCCCTAAAACAAATAATAATACATTTGATAAGTTAAGCAAAATTTAAAATTTATTCTTCAATGTATGCCTCTTAGTTAGCAAATCCAAAATCGTTTGGCTAATGTCTGCTGTACCTTAGATGGATTTGGCTATTATTATTAGTCCTTTCGGTCATAACGCTATTCAACGGTTTCGGTATTTATACATCCTTGACTTTCAAATATTCGGCTTTAAGCGCTCCCGACGAAAGAAAATCCAGAAACGCGCTTCGATCGCATGGAATTTATAAAGTGTTGTTTTCATTTATTTACAGCACAGTTCAAATGTGCCATTTTAGGATTATAACATCAGTTTATTTACTTGAATTTGAATTAAATAGAGATTATATAAAATTAGGTAGAATACATTCCACCAGAATTTATTTCTGCTAATGCATGGCATTAACAACACTTCGTGAAACCAAAAAGGACTGGTTTCACTTGACAAAAGAAAACTATATGTCAAAGTCTGTTGGGCGATTTGTCTAGGGCGAGCTGGAAAGTGCAACAGAAGTTGCAATTCTATCACTAAAACATTAATTTAAATCCAGCTGAAAAATTGACAAAAATCCTAACCTGCAAATATGCTAATCCTTTTTAATTATATTTTAGACAATTATCTTATAACATCTTGAATTCAACCAAACCGTATTCGATTGATTAATTGATTGATTGGTGTTTAACGCCACTTTTACCACTATTGTGCTATTTCATGGCGGTCAGTTTTCAATTTTGGAGGAAGCCGGAGTGCCCGTAGAGAACCACCGACCTTCGGTAGGAAAACTGACAATCCTAGTCAATTAAGTTTTTCAATGGATTGTTTTATCATTGTCACGAAATGCACGTGCAGCCATAGCTGTTGCATATTATATGCAATTATTATATGATATTGGAGTGGCTCGCGATTGTTGTCAGCCAATCAAAATTACGGATTCTGATGAAACATAAATGTAATATAATTATTGATATATGATAGACGTAAATCATAACCATCGGTGTTGAGGAAATAAACCGTTACCCAAAGACAATGAAATTTGAAATCTAGGTTAGTGTTTTAGATTATAACACAATTTTGACTGCTGTACCCCATTTATTGTCACATTTATCTATTATGTTTGTTTGTTATGCTCACACATTGTTGTCAATATAATTGGACAAATATTTTCTACATAAAAAAAAAAATACCAAGTCAGGAATAAGACAGTTGTTTTCCGTTAGTTTGATGTGTTTGAGCTTTTGATTTTGTCATTTAATAAGGGACTTTCCGTTTTGAATTTTACTTGGAGTTCAGTATTTTTGTTATTTTACTTTTTACAACTTAACTAGCTGAGATTTTGTTCATACCAACTTATGAAAAAGAAATTGTTATGTATATCATGCATCTGTGTATTTGTGTGATAAACGGGTATTGAAAACACAAACATGAAAAAGTGTGCATGGGATCAATTATTGTCACATTAACCTATTATGTCTGTTTGGGTTGCTCACCCAATTTTGGTCAACATACCAGAACTATAAACAACTGTCATATAAGTGGGAGGTTAAGCTAGCTATAAAAACCAGGTTTAATCAACCATGTTCTTCGAAAAATGCCTGTACCAAGTCAGGTATATGGAAGTTGTTTTCACTTGTTCTGTTGGTTGATAGCGTTTGTCGTTTGATTTTGTCATTTTTTATAGACTTCCCCTTTTTGAATTTGCCTTGGAGTTCGGTATTTTTGTTATACGTTTTTATTGTACAATGTACAGTTATTCAAGTAAAGAAATTTAAGTAGTTGAATGCTTAAACTTGTCATGGATCTGTCATAGCCAATAAGAGAGCTAATTATAAATAGCTAAGGAAATCAGTTTTAGTGATCTTTTTTTTAAATCTATAAGTTTTTAATAAAACATTTCAACGTTTATACACCGGCTGATGGTCAAGTGGAAGAATATCATATTCAATTAATTGCACCATTACCTATTAAGTTGCTACTTATCTGTGGGATATTTTTTATCTTTTGTCCTTAATTCATTCCATTTAAAGCAGTAAGTAAATAAATTATGTGAAAAAGGCAAGTAGTTTAATAGTAAAACAAAGGATATGGGGTATCCATCCATGACACAAATCACTACATGCACAGCAAAAAACACACAAAAAGCAAAGGAACAGCGCTTTTATTGCTTTTCCTCATCCCAAAGTACCGGTTTTTACAGAATAATATTTCAAAATTAAAATCATTATATGTTTAAATTTCAAATGGTACATATTTTATTTTGCAGAAGCAATGTACTATAAGAATATATGATATTCAACACGTTTGAAACCGTAATATTACAGATGTCTTCATTTCAACGCAAAATTTATAGATTTAGCATTTCGTTAACTTTAGCGTTGATTCCCGATAACGATGTCAAATGCGATAGTGGTGGATTTTGCTTGACGGGCGTCATATATATTAATGATAGTACCAATAGTGCACGCACATAAACATACATTTGTACATATATACATATAACTATATAATCCAAATAGCAGCCATTCATGTAGTATTGTTTATCTATATAATCACTTCAAAAGAATAGCAAGTCATCCAGTCTGGTAAGGATAGGTACAAGGTTAAAGAGAGAGAAGATACCAAGGAGCAATCAAAAAGTATAAGTCTAATAAAACAAACGACACTACAAAAAGTATGGCAAAAATCAAATCGACAAAAAGACAAAAAACAAAAACAAACCATTACACCGAAAACTAAAGACTGAATATCACGAACCCAATCTGGGGGATGCACTCAAGTTACTTTCGAATTTTCTTTCTGTGAAAGAGTCCCTGAAATGGTTTACTGTGTTTCATGACATTATCAAATTATGTCATTTTGAAACAAACAACAGTTGGTAGTTAATTTTATCATTTAGTCATGCTGGACAAATTGAGAGTTTTGTTTTACCAAGGAACTTACAATATAAACCTTTGGTTTAACTTAAGTTTACTCAAATGTTAAGAAACTAATATTGGTGTATATTTTGTTACAGTTGCTGTCCGGATGGATGGATTTAAATTATATGTGACCAACACATCAGCTATTCCACCTGATGGTTATCTCTGTTATGCAGATCCTGATCCTGGTCTTCCAAACATCACACAGACTATACCTTGTAATTATCTTGGCAAATATGTCATTTATTACGACACTACAGGATCTAAAGAAGGAGGAAATAACGTTGTACCTTATGTTGAATTGTGTTACGTTGCCATTAAAGGTAAGTTACGCATTAATGTCTTACTGGCTTTTTATCTTCCTCAGATAAATTTCTCGTCTCTGCTTTTGTTGGATTGTTTCAGAAGGGACTCTGTGAGATTTATATAGAAGTATTACAATATTTATATTTACGTATCGTTTAAATAAACCATGCATATGGCAGAAGAAATATAAAGTTTTTGATAATCATTTGACATTGACTCCAAGAAGAGGATGCTTTTTTCTGCTAAAATTTCTATGCATAGTATAAACTAACTATATATGTACAAAATGTTTAACAATATTTAACGCACGCTTTAATACATATGCTTCAAAAACTTTGTTTCTGTTTAAGAAATTCTTATTGTGTGAACTCCTGCTTTTTCAAATGTTTAAAAATAGTAAATATATAGAGATTATTTAATGCAAAGTCAACAGAGAACAAAATTCATTTTGAAAAACTTGAATATATTTATCAAGACAGTAGGTGTTTTACTACTCTGAGTATGGTAAATGATTGTAACTGTTTTGGGTCGATATTAAAATGTTTTCATCAATATAAACTATATATAAATATAAATAGGGAACATAAGGGGTGGGGACGGTCCTACATTAGTGTCTAAGAGGAGTAATTCAATCTGAAAGTAGTTAATAATGAATGACATTTTTGACATGATAAGCTAAAATGCTGCAATTTGGCTTTTTCACAAAATTTCAAATATGTTTTTACTTTAGCATGAATAAAAAAGTTCTATTATCAAACCACAAAAACAGCTAGGTCCATCTTATTGCTCACCAGCCACCACCTGAAAGTATAAATTTGTACAAATAATTACCATTGTTTTATATTTATAAATATTCAATAACCATGTAAACGTCTTGAAAATTGTTACACTATATCTTTTAAAAAGGAAAACAAGAAAAAAATTAACCTTGCAAATACAAAATACAATAATGATATTGTTTCGTTCAGTAAGATACAGTTGATAAAAACAAAATTTGAAGAAAAAAAATGAATTTCCGGTGTTGTTTTCTGTAGATGTAAACTGATTTAATCCAAGTTTGCCAATATTGCAATGAAATCAATTAACATACATGTATTATAAATCTTCAAAAATAATTATCGAAATATCACAAAAAACTCACTGACTTTCAAGACATGAGCATCAACATACATACATAAAAACAACAAGTTTAAGATTTAATTCAAATGTTAAGAATGATATATTTTCAGGTAAAGTTTTCTCAGTAATTTACTGAAAAATACAATTTATTCTAAAGTTAGATAAAAGCTCATAGTAATATATTATTCATAACTTTCCGAAACTGTATTCTTCATTAACAAAATGATTTTCAAGTATCACGTAAATCTTCCGTCAGCGACGTTTCGTATCAAGTTCTGAGTAGGAACTGCTGCACTACCTAGTTTTTATCAATATTTTTGTCAACTGTGTAATAGTGAATGGTTTTTTGTTCACCTGAGAAACAAGGTTTTCTCAGCAGGTTGTTATAAAACAAGCATACGAAATTTTATATAAATTTTAAAAACTTCCCTTTTGTTCTTTAAAAATTTTATTTGTTTAGTTCTTGATCGACCTTTTCCCACTGTCACAAAGTTAGCATTTTAAAATGTGTTGGACAAGTTTCCTTTTTTCATAGTATTTATTGCAACAGAAGTTTCCATGCTTTCTCTTTTTTTTCTCGACTTATTCTTTTAAGCTCATTTCTTAGATCAGACAGTCTTTGTTTTTCAGTTTTTCTCATTTGTTTAATTTCCAAATTTGATTTGTTAACAAGTTCCAGTCTGGTGACTAAGTCATACACAAGTTTTGTTGCCAATATGCAAGTCTAGATTCATTGTGCCAATGTTTAACCAGCCAATAGTAATGGCCAAAAATCCATTCTGGTAGCTTATTTTGTGGCAAGTGATAATTAAAAGTATTGTTTTTAGCTAAATCATGTTTGGTATGCTGGCCATCTATAAGATGATATTTTACTTTTTGTGATAAAGACTTGCTGGTAGCAAACAGATCTGTATCAAAAATGCACCATATTCTCCGTCATTATGATCTTGAACAAGAGATGCACCAATGTCATATTTTTTCACATCTACTGATTGAAAAGATCTAAGTTTTCAACATTCAGGAAATAAAGGAGAACATAATGCATTGAAACAATAATAACCTTTTTCCATGCACGCCTCTGAAGTGAAAAGTATTGATTTCTTTCTCACTTTAGATTCAACTCAGTAGATTAAATTGTAAATCATAAATATTCTTAAGGATTATTTCACTCCTATAAGTCTTCAAAGTATGTTTACATTTTGAATTCCAAATATTTGGCTGTGATATGTTCACCGGGTTGCTGCGTTTGAATCGTTTTCTTTATTCACCATCATCGGTTACTTTTAAATAAAAATGATTTGACAATCACGTGTCCATATTTACACTTAGAGCTACATGTATAAGCAAAAGATTATAAAGAGTAGCAAATATTGAAGGTCAAGTTTGACGGATTTTTACTCTAAAAAAATAAAACTTGTCTTAAAGTTAAAACAAATCATATGTAATGAATCACACCTTCAATGTATTAAAAAACACAGTATTTTTTCACCATTTTTGTCCTGAAAAATGTATACTGCTACGAGAAAGATAAATTGTATTATACGACAAAGTTCTAAGTAGCGTAAAATTTAAATTACGCATCTTTTGTTATGATCATTTTGGAAACGTTATGTAAGTGAAATAGAAAGTTCTAATCATTCCATGAGTATCAATAGATATAAGAAGATGTGGTATGAGTGCCAATGAGACAACTCTCCATCCAAGTCAAAATTTATAAATGTAAACCATTATAGGTCACAGTACGGTCTTCAACACGGAGCCTAGGCTCACACCGAACAGTAGGCTATAAAGGGCCCCAAACATTACTAGTGTAAAACCATTCAAACGGGAAAACCAACGGTCTAATCTATATAAAACGAGAAACGAGAAACACTTATAATGATTGTTCCAGTGATTTCTTAACTGCATAGTTGTAACACAATGTGTTTTATTTTGTACACAATATAAAACAATGTAAACATTATTAGGCCACACAAAACAAGTTAGGCCAACTAAATAAATATAATAGTTACAATATCATAACATCTCCCCTTAAAAAGTTTGAGTGTAACATATACATGTAATATGTACAAAAATACATAGTTTATACAAAGTGTTTCAATAAGTTCTAGATAAAGCATCTGCTATTACATTATCTTTACCTTTAATATGTTTTACAATAACATCATATTCCTGTAACAATAAACTCCACCTAGTCAATCTCTGGTTCTTGTTTCTCATCTTATGTATGAAGGTGAGAGGATTATGGTCAGTATAAACAAGAATAGGATGGAAAGTGGGATTTAAATGTACATCAACATGTTGAAGTGCAGACAACAGTGCATAACACTCTTTTCAATAGTTGAATAATTTTTCTGATGTTTATCTAATTTCTTAGAAAAATATGATATAGGTTTTTCAACATTATCATCTGTTTCCTGATATAAAATAGCTCCAACTCTTACATCGCTTGCATCAACGGCAAGTTTAAATTGTTTTCAAAGTCTGGAGTGACCAGAACTGGACTATTATTTAAAAGTGATTTGCTATTTTCAAAAGCGTTTTGACAATTTCACTCCAGATGAATTTATAATCTTTCCGTAAAAGATGAGTCAATGGTTGAACAACAGTAGCAAAATTTGAACAGAATTTCCTGTAAAATCCAAGCATGCCTAAATATCTCATCAGTTGTTTTTTATTTGTAGGAGGAGGAAATTTAGTAATTCCATCCACTTTAGCCCTAATAGGTTTCACTTGACCTTGGCCAACTGTAAATAATCAACAGTGGCCTGGCAAAATTCACTTTACCAAGATTAACAGTCAAATTTGATTGTGACAATCTATCAAAAGTATCATATAAATGTGTTAAATGGTCTTCCGAGCTATCACTACATACAATAAGATCATCAATATAAGCATAACAACAGTCTAAATCTTTTATAACATTATTGATCATTCTTTGAAATGTAGCTGGAGCACTTTTCATGCCAAACGGCATTACAGTATATTGAAATAAGCCGTCTGGCGTGACAAAAGCTGATATTTCTCGAGCTCTCTGTGTCAATGGGACTTGCCAGTAACCTTTCAATAAATCAAATTTGCTCACATATTTTGCTTGTCCAATGTTATCAATGCAGTCGTCTATCCTTGAATCGGATAGGAATCAGATTTTGAAACAGAATTTACTTTTCTAAAATCAGTAACGAAACGAAAGGTTTTATCTGGTTTGGGCACAAGCAGACAAGGAGAGCTCCATTCACTGTTACTCGGCTCAATTATATCATTGTCAAGCATATATTTAATTTCTTGTCTCATAAATTCAAGTTTGAGTGGATTGAGCCGGTAAGGATGTTGCTCACCAACATCGACATCATGACAAACAGCAGTGGTTTTGTTTGGCACATCTGGGAAAAGATTTTAAAAGAAAATACCAAACCTTTTAATTATTCTCTACGATCAAAAGACAGATGTGCAAGTTTTGAATCTAAATTTGACAAAATTTCTGAATTTTTCAATCTAACTGTCTCTTCCATAGTTTTAGAACTAAAAGGTGGTTCAATTATATCTGGTTTGTCATGATTGTTCTCCAATTTAACCATGGCTAAAGTGGCAACTGGTTTACTCTCACCTTCATTAGTACGCTCAAAATATGGTTTCAACATATTAATGTGACACACTCTATTTTGTTTACGCCGACCTGGTGTTTTTACAATATAATTCAAATCATTAATTTTACTCTCTATGGTATAAGGACCACAATATTTAGCTTATAATGGATGTTCAGGGACTGGCAAAATACAAGTACCTTATCACCAGGCTAAAAAAATCTGTCCCTGGCATCTTTATCATACCATATTTTCATCTTATTCTGAACAGTTTTTAAATTGTTCTGAGCAATTTGACAAGCAGTATACAATTTTTCTTTAAATCTAGATACATAGTCTAGAAGATTCAAATCAGTGTGTTCAGTAAGCCATTTTTCCTTAATCAATTTTAAAGGTCCCCTTACAGTGTGACCAAATACCAACTCAAAGGGACTAAAACCAAGGGATTCTTGAACAGCCTCTCGGACCGCAAAAAGTGAAAAGTGAACACCATCATCCCAGTCCCTGTCAAATTGAAGACAAAAAGTTCTGATCATGTTCTTCAATGTTTGATGAAAACGTTCTAAGGCACCTTGAGATTCTGGATGATAAGCACTTGACCTATACTGAGCAATCCCTAACTGGTACACGACTTGCTGAAATAAGCTTGACATGAAATTTGAACCCTGGTTGGACTGTATAGACTTTGGAAGTCCTACTAGCGTGAAAAATTTGATCAGAGCTTTGACAATAGTAGGTGTCTTGATATTCCTTAACGGAATAGCCTCAGGAAAGCGAGTGGAGGTTCACATGATCGTCAGTAAATACGCATTTCCAGTCTTGGTCTTCGGTAAAGGTCCAACGCTATCAATGAGTACTCGGCTAAAAGGTTCTTCAAAGGCTGGAATAGGCAGAAGTGGTGCTGGTGGTATTTTCTGGTTAGGCTTACCAACAACCTGGCATATATGGCATGATTTGCATTATTCTGCGACATCACTTCTAAGTCTTGGCCAGTAGAAATGCTGTAAGATCTTAAGGCAAGTCTTCCTTATACCTAAGTGTCCAGCCAAGGGGTGTCATGAGCAAGACCAATAATGTCTTGCCTATAAACTTTAGGCACCACCACTTGGTATACCACTCCATTCCTCCTCAGGGTAGCATCAGGGGCCTCCACTTTCTCATTAAAATGCCGTCTTGATGGTAATAGCATTCGGCCACTTTGTCTGCTTCTTCCTGTGGTTGAGCCCTCTTGCAGAGCTGAAGAACCTCAGGGTCTTTACTTTGTTCTTCGACAAATTTCCTTCGGTCTAATGAATGGCTGTTTACGTCTGGCCATGGCATAATTACATTCTTGCTCATACTAGGTGGTCTTATTACGGCCTTCTCTGAGCTACCAGGACCTTCAATGTCGGCCAGAAAGGTGTCAGAAAGGTCCATGTAATCAAACTGGTCTTCTTGTAAATCCTCATTTTGTTGTTTTCTAGCCATCGCCCTAGTAACGACACAAGCTGGATACAGTTCAGCATCATCTTCAGGTGATTTAACATCCACCACCGGTTCACTGGTAACAATTGGTTCAGCAACCACTTTGTTCCTAGCTAGATCATTTCCTAGCAATAATGAAACACCCTCAACAGGGAGATTAGGACGAACACCCACAACAACTGGTCCAGTTATCAAATCTGACTTCAGATAAATACGATGGAGGGAACATCTATGCAACCTAACTCCACACCTTGTAACAAAACGGAGGCATCAACAGAAGTCTCCTCGGACAAAGGCAATACACCTTCTAACAATAAAGACTGAGAAGCACCTGTGTCCCGTAAAATCTTAATAGGCTGAGGAGTATTATCAACAATAGAAACAAACCCATTAGACAGAAAGGGTTTATAATCCTCCATGTAATCACAAAACCGGACTTAAAAGCCTGACTCGCAGGACATTCCAACGTATTGGTAACACGGGTGTCGTACAAGCACTGGTCTTGGGCTTATTATCTCTTTCATTCTTCTTCTGGAGTCTAAAACAATCAGCCATCAGGTGACCATTCTTCTTACAATAAGCACAAGTCAGTGACTTCTTCTCAAAAGTATCAAATTTTGGACTAGACATATTATAACTAGACTGACTCTTATTCTGTGCAACAGGCTTACTATCTGTACGTTCAGTGCTTTGTAATTTCCACTGAAGTATTAAAATTTTGACCTTTGAAACTTCTCTTATGTGAAAGGGTATAATTATCGGAAATAACAGCTTCATCTTGTAATGTCTCAACAGTTTTTCATCTAAATGTGTTTTACGTCTAAATGAACACACTGCTTGAACTCTTCTAATAACATCAATTGTCTTAAATTATCAAAATTTTTATCTATTTTCTTTGACGTAAGCCATTTATCAAATAGATCTTCTTTTCCCTAGCAAATTCGACATAGGTTTGTGAATCAAACTTTTATAAGACGCTTTTAAAACTTCCTTTTAACCTTGTCATAATCAGAACTTTTTCTGATGAAAGTGCTGAGTAAATTTCAGCGGCCTTGCCCTCAAAAACACTTTGCCGCATTGTAGTTCAAAAGGCTTCGGCCATTTCAAATTTTGAACAATTTTCTCAAACTGTGGAAAAATTTATCAACTGTTTTTCACAAAATTTGGGAACCAAACGTATGTTTTTGCTGCATCAAAATTAAAATGTTCTGATTTTGATTGGAATTTAGTGTTGCTTTCTTCTTTTGCCATTTCAATTTTCATTTTCTCAATCTTTACCCTTTCCTCATTTCAAGTTCTGCCTGTTTTAATTTCAATTCATCTTGTTTTAATTTAAATTCATCTTCTTTTTCTTTTTCTCCATTTCTAACCTTTCCTCTTTTCTTTTTCTCCATCTCTAACCTTTCTTCTTTTCTTTTTCTCCATCTCTAACCTTTCTTCTTTTCTTTTTCTCTATCTCTAACCTTTCCTTCATTTCAAGTTCTTTTAGTTTAAGTTCATGTTCTAATTCAAGTGTTTTTTGTCATCTTCATATCTCATCGTAAATGATTTTGTAGATAAGTTTATAATTGATATTATAATTTATAATCGTATGCTTTTGCTCTTTTCAGGTTGCCAAACGAGTTATTGGGGACGTAATTGCGAGAATGTGTGTGACGTCAATTGTATAGAGCAAAATTGTTACCCCGGGAACGGTTCTTGTGTGTGGGGTTGTAACCCTAAAAATTGTTTAAATGATATATGCAATAAGGACACTGCAGTTTGTACTGATGGTTGTAAGAAAAGGCGGACAGGGAGCTATTGTAACGAATGTAAGTAATTTTTATAATTATCTATTATTATACATATGTTATATTAAAATCTCAACCTTTTTTTGTATTTGTCGTATACTATATTCAAATTGTAAAAGTGCTAGAATAATATCAACCTACAATGAAATAAAGTATCCATCCAATAACCAGTACTTTGGCATGATTTCAATGCAACGTTAATGAATGCTGGAATTGTACAGGAACAAAGCTTGAATCTTCTTCGTTCGTCTTATACTGTTGTGGTTGATTAAACTATGGGTGCATATTTTAAGTACAACAATTATAAGTTTTAATTTTACTCAATTTAATATTTCAGCTGCTAAGCAATTTCCGACTATTATGTTAAGGCCATTTAGGGTTTAATAAAGATAATTCAGAAACTTTATCATGCATGCCGAAATTGGTATCATTGGTTTTCGTTTTGTATCTAAAATTCAAGTCAATTGTCGCATATTTCACATAACCATTTGTAGACAAACCATGCAGGTTTATAATACAAAATACCATGTACAAATACTTACATTTATTCAATGACATATTTGATAAAAAAATGAAATAAACGATAATATTCACCTTTGAAATGTACATTCATCGTGAAAAACGTGCAAGTAGTATACCTAATTAGTTTCAAGAGTTCCCATATAAACACCGATCAATCAAAATATTTAAAAAAATGTAATGCAAGCAAAGATGGAGAAAAACGGCAATTATTTGAAAGAGAAAGAGCAGTGCGATGATCAGATTTGTTTGTGTTCAGGAGAATAACCAAACCTGGATATACAACAGAAGCAAGAACAACCAACCAACCCACTGAGAAATGTCGTTGTGGATTATTCTTATTAAATAATTTTTGTCTGCCGATTCGATGAACGTGTTGTATTTTTATCATAAAAAACCTGACATTCCCTTCGCTTGTTGTACTCATATTCAGTGATTATCCAAAGTAAATAACCGATTAGACATACCTATTTCTGTTATTTGTTGCAAATATCACTTTTAATATAAATAAAGAAATTAATGTTAAATACATCTTTGTATTACAGATAACGTGGCATATCATGGTTCGGTCTTCCAATATCCAAGTGGTAGTCAACCGGCTGAACTAGCAAATGATGGAGAAGTAACATCTTGCTCGAAAACAAAAGGAATTAATATAACGTTTCAGGTTGACCTTAAGAACAAAAGCATTTTAACAGGAATGTATATTACCTTTGGTGGTATGTTAATAGTATAAAATTGTAATAACTGGATATCTACACATAGAAACTCTTTGTCAATCTGATGCAAGAGCTTGCTTTTACTAAATTGTGTTGAAGTGATATTTTAAGTTTCGTCATTGTTCATATTTTCTCCGAAGGCTTTGCCCTTTCACCATACCAATTGTTAAATTGTTATACCAAATTGCAATTTGAATTCATCTCTACAAACTGATCAACTGGTAATTAAAGATTTCAGCTCATTGCTAATGAAAGCTTGTTAGTATGAAGTAAATCAAGTTTAATAAAAATTATTCTTAAAACTCTATTCTATTTGAATTCCACATCTGTCATGGAAATTGTACAGATGTATTTTCTAAAAATATATATTAATCATAAATTCATATGAATGGTAATGTAGTAATTTTTTAAATTGCTATAATAATGTCCTATTAAATGAAGAAAAAGACCAAAAGACAAACAACAGTATACAAAACACAGTATAGAAAACTAAAGACTGAGCTACACGAACCCCACCAAAAAACCGGTGGAGATCTCAGGTGCTTCGGAAGGGTAAGAAGATCATGCTCTACATGTGGCACCCGTCATGCTGCTCCTGTAAATACAAACCCGGTGATAAGTCTAATTCGGTAGGTCACATTCGGGGAAAGGAGGACGGGATTGTGGTTACGATGATTGGAACATATCCATCGTCATCTTTGAAACAGATATTCCATAACGGTCAACCAACTCGTGATGGCGTCAGTAAAGTTTTCGAACGGGTGATTTAAACTTCACCACTTGGAACTCATGGTTTATTAGCTTACTTGTGAGTAGCAAACCCTCAAGGAAATCATAATAGGAAACTCAAGCCCTGGAATATCGTATCAACTGGGAGATATATACTCCGTATGCAGGCGTTGCTGGAATGTTGCTACATAGAAATGGAAAGTTCATATTTGGGAAGCTGAAATCATCTCTTTTGTCGTAAAGTTTTGTTCTCAACCGACCCCCATTGTCAATTTCTAGATGAAAATCAAGATATGAGTCAGACCTAACTGTATCTGTTGTATCCTTATTTCAAGTTCGATGGGATAGATGCGTTCAACATAGTCACCAAACTTTAAATTATTTAGTGAGAAGACATCATCTATATAGCGGAATGTGAAATTAAAGGATAATGCTAGCTTCTTTTCCTTTTCCTAAGAAGCTCCTGTATGCAATAAGCCTCATATGAATAAAGGAACAATCCGGCAAGAAGAGGAGCATCGTATGGTACATGTTACACTAAAACAAACATCCATAGGTCAAAGTACGATTTCGAAGACAGTGTGAATCAATACGATTGTATTCTTTTTTGTAATGCGTTTTGCATTGCCAATCAGACTTAATTGCATATAAAACATCAATTTATATTTCAGGAGTTACTACAAAGGAGGTTCAGCAAATAGTTTACGCTTCAAATAACAGTTACTCCTGGAATACTGGAAAGGTTTTATACAATGGGACATCTTTGCCTTCTGAAATGAGTTTTAATGTCGTTTTCAGATATTTAACATATGTAACCCTAGTTCAGGCTCCACCTTTCGAACTTGAGATCTGTGAAATTGGGATTTTGGTGAGTATTTTGAGAATTTTTTAGTGAGTATTTTTATAGCAAATCAAAAGATAAAGAATATTTGCTTATCAACGGTTTGAACATGTATGCATCTACGCGTTGCAATTTAAACTGAAAGTGCAGACATACATATAACCTTAAAACCTTTAAAAGCATAACGTTTTTCTAAAGTACTTTACACAGTTGTCATTTCTATGGGGTGTTCAACTGCAAAACAGATGATACAAATATCATTTGTTTTATATCTCAATTGTAAAAGCTCCCAAATTCCACCTGATTATATTTTTGAGAAAATATGAGATATATTTTCATGCAATATTCTTGTAATCACCTTGCATCCTTTAGTTTAATTTGCTTTTTCTGCAATGTAAAACATTTCTTATGGTTTTCTATTTTCGTCTGCAATAACATCGACGGTACACATTTAACTGCACCAGATGCGCATTTCGACAATTAATATCTCTTAAGTGATGCTCAAGGCCAAAGTATTTGAAAATAAAAGAAATCTAATTAAAATGTTGATGAGCTGATCAACACAAAAAGGACCAAAAGTAAAGCGAAAATTTGAACAAAATGTTATATCAACTTAACTCTTGACGAATTGTCCATTTCCTACTTTTACATCTCGCTTATGGAGTAAATGAATAAGTACATTTTAAGATATCAGTTCTTTTGTTTCGATTAAATTATTACATTTTAACTGCTTATGCATTTCAGTCGTTTTGCAATAGGTTAGCAGAACCATTTTACTATGGCTTTTCAATTAGTATGTCTTTCAAACATTTCTTCATTCTTCCGAGTTGTGTCTGAACATTTTTAAAGGGAAGATAACAACTTTTTATTACTTATGACGTGTACCTATATATATCTACCACAAAATATTACTTCATACAAAAGGCCAGTAGGTTTCTCAATGAAGTTCATTGTATGGCTTTTACTAAAAGTCTTTTCTTATTATAGAACTATGTAAATATGGGTTTTGCAACAAGAAATCGCAATTAAAACAAATATCCAGCTCCTTGTGTATGTGGAAATAATGGATTTGTTTCTTGTGGTTACAAAAAACTGTGTGGTTATTGCATTAAGGCGGCAAACCTTAAACACAATTAAATCCTAATAAACATTTTCAAGAGCAAAGTTTGACCGAATTTGGGGTTTTTCCTATTAAATATGAATATTAACTTGTATTTTCTTTATAAAAGTATTATGACATTTCTTTTATTTGTTTCCTTACTCAAATTTGCATAAGTCCCAAAACCACCCAACCTCAAAATAACTCTTATGTTACGAGAAAATGAATATTTAAATTGGTAGCACAAGTAATTCTACTCTGTCTCTTAGGTTGTCCTCCTACACATTATGGTCCCTTCTGTAATACATCATGTCCAGAAAACTGCCATGGACCATGTGATCTTGAAAATGGGTATTGTACATCTGGTTGTACAAATGGATGGACTGGTGATAAATGTGAACAAGGTAAAACATAGTTATAAGTATAGTCTTTGTGTTTTAAGCACACCGTGAGGATGAATGATATCGGTTCATAATTTTGGAAAACATGACAATAGTTTAAATTATTATTTATATACTAGGTAATTTATGTTTTGCATTTTCACGGAGGTAAAATAACTCTTCAGTTTATTACAGGTAGCTCTCTCCATTTTGGTAGTCAATATGTAAAAATTAATCGATTTTTGTTTTCTTCACCAAAGGTTTGGTTTTTATACTTCAGATCCCAAATTCAAATAAACTTGCACATATTGTGGTATTTGACGAGCTTGGGAAGGAAAGCTTAGAAAAATTATTATTGGTTTAAAACCTGCAAGAGAAGTATAACCTGAGGAATACAGATTATCATTCAATTAATTTCTTCTATGTACACTCTTTAATGTTTGATGCTCACGATCATTTTCCTAATCTTTGGTGACTATTAGTGTGTTGGTTTTCAAACAGTACTCCCGATATTATTTCATACAGATTATTCCATGAATATGGCAATACGCATTTTTATAATTATTCACTTGGACTTATCATCATTTTTTCATCTGAAAGAAAAACGTGAATTAACTGTGTGTAGTCAGTGGTTAAAGTAGGATTTTTATTGTTTGGTTGAAATATATATTGACATTTTTATAAATAGGCATGTCTACACATTTATTTTTAATCGAAATGTTTATCTTACAGCATGTCAACCTGGTGATTACGGAAAAATTGTCGTGAGAAATGTTCAACAAATTGTATTATTTCACCATGTAATCACGTGACTGGAGGATGCAATGGTGACTGCAATGATGGATGGCATGGATTCAATTGTTACGAAAGTTAGATTTTTTTCATTAACGATCTATCTTTTTTACATTATTATTTACAAAAACGTCGTTATATTTAGAATTTCAGTACACTTATTTCAATTTGGCATTTTTATTAAACGACCCGGTTCACTATTAACCCAATTAGGGTTTGAATTCGAATTTCAACTTTATCATAAACTATCTAAAAGGTCACATTTTGATTCTTATAGGGTCTTTTCAAAAGCCTTAATGCTAAGTAAAATCTATTCATATGAGTGAAATATATGCTCCAAATGCAGCATATTTTTCATATGTTGTGCAATTGTTTTAGCCACAACTTTCGATCCAAAATCGTCTGTAACCAAAAGGTGCCAATGTTTATTTGGATACCTAAATAACACTTTTTTGGATAATGGGTTGGTGCCGAAAACAGTAATATATTATGAGAAATTGGACCAAAACTGACGTTACGATACAAATAATGCTGATTTTATGTATGCCAACATGAAGTTATTTTGTATTACTAGTTATATCACAACTAGTCCTGTGTTTAATATGTAGTAAGTTGGCCAGTTTAAAGAAAATATCAAAATATTATGGCCAATTATAAGAATGCGCTATTGACTCATCTGGTCTCGCTCCTATGCCTTCAATTTTTGTTTGTTAACTTTATTTGTCTATTCTTGATCGATTAACGAATTTGAACATCGGTTAACTACTGTCACCCTAAGTTATCCTTTTGAACATTTGTTAACTGAATTTTTCATCGCCTTAAACAATTGATTAAATTGTTAAAATATGAAATAATTTAATGTTTGATCATAATTAAACTATTTTGTATTTTAATAAAATGTTCAATAATAAGTTTAATAATAAAATGCAGAAAATGTTTGAAAGTTTGAACAATTATTCTTCTTTCGATGCTTATATATAACTAATGTTGAAATTTTTACGCGTCAGAGTGCCCTTATGGTCAATTTGGGAGGAACTGTTCTCAGTTTTGTGAGGGATGTTTACTAGGCATGTGTGATCCTGTTAATGGATTATGTGATAACACATCTATTTGTAGCCCTGGCTATATATATGGTGAATACTGCAACATAAGTACGTTATATTTGGTATATTTAAAATGTGCAATAAAAGATTTTCTAAATAAAATGACTAATCAGATCAACGTAAATGAGACACTTCCACATTTTTGCAAAAGTTGAGAAAAAAACCTGATTAATAATAGACAAATATAATGAACACAATTATGTTTAATAATATTTTCAGATAAAAACCAAATTTAAGGAACGCATCTGTTTGGTGGTTACATTTCACAGTCATGATTGATTATTATCACGATATCCTTTATTTTTCTTGCTATTTCTATGATCAGAAATTCGCATTAATAAAATTCTGTTTAATCTGGGATTACGTTAATCATGTTAATTTTAGAATAAATTCAATGCTTAGGACAATGTATGACATGTGCTCCTGAAATTACCTTCATCAATGACATTAAATGTAAAGTGGAACAATACAGCACATAAGTATAACAATGACAAATACACCTTCTTAACCATAAAGAATATTTATTGTTTCATCAATACACTAAACGATATTTCTTATTTTTCTAGCCTGTGACGACGGATATTTCGGTAACAACTGCACAAGGTTGTGTAATTGTGCGACTGGAAATTGTAGCGCATTTACAGGAAATTGTCCTGGAGGTTGTGCAAAGGGATGGCGTGGCGAAGCATGCGATGAAGGTTAGAAAATTTATTTTGAAGTTGTTAACCTTCAAAAAATATTTGTTTGACATACATGCCATAGTGTTATACACCGATAACATCTTCAACGTCTTCGTTTTGTACTTTACAAACTGTGTACTCATTATCGTGCAAATGTTTAAATATCATTTCCGAGATCTTTTTTACTTCACTGAACCAAGCCTTGTTGCGGTCAATTATAGTGAAAGTGGTGGAAATTTCCGTCTATGTGATAAAGAGATCTGGAATATCAATTGAGAGAAAGGTAAAGTTAACAGTCACAGAGGATGCAAGCTAATAGTCAAAGTGGGTGCCAGCTAACCGTCATTGAAGATGCCAATGTATATATACTTTGACTATTTCTAATATGCAATGAGGGTGAGGAGTATTTCCTATTCTTGATTTAGTTGACCTTTACAGAATATCTGTATCAAAGATGACCATGAATATGTTTGACTTTTGGTAACTATAATTCTGGCCTGTTTTCCTCAATTATGACTGACGTCAACTTGTTGTGTAAATGCATTGGAAATAAAATAATTGTTTTATATTTTCAGTTAAATATGCATTGCAATCAGAAGAATCTTCTAAAGCGGGTGCAATAGGTGGGGTTTTGCTGCTGTTATAATCGTGCTAATAATGGTGGCGGCATTCATAGTTTACAAGTAGGATCTATTGTTAATGCAATATAGCCAATAAAATAAACGATTATAGATTAATCTTTTTTTTTTTTGTATTTGCACAAATCTAACTTGTCAATGAATTGTAAATAATTTACTTTATTTAATTGATTGATTGATTTGTGTTCGCTTTACGCTGCTTCAGCACAGAAAGGTTATATCGCGGCGATACTTCGCTTGAAGAAATTCACCAACAACATCCTTCATAATGTTTTTCACTTTTTGTTCAACAAGTCGATGTGCTTGATACGACACATACAAGAAAAAGTCGAGTTTGCGGTATTTGCAATTATTTTTATATTCCATGTTTATAATGTTGACAAAATGTTTAAGAATGAGCAAAACACATACCGTATGTACGGCTTTGACAATAGCCAGACAGCAATTTAACGTCAACCTCTGGATAACAGGATCATGACTATATTACTATATTAGGTGGGGATTAGTTCGTACAATTTCAAGTCGTATTATTTATCTTCTTAAACGTCGTTCCAATCAGAGATATCAACATTCAAAAATATACCAAATATCTTTCTTAGTTTACAAAAATATAGACTTTCGTCGCATTAACACAAAGGGTTGACTGCAAAGATGATACCATTTCTTTTATTTGTGATTATTTATATGTCTTCAATTTTACATGTAAACCTTGCTGTAGACATATAGACCTGATACTGCTTTAAAATTTTCAGCTCTACTAGTTTTTTTTATTTGCAGACGCAGGTTTATGTTAAGAAAAGGTAAATATTCACAGGACAACATCAAGTGTTATGGCCACATTTGAGAGCAAACTGATTTTTTTATATATTTTTAAAAGTTTCTATTTACGCTAGCAATTATAATCATACTGAATCTTAAAACGAAGTGCAAGTAAATTGTTTCGTCTACAAAGAACTCATCAGTGAGGCTCGAATCAAAAAGGCAAAATAAAGTACGAAGTTGAAGAGCAAAATTTGTTTTGTAGATCATTCCACCGATAATGCAATTATGAGTAGAAGTCATCTAAAATGTTCGCTAGTACGATATCAAGGATTGTTTTATTGTCATGAGCAAAACATAGTATGACAGGAGTTGAATCGGCTTTGCTTACATGTGTACCTTCTAGATCACCTGAGTTTTCTTGCATTTCTATTTATATCTTAGTTTTTTAGTTGTATTATGTTTTCTTTAGTTATTATTGTCTGTGTTGTTTATGTCTGCAATGCACTTTCTCCTTTTTTTTTATGATCTATTGATCGTAATTTCTTGTCATTTTCCGTTATGGTTATGGTAACAAATGTACAACTTCTTATGGTTACGGATTTAGGAAACGTCTTATGAGTATGAAAGACTTTTCGGATTTTTACAATGGTTATGCAACAGACGTCACAAGTGGAGCAAGAATTGAAAACAAATCATGTTCATCTAAGTTTAACCACGGTCATAGGGTTCGTGTTTTCTCAATTTCTTTCTTTCTTTTTGCATTGTTTTGTCTTTTCATTCATTTCTGTTGGTCATGTTGTTGAATGCCTACCTTAAATTTTTGATTGTTGATAACCTTATCGGTATTTTCTTACTATTATTTCCTTTGAAATGAATAATAAGAAATTCTCGAAAAAATGTTTCCGTAATAAATTGCACTTTAAAGTTACTTTTGTAGGGAATGAGCACTGCACTGAGAGATGCACTGATGACTTTAAAACATTAAAGGTACCAATTATACTGCACCGTATGCGCGTTTCGACATTAAATATCTCTTTGTGATGCTCGAAGCCAAAATATCTGAAATCCTACGCCTAATTTAACGTTGAAGAGCTAATCAAACCAAAACGGACCTAAAGTTTAGCCAAATCCTGACAAGGAATATTATTAAAAGTTATATTTTTAATATATTTATAGATACGAAGAAGGACACAAATACAGGAAACGATTATGCTAATGTAAATTTAGCAGTAGTATTTGATGCAGAGGAGGTAACTGTATCCCTGCCCGACAGAAGAGATAATGGACTCCAAATAGAAGAATACGGAGATGGGAACGTGTACAATAATGTACCTAGTGAACACAACGTTTTCAAATACAAGATACTTATTGAAGATCTGAAAGAGGCTATAAGTGAGAAACAGAAAGACGAGGGTTTCAAACAAGAGTATGAGGTAACGAAAATATGTGCATTAACAGGTAATATTTGCTAACAGTCAATTTTGTTCCGTAATTTCCCTTCCAAAGCGGTATACAGTGTATAATTCAATTGATCAATTTTTTAATGAAATGCAATTTAAAGGATATGTTATTCTTAAACCTGACATGCATTTGTGTTTTTGTATTTGTAGGTTTTACCTAGAGGGCTTGTTTGTGCACACGTTGAAGGTTCAAAAGCAGAGAATAAAGATAAAAATCGTTTTCTTACAACGTGGCCTTGTATGTAAAAATACAAGCATTAATCAATTATATTGATTCCTTTAAATTATATATCAACCAAACTATGATGATATTAAGGTTTACAAGAATCAGAAATAAAAATCGGATTTTTAAATCAACAAACTAATTTACAAGTTTGTCAGTTCCATTGAAACGATGATTTTTTCAATACAGGAATGAGAATCCATCCACTTTCTGTTTTCTTCGTATGTTATAATTAGCAATACCAATAAAACATAAATAATGGAGAACAAATAAGATAACACCAAAAGGACAATTTGATGTATAAAAACCGCATTTCGAAAATGCATCAGAAGTGCAAAACATAAGATTAAAAATCCGTAATAACCTGACCTAACGAGGAAGGAATAAATCAAATGTTTCAGAAAGAAACTCAACCGCAGTAAGGCACTCTTACTTAACAAGAGGATTATCGCAACCAGTCAAATTTTACATCATTTATAAACTGAAAAATCATGATATTTTCAACATCAGTTAACGTTATTGCAGTGTACCAATAATAGCAACGAGATTTGATATCAACATACCATGGCATCGACCTGATGGTATATAGATTGAATTGTCAGATACTTATTTTATTTCCTTTCAATGCTGCTACAAGATGATATAAATCATCAGAAAGTATGATACATTGGGAGCAGTTCATCCAACATAAGACAACACAAGGTTGCCAAAACTAAGTAACGGTCAACTGGGCATCGTGAATACATCTTACAATGAATCAAAGATGACATCTTTTACGTTACTTATCAATAAATGCAGTACTCTAAAGCTCTTGCGACCAATATAACCCAAATTCAAAATGGATGATTTATTGAAGAATTTCTATAAATTATGCTATGTTTTACTTTTTGTTTGAAATCAATTATCTGTTCTCTTTAATTTTTTTAATGAAATAACACAGCTTAATCGTTCGAGAAAAATATTCAAATGGAAACATAATCGTTTCCCAATAATGTGACATTCAAAGGAAAATTTATATCACACACATTTTCGTCAAACCAAACGAACAATAACATTTTCATTTCATATTTCTTGACAAGGCAATATTGGTGAACTCTACTCGTGGTAAAACAATAAATGTTTTAAATATTTAATAAGAATTAAGTTGCTAAAACGACTTTTTTAATTCAAATAAGACCATTATAGTTTTTTTTACAACACCAGAGTGATATCCAATCAAATGTTGAGAAAATAACACAAATAAGCAGACGCTCTTCAATTATAGTTTATTTAAATCTTACTAGAACGCGTAATTTTAGTAATGACGCCTAATAAGTTATCCTTCTTTTAAACTATAGAGCATATTTTTCTTCACATAAATAAACAACTATGCACGTATGTGTGAAAGAAGTAAGAATAATGCTATAAATGTTTCTATTAATAATTCCCTCGTGTCCTGCTTGGACAATAACATTTTCCCAGTATTAATTTAATTATTGTCTTTGATCGGTTTTCCAATGTTTTTTCACCCTTAAAATATTAAGTGGACGTTGTTTCGTTTCAAATGAGTTATCAATGGCAGACCGATCCAAATATTTCCCACTTCGTGCTATTGTAAAGACATACTGGATGTCTTTGATACTGTAATATGAAATATATTAGACTGATCGAAATATTTCCCACTTCGTGCTATTGTAGAGACATACTGGATGTCTTTGATACTGTAATATGAAATATATTACAGCCAGCAAAAGAAGGATACGTTCGTGCTGTTCTTCTAAAATGAAATTTCAAGTGTATATCTCTCATTTAATAATATTAACGGTTCCAATTTTACTGCACCAGATGTCTCTTCAGTGATGCGCAAGATCAAAATTAAATCATCAGTGATAAATGAGCATATTTTCAACACTCTAACATACCTTGATCAATCTAAGATTCATATACCTTGCATTACATTCTCAACACTTGCAAACGTCTTTATATTCGCAGACAATAAAAGGAACAGATAAAATAAAGAGACATTCAAACTCATAAGTCGAAAATAAACTTAAAACGGAATGGCAGAAAAAGAAAAAAAAACAAAAAGATAAACAACAAAATCACTTCTTTTTTTTCAAACTTAATCTTATATCTTTAAGTTTTGTTTTAATAAAATTACTACTTCTTCAATGCTTTTAATTGAAAAACAAAATCTACGTGAAACGAATGCCATGAAATACGTGGTACAATTTTTAAATATCTTTTATAAAAACAAATATGTATATTTATTGTAGATGATCATTCGCGTGTTGTTCTTAAGGGAGACACGACACATGATTATATAAACGCTAGTTATATTGATGTAAGTTTTAAATAAAAACTGATCTGTTATAAGAGGAAATATTTCTACTTTAATATAAATAAGAGCTATTTACTTTATGTGCAGTTCTAGAATAATTCAAACAAAGGGTTTTACAAGTAAATGTCCTACTTTTAAAAGTTGTATTTAAATGCTAATTAGGAATATAAATGGACAAAATTATTGTATAATGCTACATTCATTGTGTGCTTAATATTTTCTTGTTATTTTTGAATATTTTATTTTTTTTTTTTTTTTATGATTCGTCAGACGACCTCAGGAAAAAAAGTAGCATGGTAATTGATGAGTTAAACCCTATATAAAATGAAAATAAAATCAATTAAATGTATGCGTTCGAAGCGCTTTTCTAGATTTACTAGACAACGCTCAAAACCAAACATTTGAAAGTCAATGATGTAAACATTTGAAGAGCTTTATGACTAAAGGTACCATAAATAATACCCAAATTAATCTTTAGTCAACTTTGCCTGAGGGAATCTAGCTTAGTTTAAAATAAGTTATAACTAACTTAGTATATACTAGAATCGGTTTTGTATTTATTCCCATTGTATTTAAGTTATTGATTTTAAGTTACGCCAAATTATTCAAAACGTGATAACAAAATAAGGATTTCTGTTATCCGAAACGTCAAGGGCTATCCTGTATCACAAATATTTTTGGTATATTACAACTTTCATCTCGTTATTTCCATTACAGCAGTTATTAAAAAGACATCACATGATAATAAAAAAAAACACAGAAAAAGACATATAAGCCATACGAAAAACCAATGAAAACGAACCCCTACAAAAGAAAGTTAGTTTAGATGCTCCTTGGCAATAAGCAGGCTGTATCCTATTCCAATACATATCAATGAAATAAACACTTTACCAATTTGTGCGTCCAAAGCTCTTTTCTTGATTCACCTTCATCACTTTGCTCAAACTCCACATTTGAAAACCTGTGAACCGTAAATACGCAGCAACGTTAATAGTAATACAAGGGTACGGAAAGAGTAATGAAACATTGGAATTAGAGGATTGGAAGCGGGGATCAGGGGGCGAAAACCCGGGGAAGAGGGGGTAAAAAAATGATTGATTTTCGTCTGGGAGTAAGTGGGGAGGGAAGTGGGAGTAGGGGGAGAAATTGGAAGTAGAGGGGGGAATGAACTTGGATTTTTGAGAAGTGGGAATTCAGACCCCCTGTCCATCCCCTCTTATATGACAAAATATTACATCAACTAAAAATTTAATTTAATTAAGGTGAACTTTGCATCAGGCGGTAACCTTTGTTTTCTTAACAAGTTCTAAATTTATGAATGGGGAATTTAAAAACCAAAAATGTTATAAATCATGTCAGTATCTAAGCAGAGTACTGAGCTGATGCAAATCCATCTGTCCAGTCTATCAGTCCACCAGCAGCTGTATCGACCCAATGCTAGAAAATGAAATATACTCTTTATGAATAATGTGCTTTCGACGCACTGTTCTGGATTGTCTCCATCAGACATCCAGGGTTATAAAATTATATAGAAACTTTAGGAGCTTTATGACCAAAAACGACCTCTACAGGAAAGGCAAATTTATCTAAGATCAACGTTGCCTCAGGGACTTGAAACCTTAGTCTATTATTAATGATTTCTTTATTGATAAACATGAAAATTTAAATAAGTACATGTGTATTTTATACAACATGGTAGTACCGAAAAATAGCGTATTAGAAACAAACATAAAAATGCAACAAACCCGTGTTTCCATAATTTTATTTTTAATCATTGTAGAACTATGATAAGGAAAAGGCATACATAGCATCACAAGGTACGTAAATAAAATCCTGTCTATGCTATTTTAAAATGTGATGCAATTGTATTTGCGCATTATTATCTTGTATTTACTAGTATTTATTTTTATTTATTTCAAATATTGGAACTAGTGTTTTGTGAAACCTTAAAATCTCTAGTTCCATATTCATATGTTTCTATGTGTGTAAATTCACAAACATGTGATGTCAAAACCCATGATGTAGCTCTATTCTTACTCTCGTACAAGAAGAAAAGCAACCGCTACATGTTACAGAGTTGTAATATATGTAGTGTTTTTTCCGATGTTTCTTGCCTTACTTTTGCCTTGTCCTATAACCAAGGTGAACTACGGAGAGAAAGGGAAATTAGCTAATGAATAATAGTATTTTGCTCTTTGTTAGATAATTTTTACCTTACCTGTAACTATTTATATTATGTATTTCTCAATATGAAGGTCCAAAAAAGGTTACGATGAGAGATTTCTGGCACATGATATGGCAAGAAAATGTTGGGAAAATAGTGATGGTAACACAGCTTGAAGAAAATAAAAAGGTAACAAATTACCGTACGACATTTTCGACAACTCATTTCTTCTGAGAATAATTTAAAAGTGTTATGGATTTGATAGGTTAATATTAATGATCCTTAGTGAGAAAACTGTTGCCTTATGAATGCTTAATAACAGAAAAACAATCAACATTCATTTGGTGTACAAGAGTTTTTACACATGTTATAATTAATCAAAAGCATCACATATTTTCTGATATTAATGTGAAAATCTAAAGCTTACAAAGATATTGTAACTTAATTTATTTTCATACGTTCACTTCAGAAAAAATGTGAAAGATATTGGCCTGAAACAGTTAATGAACCAATGGTAGTAAACAACTATATAGTTACAATGAAAGAAGATAGAAAACATACAGTTTATGTGTACAGATTGCTCACAGTATCGAACACAAATGTCAAGGTGATAAAAAAATATGTAATATAAAGACATTCCCCATTATTGTCATCAATACAGTCTACAAAACTATACAGTTAAATAACCCTAAAACATGACGAATCTGCATAGATATAGATTAATTGTTATTTCCCTTCTTTCATTCCAATAATTCCTTTTTCTTACAGAGTAATTTACTGTTAATAAACTATAAAAACTATAAGCTTGAGAATCGTTGCTCTAGAACCGAATTGCAAAAGAAACACATATACGTATTAATTATCATCGACTTATGAGTTTGTCTATCCCTTTAGTATCTTCCACATCTCTTGTAAGTCTATGTTATAACAACAAAAGGAAAACGATAAGTGCAGTTAAAGACGTTGATGGAATAAGAAATTACTGATTGACATAGAAAATCCGTTGTTTGTAAATCTTCAAAGAAGTAGGCCTCGCCATACATAGAATAAATGTCACTGGATTTGGTCACGTGTGGTAAAAAATAAAATAGAAACATATTGGAAGGTGGCAACTGTAAAATTATAGAAAATCGGATGCATTTTACATGAAAGATATATTAATTGACAAAATTATAACAATGGCAGCAGCGTTCATTATCTTTTGTCGGTATGTAATTATATACAACTATTCCAGTAGTTAATTTTCAACCCATCTGTCACATATCTGGTTTACATACATGGTTATATATTTACTAAGATAAGTTAATCTCTGGGACATTAGATATGATGATAACTGTAGGTGGCAAATTTAAATTTATACTTTTTTTCAAATGTTTGTCAGCGAGTAATCGGTGTTTCAGTTTATTTATCCTTGTTTTGGAAATGATTTTCTTCATTTTTTGAGAGACCTGAGATCCCGTAAGTTTTTAAGGTATCGGAACCATAATAGACCACGTGACTAAAATTAGTCGAAGTTTACCAAGTTCGGTTTTATCTTTTCACCTCGGTAATGTCCGGCGATTTAAATAATTTCATTTGCCACATTTAAAAATTAGACAAAGACATCTATTCTTTCGGTTCCAAACTTAAATTGAATAATTTAGTTGAAATATATAATTTTAAGTACGAATATGTGTTTTGGAAGTAACGTTTTAATATATATCTAATGTAAACAACAACAACAAAATGGCCGATTCGGTCGTCTGTCGTGACAGACGTGGGCGGTTTTCGAGAAATATACAGGAATCCAGTGAACCTGAATGCAAAGAAAGGATCGAAATCGACCATAATTATGACGTAGGTCATTTATTACAGCGGGAGCAACAGGCTGTGCAGTTTGCCCGGGAATTAATTAACTTTTGGGGAGTTCTAAGATCAACACCAGTACGTCTTGGCATTCGGGGAGAAGATTGGTTGAATGGGAAACACTGTTGGATCATCTGCAGTTTTGTTCGAGGTGTTTTCACGGCCGTCTTATTCTTAGTCATCAGAAAATTAAAGGTGAAATGAAATGTGGACTTGGTGGTTACTTATATGTACAGTGCACATCGTGCCAGGTATTAAACGGGATCCCATATGGTTCCACACACAAAGAAAACCCAAGTTCCAAGGGAATGGCAAGTTTCAGTGTGAATACTAAGCTTTGGGCAGGTAAGAAACAATCTATGGTTATACTGAAATCTTGAATTTTTTCAAAAGGTAGTCTTTTCCTCTCAATTTTGCATCCTTATAAGTTATAGATCTAACTGATTTTTTTCTGTAAATTCACTCCCTCTTTAAATTCTATTGTTTTTCCTTCACGAAACAATAATACAATCAATGCAATGAATCTCAGATATCTTATATAGCACTCCAAGTACTCCACCCATGATTTTAAACTTTCCTAAGAAAATTCTTTTCTGATTTTTTCGTATCCTATCCCTCATTGATGGTATGTATCAATATCAATTTCCGCTTTGATTTTCAACAAACAGAAGAATGGTTGGTTTTCCTCCATTTTCATGAATATAATTATAAGACAGAAAAAACATGAATAAGTAAACTCCACTCACCCAACCCATATTTGAGGGGGGATTGAAAGGGTCCTGATTCAAAAATCCTGGGCTTAAACAAGTGAAATCCTGAGATCGAAGAAATTTCAATCCTGCTATCCCAAAATTCAAAATGGGAATTCTCGGAACCCAAAATAATAACATTCTATGATACCAATTTTGAGCTAAAAAAAACACCCAATAAAGGCCCCCCTCATATTTTTTTAGACATTAGATGAGAAATCAGAGAATGTTTTATTCAGATTAACAAAAGTAGGACTGATAAATAATATAAGCCAAAAACATTTTCAAGAACTCTTTACTTTTAAAAAAATTATGAAAAGTTTTAGTTTTACTTTTAGAAATTTATTCAATGTAATAGTAAGAATATAAGGGATATTTATCATTTTATAAAAAGCATTATTCTTGAGACACCATTTTATTATTTTCTTACAACTTGTAATATTTTCTTAGGAAGTCTCGCATGATTTTTTTCAGAAATAAAAGAATTATTTTTTAAACGCCAAAAAGATTTTTGACTCCACAGCTTTTTTTTTTTAGAAATGACGAGATGAAGGGACAATATATTAATTTTGATCTGAATACATACATTTGTTTGCACCTGTCCTAAGTCAGGAATCTGATGTTCAGTAGTTGTCGTTTGTTGATGTGGTTCATAAGTGTTTCTCGTTTCTCGTTTTTATATAGATTAGACCGTTGGTTTTCCCGTTTGAATGGTTTTACACTAGTAATTTTTGGGGCCCTTTATAGCTTACTGTTCGGTGTGAGCCTAGGCTCCGTGTTGAAGACCGTACTTTGACCTATAATGGTTTACATTTATAAATTTTGACTTGGATGGAGAGTTGTCTCATTGGCACTCATACCACATCTTCTTATATCTATTTCATTTATAGAAAATTGGTTCAATTGATGTGAATTTTATTTATAGAAAATGTTTATCTAATATTTTACAGCAATACTGCAGAGGATCAAAATGGAACTGGTAACACTGAGAATATGTCTGATACTACTACTGATACTGACATGACAGATACTAATTTAAATAATGGGTATTACGCTGATCTTTTAATTACACAATGTATACATTAGAAAGGATATGGTGAAAATGAGATTGACACAAAATCCAGAATTTACATAAATATATAATTTAAACATAGGAACAATGCTTTTAATGCTGTTTTTCATCTTGAAAGTGAAAGCAAGATCTTCAGTAATGTACTTATAGATGATCATAATGGATAGGAAGGGATATGGTGAACCAGATCACGACACAAAACAGAAAGTTGAAGAAAAGGAATAGCGCTTTTATTGTGGTTCATCTTGAAAATTACAGTGCAATCTCCATTACTTAAGAAATAATTCATGGTAGCCACTATTTATATTATTTTTACCACGGTGTTGACATGAATATCAATTATATGGTCATTTGTATAAATTTCCTATTACAAACCTTTGAATTTTTCGAAAAACTAAGGATTTTTTTATTCCAGGAATAGATTACCTTAGCCGTATTTGGCACAACTTTTTGGAAGTTTGGGTCCTCAATGCTCTTCAACTTTGTACTTGTTTGGCTTTATAACTATGTTGATCTGAGCGTCACTGATGAGTCTTATGTAGACGAAACGCTCGTCTGACGTATTAAATTATAATCCTGGTACCTTTGATAACTTATTAGACACTTTATGACAATTATTTTACCCCGAGCTTCAACCTTGGTAAAAACAATATAAATAGGGGCTACCATGAATTATTTCGATTCTAATATGGGAAAATGTCCAGAAAAGGGTCTTGGTTTAGACACCATCATTTGCAATAACACGACGTTCCTGTGCACAAACACATCGTGAAGTCGCCAAAAGTACCATGACGACCTTAGCCAAATAACATTGTTTTTACCACAGTTTTGTCAACAAAGCGCTTTAGGGACTTCATGTTTGACAAAGAAATCATTCCCACCATGTTTGTTTTATCATGTGAAGAATATACAAATTTTTTAGCCTGCCTGTATGATTTCTTCCACTAAAAAATTGACATGTTGATTGTTGTTCTTTAGTGTGTATCTTTGAATTTGTTTGCTTTTTTCGACAGAAATGAATCTGTGCCTGGAATGACTGTTTTGGCAGAAAAGGGTATTTGATAGTTTAACTGGTAATGTATACTTAATTTTCTTTAAATCATAACATTTTGACAGACAGGGATTTAGTCACGCTACCGTCCATCATTCCATTTGGTACATACTTAGCTCTTACAAAATCTGGAAGCCTATTGATTGTCAATGTCACCATGTCAGTTTTTTACCAAGGTCAGTGTTAATTTTCAATTTTTCCCAAATCATACCCATGTGTACACTCTACAATCGTATCTAGACTGAGAAAGGCTATCAAGTGAAGACAAAAATAGCAATAAAAAATTATCCTTTTTCTGTCTGGAAACACTTAATTGGCCAAGTTTAACCAAAATTAGTTAAAAACAACTAAATTCGTAATTCCTCAGGTTGTCTTCTTTCTGAATCATTGACAATGATATTATCAATCCAATATGACCATAAAAGCTGAAAAGGATTTATCATAGAAGTTTATAGGACATTCTAACATGACGTCCCTAAAGCGCTATGTTGACAAAACTGTGGTTAAAATAATATAATTTCGCTAAGGTCGTCATGGTAGTATTGCCGACGTCACAATGTGTTTGTGCACAAGAACGTCATGTTTTGCAAATGTGCTAAAATCTGAACTTAATTTAACTGTTACGAACAAATTCGACAAAAATCATACCATTCAAAACATTGTTTCCAGATTATATGAACTACAAAAAAATAACAAGAATTTGAAAATTAGCTGCTTGGTCATTAGCAAATCAAATATGTTTTTGCAAAAAATCAAGGTCAACCAGATGACATGAAAAAGAACCTGGAAGCATTGATTCCACACCAATTTGGGGATCATAACCTGTGTCAACCAAGGTTCTGTGGCTACAAAAGGTAACCAGGTGTGAAATAACTTCACAGAAGCTTACCATACAAGGCTCCACTAACAGATCCTGTTTTACGAGAAAAACTGCAAAACCTTTTTGAGCCAGTCATTTCGAAGGCAGCTTCTTATTCAGATTTAGGGTCTAGCCAGGCATGTGAGCATGCAAATAGAGCAGCTTCCTTGCGTGCTCCAAAACATCTGCACTATGGAGAGAGTGAAAGCTTGGATTTTCGAGTCAAAGCCTCTGCTGTCTGTATTAATGAAGGGAGAAACTACTTGTCTGAGGTTAATCAAAATGGAACTTTTATGTTATTTTTATCTGTTTTTCTTGCATGTCATTACTTTGCATGGTGTCATTTCATAGGGTGGTTTCAAGAAACATTTTTGAATGTAGTGACTAATTCAATTGGAAATCCCATTACAATTCATCATTAAGCTAATATATTTCTGCAATTGGACAATTGAATTTATCTGTAAATTTAAAAATGGCATTATCAGTCAGAATTTTTTTTAAATACTGGGATTATAAGTTATGACAACCTTGATTTATCATTGAAATGTATTACTATTTAGCAAAACAAAATCTGTGTTGAAGATGAAACATTATAAATTATGAAATCCGTATTCTTCTGCTTCAATTTTTGTCCTGTTTTTTTGTCGAGCCTGCGACTTTTGTCTCAGAAAGCTCGACATAGGGATAGTGATCTGGCGGCGGCGGCGGTGTTAGCTTACTTTTTAAAAGCTTTATATTTTAGAAGGTGGAAGACCTGGATGCTTTATACTTTGTATATAGATGCCTTATGTTACGAAGTTTCTGTCTGTCACATGTCCATTGTCCTTGACCTCATTTTCATGGTTCAGTGACTACTTGAAAAAAAGTTAAAATTTTTTGTAATGTTAATTTCTCTCTTATTATGAGTAATAGAATAACTATATTTGGTATGTGCGTACCTTGCAAGGTCCTCATGCCCGTCAGACAATTTTCACTTGACCTCGACCTCATTTTCATGGATCAGTGAACAAGGTAAAGTTTTGGTGGTCAAGTCCATATCTCAGATACTACATGTACTATAAGCAATAGGTCTAGTATATTTGGTGTATGTAAGGTGTATATGTCTAACTGGCAGGTGTCATCTGACCTTGACCTGATTTTCATGGTTGAGTGATTATAGTTAATTTTTTGTGTTTTGGTCTATTTTTCTTATACTGTATGCAATAGGTCTACTATATTTGGTGTATGGAATGATTGTAAGGTGTACATGTCCAACTGGCAGGTGTCAACTGACCTTGACCTCATTTTCATGGTTCAGTGGTCAAAGTTAAGTTTTTGAGTTTTGGTCTTTTTTCTAATACTATATGCTATATGTCAACTATATTTGGTGTATGGAAATATTTTATGATGTAAATGTCAGTCTCGCAGGTTTTATTTGACCTTGACCTTATTTTCACGGTTCATTGCTCAGTGTTAAGTTTATGTGTTTTGGTCTGTTTTTCTTAAACTATAAGCAATAGGTCAACTATATTTGTTGTATGGAAGGATTGTAAGATGTACATGTCTGCCTGGCATGGTTCATCTGACCTTGACCTCATTTTCATGGTTCATTGGTCAATGTTTAGTTTTCTTGGTTAAGTCTGTTTCTTAGAAACTATAAGCAATAGGTCAACTTTATTTAGTGTATTGAATCATTGTAAGGTGTACATCACTACAAACCAGTAAAAGTCTAAAATGGCCTATATCTGTACTCGACTGTACTGCTTTTTACTCGACCAGTCTGAATTGGTCTGAACTTTACTCGACATTACTCGACCCCAGTCTTAACCATACTCGACTGTATTGATTTGTACCTGACCCTTATCTTTGCCATTGAAAATAGTCTGAACTATTACTCGACCAGTCTGAAACAGTCTTAATCCATTCTGGACCTGTACTCGACCTATTTTTTCAATCTAAACCATACTCGACCAAAGGTCTGAACAATACTCGACCAGTCTGAACCATACTTGACCAAATAACCTCTACTTTTTTTTTAATTTTAAATAAATTTCTTTTTAACTGACATGACAACAGCCACAATAAAATAAAGATATAATTTTATATAAAAACAGATTTTACATCCTTACATGATTCTCAGATTTATCAAATAGAGATAGTTTAATCAAATTATTTTATATAATAATTTAATTATATTAATTTTAAAGTTTTAGAGTTTGGTTGAAAAAAGATTTTCTTTTACATAAAAAAAACCACACCTATACTGAGAGTAATTAAACCTTGTTTGGGTGCTTCTCGTTAAGCATGTGTTTTTTTTTAAACTTAATTTTCCTAAAACTACATAGGTTTTATGGTTACATACAATAGTTATATAATTATCTTTTAATGAGGTAACAACATCCAACAAAATCACTTAAATTGTTTAACCTTGTATTAGAAATATATCTATTATTTTAATTTGGAATATATTATATATAAAAGAGGGACGAAAGATACCAGAGGGACAGTCAAACTCATAGATCGAAAACAAACTGACAACGCCATGGCCAAAAATAAAAAGACAAACAGACAAATAGTAGTACAGATGACACAACATAGAAAACTAAAGACTAAGCAACACGAACCCCACCAAAAATTGGGGGTGATCTCAGGTGCTCCGGAAGGGTAAGCAGATCCTGCTCAACATGTGGCACCCGTCGTGTTGCTTATGTTATTACAAATCCGGTAAATAGTCTAATTCTGTAGGTCACATTCGTGAAAAGGAAAGGGTATTGTAGTTACGTCTTAAGGAACATATCCGATATCGTCTGTGAAACGGTTATTCCATAACGGTCAACCAACTCGTGATGGGGCATAAAAAAGGGATGATGTCAACTTCACCATTTGGAACTCTTGGTTTAATAGCTTCCTTGTGAGCAGCAATCCTCTATCAAGGAAATCATGATAGGAAATACAAGCCCGGGAATATCGTATCAATTGGGAGATATATACTCCGTATGCAGGCGCTACTGGAATGTTGCTACATAGAAATGGAAAGTTCACCATTGGGAAGCTGTCGTAAAGTTTTGTTTTCTTTCAACCGACCCTCATTGTCAATTTCTAGATGTAAGTCAAGATATGAGGCAGACTTAACTGTATCTGTAGTATCCTTTATCTCTAGTTCGATGGGATAGATTTTTTCAACATAGTCACCAAATTTTGTATTATTTAGTGAGAGAACATCATCTATATAGCGGAACGTAAAGTTAAAGGATATTGCTAACTTCTTATCTTTCTTCCTAAGAAGTTCCTGTATGAAGTCAGCCTCATAATAATAAAGAAACAAGTCGGCAAGAAGAGGGGCACAATTGGTTCCCATCGACAGTCTGTTGAAAAATACGTCCTCCAAACGTAACAAATATGTTGTCAATCAAGAAATCAAGCATCTTGATAATGTCAGTTTCAGAGAATTTTTTGTTTGAATCAGAGTGATTCTTTACAAAGTAGGATTTATCCCTCCCCAAGACAAGATACTTGTATCTAATGTATATCAAAAAGGGATAAAAAATTAAAGAAATTAATAAAATTTTTCTTCTGATTAGTGGTGAAGTATAAAGTATAACCTCCTCTTGGGGCAAACTGATTAAAAAGATCACACCTGGTCAGAGAGTATTAAATTCTAAATAACATTCATTCAAAATTGCAACATCCTGATTAACTTAAATCGCAAGGCCTTTTGAATTCACTAGATAAGTAATACACGAAAAATAGTGCTTTCTTTTTACCTGTAAAACACACATGTACTGAGGTAATTAAACCTTATTAAAGTGTTTCTTTTATACCATGTCTTTAATTTTGACAAAACTATTTAAATTTAATTGAAATAGATTTTACTGTAACTTTGGAACACATTTCCTTTTTAAAAGGTTATCAAGGATTTCTATGGAAGTTCTATTATCATGATTATATTAAATTATTGGTTTAACAAAACAAAGGTGTCATTTTTTAATTTATTAAGTTGCTTTATATACTATTTTATATATATTTTAATAAAAAAATGTTAACTGCATAATTAACTAAACTCAACTGACACCATAAATCTATACTAGGCTTAAGTTAATGGTGAAAATTGTCCAGTAACCATAAAATATATCTGAAACATTCAGAAAATTTTGAATAACATTGAAAATATTAGTCTTAATTCAGTTTTGAGATTATTTGATCAGCTTGTTTTATTTTTATTTTATAGGTGATATATATATGTAAGTGATGATGCATATGGTGTTGAAGTTATATTATGTTTATTGTGAAATTTTGGTGTAAATGCTATATTGAATACATTTTTAATTTCAAATTGTTGTTCAAATTTCTAGCCAGGGGAAATAGCTGTTGTTAAAAACAGTTTCTAAATTGATGAAATACAATCGATAGATACAAAAAATAGGTCTAGGTTGGTTAAGACTTGGTCGGGTATGGTTCAGACTAGGTCGAGTATGGTTCAGACTAGGTCGAGTATAGTTCAGACTAGGTCGAGCATGGTTCAGACTAGGTCGAGCATGGTTCAGACGCGTATAAAATGGTTATGTACTGGTCGAGTAAAGGTCGAGTACAAGTTCAGACTGTTAAGTATGGTTCAGACTACAGTCGAGTATTATCAAGTAAATTTCAGACCTATTCAGACTGGTCGAGTAAAAATCAGTACAGTCGAGTACAGATATAGGTCATTTCAGACTTTTACTGGTTTGTAGTGCATGTATTTCTCGTTTGGTTTATATGACCTTGACCTCATTTTCTTGGATCATGTTAAGTTTATGAAATAGTTGTAGTAAAGCTTTCTATTAAGTAAAATTGAGAATGGAAATGGGGAATATGTCAAAGAGACAACAACCCGACCAAAGAGCAGACAACAGCCGAAGGCCACCAATGAGTCTTCAATGCAGCGAGAAAATCCCGCACCCGGAGGTGGATCTCAGCTGACCCCTAAATAAAATTGTGTGCTAGTTCAGTGAAAATGGACGTCACACTAAACTCCAAAACATATAAATGAACTAAAATTAAAAGGACTATCAACATAATATCAATGGTTAGTAAAGAAGGCGAGACATTTCAGCGTGTGCACTCTATTTTGACTGAGGGCGAACAAATTTATTGAATTATATTTGATTATTGAAGATTGAGCCTCCCCCTAACAAAGTCCAAAATCTTTAAAGATGTAATTATACAAGACAAAAATATTTGATTAATATACATCTTTTTTGTATTTACAGACATTCGAAAGACATGGACTTTCTCCTGGAAGTTTTACAGTTCCTCAAGATTTAAAGAAAGACAACGAAAGAGAAAAAAGGCAAAAAAAATCAAAATTACCAGAACATTAATTACAACGTTTAAAACTAAAAGAAGAAAGAACTACCTCCAAAGGGGCCTGTGAGGCAACAGAAGGAGCCAGCTATGAATCTGGTGAGTGCAATATGAGTCAAGTAATTTTTATAGGGATTTACTAGGAATTGTGTTCCAAAAACATGAATATATTATAATGGATAAAAAGGGATATGGTTAACAAGATCCTGACACAAGTTCAAAAAAGGTACATAAGTTGCAGCAAAGGAACAGCGCTTTTATTGCTGTTCTACATCCGGAAAATTACAGTGAGATCTTCAACATAGAGAACTTATTCTCACCCCAATGCAAGTTTCAAGACGGCCCCTAGCACCGGTTTGAGTTGTTTTTGTTTTTGTTTTTTTTTTTTTGCTAAGGTAGACAGTGTCACATATATACAAATGTAAAGCAATATCAACAGTTACACAAGTCGTTACATGATCTCTGGTGTAAAGAAAGGTTAGATATGGATGGAAAGTGTCCTTTGTTTATAATACCATAATGCATGTGTTTTGTTATCTTTTATAAAAATACGTTTTAGTGACAAAGCTGAGGACATTGAGAGGATTCCAGATGCTATCCCCAAGCCTTTATATATGTCAGTGCCCTCTTTAGACAACCCGACCTTTGTTGTCATTGATTTAGAAACTACAGATTTGAGTAAAATTGAGGATGGAAATGGGGAATATGTCAAAGAGACAACAACCCGACCAAAGAGCAGACAACAGCCGAAGGCCACCAATGGGTCTTCAACGCAGCGAGAAAATCCGCACCCGGCGGTGGTCCTCAGCTGGCCCTAAAATAAAATTGTGAATTAGTTCAGAGAAATGGACGTCACACTAAACTCCAAAACATATAAATGAACTAAAATTAAAAACATACAAGACTAACCAAGGCCAGAGGCTCCTGACTTGGGACAGGCGCAAAATGCGGCGGGTTAAACATGTTTTGTGAGATCTCAACCCTCCCTATACCTATAGCCAATGTAGAATAAAGAAACACATAGCAATACGCACAGTAAAACTCAGTTTAAAAGAAGTCCGAGTCCGATGTCAGAATAGGTAACAAAAGAAACTAAGCAAAATGACAATGATACATAAATGAACAAAGGAATACTAGCAGTTACTGACATGCCAGCTCCAGACCTCAATTAAACTGATTGAAAGATTATGTCTTCATCATATGAAAATTAAGTACAATCCCTCTCGTTAGGGGTTTAATATCATACCATCATAAAATATATAAGAAGAACATAACCCGTATCATGCCAACAACTGGTTTTAGAATAAATGTGTTTATTTCCGATGCAAAGACCCTATTAGTGAATCAATATTAATACCAAAATATGCAATCCTTAATGACTTGACAACAGTATCGTAACTATATCCTTTCGGAATAAGTCTGTTTAAAGGTTTGGTTAGCTTTTGAGGTGAATGCCGACATTTTTGTGCATTGTAAAGAATATTACCATAAAATATTGGATGTGAAATACCTGAACGTATAAGATGTCTGCATGTTGATTTATATTTACGAATAATGTCCTTGTACCGATGATAAAATTTAGTAAATGTGATATCGAAAACCCTGGTGTGATAATTTTTCAGTAATACAGAGATTTCTTTCGTTGAAATCAAATACGCTGTTGCATACACGAGCGAATCGAACAAGTTGAGATATATAAACACCATAAGATGGCGACAAGGGAACGTCACCATCTAAAAATGGATAATTAACAATAGGCAATGAAAAATCATCTCTTTTTATCATAAATTTTGGTATTAAGCTTCCCGTTAAAGATAAAGATATCAAGATCCAGGAAAGGGCAGTGTTCATTGTTAGTATTAGCTTTATTTAAAGTCAGTTCGGCGGGATAAATCTCTTTAGTGTACATACTGAATTCTTCATTATTGAGAGCCAATAAATAATCTAAATATCTAAAAGTATTATTAAATTTTTGAATCAGATGTTGTTTCGATGGGTCTTTGCTGATTTTAGTCATAAATTGTAACTCATAACAATACAGAAAAGGTCCGCAATAAGTGGTGCACAGTTAGTGTCCATGGGAATTCCGATAACCTGACGATATACGGAATCTCCATAGCGAACAAAAATGTTGTCTAGTAAAAATTCAAGGGCAATTATAATATCAAAGCAGGTCCAATTGACATAGTTCTTTTAGTTTGTTGTTACTAAAAAATGACCTAAAAGAGTTTGAACATATATATTCGCATTCCGACTTTTTAAATGCCCATTGGATAAGGTGTGTGAATTTTTTCTTAATAAGATTATGAGGCAACGTGGTATATAGGGTAGAAAAATCAAAACTTTGAACAGATTCGAAATCACCAATATAAGCATGCAATTTATCAAGTACTTCCAACGAATTTTTGACACTCCAAAAGTAATTAATTCCACAATTTTCAAAGGCCTTATTTGAACAATTCATTACCAGGTTTTTGATTGTACCAAGTGTACTAGTAAGTAGAATAGATAGTTTAGTAGTGGAACAATGGCTTGAAGAAGAAATAAATCTATATTTGAAAGGAGTTTTGTGCAGCTTCGGAAGCCAGTACATAGTTGGAACTTTCATTGTATTTGGTTCTGCTTATAAAGAGGTAGAACAAGGCCTGGTGTAAAGAAAGTTTAGATATGGATGGAAAGGGTCCTTTGTTTATAATACCATAATGCATGTGTTTTGTTATCTTTTTTAGAAATAAGTTTTAGTGACCAAGCTGAGGACATTGAGAGGATTCCAGATGCTATCCCCAAGCCTTTATATTCGTCAGTGCCCTCTTTAGACAACCCGACCTTTGTTGTCATTGAATTAGAAACTACAGATTTGAGTAAGTATTTTTCTGAAATCATAAACGGAAAGAGAATTATTTTAAAGATAATTACTTGCACATTGACATCAATATTTTAAATTATCGCTGTTTTGTTCATTTTTCCTTTGAAGTTCAAAAGCAAGAAGTTTCATTGCACAAAAACAGCGATAATGATTCAAATTATTGCTAATCTCTAAGCATTGTCAACGCAAACGTCACTAAAGTCATAGGCAAAACAGCAATAAACAGATTATAATTGGTCGTCTTCACTCAATCGCTTTTCTCACTCTCGACGTTAGCGCCTAGAGTGAGAAAATCAATCTCGTGAAGAAGACCAACAATAATCTATATATTTTATATTTGTTGACTTGGTATGAGTTGATTAGTAAGTTTATTGTCCCCAAGGTTCAACTATTGCCCTGAGGCGTAGCCGAAGGCAATAGTTGTATCCGAGGGGACAATAAACTTACTATTCCACGAATATCTAGTCAGTAAGTGTTTTATTATACCGATTCAGAAAGAGAAAACAGACAATAAATGGCGGGGATAAATCAACTATCGTAATATAAAAAGCAGAAACCCAACCATACTGTTTCACGTTTACTTCATATATATCTCAACATTATCATATCCCGTAGCTGCATTTGAAATTCCGCGAAATATAATGACGCTTGCGGTCAAATAGTTTCACCGAGGTCCAATAGTTGGAAACTATTGACCGGTCAAATAGTTCAACGCTTGCAATTTGAAAAATAGTGAAATTATTGTGTACTTATTTTTTATTGAAAATGATAACTGAGGTATAATAAATAAAACTAGTGGTAACTTTTGTATTATATCTTTCATTGTTTATCATGGCTTCTTAATCGTAACAATAGAGGTCATCTGTATAACTGCACTAGGTTCCTTATAAATATGTAACAAAGGGATACTGTAGACAATATGAAAAAGGAAGGAATGGGGTATACGTCAATGAGACATAATAAAACTTATTCAAAGTTGAATCAATGGAACAATGCTTATATTGATGTTCTTCATCTTAAAAGTTGCAGGGATATCTTCAACATACATGACATTGATAAAATATTCGAACATCAACACAATTCCATAATGACCACTAGCACCTAAAACAAGCTCAATAATCTTGGAAAAACATCTGGAAAAAAAACTAAAATTCTAACATTGATTTTCTCTATATTTTTAGTCTGAAAAAATTAATATCCCGTACATAGTACAGATAGCAGCCAAAGAACACAAAACTCAAACCAGTTTCAACCGTTACATACCACCACAGCTACCAATGTCAAATGAAGCCGAAAAGGTGACTGGTATTGTTTGGGATGGACAAAAGCTTTTTCACAAAGGGGTTGAACTAAACTTTGTTAATATAAAAGTTGCCATATCTGATTTTTGTATGTGGTTAAATCAATTTAGTAATGCTGTACTTGTAGCACATAATGAGAAAAAGTTTGATTTTTGGGTTTTGTCAGCTTTTTATAACTGTAATATGTTTGATAATTTTACTCAGATTGTAATGGGATTTGTAGACTCATTGGTTGTTTTTAGATCAGGCTTTCCAAAAATAGAAAAATGTAATCAGCCATTTTTAGCACAACATTTTTAGTAAGGAGCAATATAATGCACACAATGCTTTAGATGGTGTAAATATGCTTGATAAAATACTTATTGCTGCTAATGTAACTTCAGAACAATTGCTTAAACAGTGTTACCATTCAAATTCTCATTTGCTGCAAGAAAACTTCATCAAGGCAAAAGCTAAAAATTTGCCAAGCTTTCGTCCTCTTATTTCTAGTGGTGTAATGAAAATGACAACAGCAGAGAATATTGCTGGATCAGGTTTGAACTGTGCTCATTTGGAACTTATTTATGTTCGTAAAGGAGAAGATGGACTTATTGATGTACATATGTCTAAAAATGTTTGTGGTAAGCCAAGAGTTTCGAATGATAAAAAATTTATGTGTTCTGTGGTACAAAAAATGGGCAAGATGTTTTCAGAATTGTGAGATTGCTTGAAGAAATGATTTTTTTTGTCATGACTTGTATTATGATCTATACTTTAGTACTACGTTTGAGGAGTTGTTGCTTATTATAAATGAATATGTAACTTATTATCAATTAGTGATTAGCAAACCTTCAGCTTAAATGGGTTTGTTACATGTCGCGACTTTCCTTACATGATTGATTGAACAACAAAAAGTGTAAAAGTTGATATTTCAATTATAGATCTGTGTTTCGAAAATATATAATTATGCATTATTTTCTGTGAACTCATAAATTACTTTTTAAACTGTTTTTCTAAAAGTTGCTACCATTTAAAATTGAATTGTGCTTACATTTTTACTAGTTAAAGAGTAACACAAGTTGTGTAGCTGCAGCACATACCCTAGGTCACTGTTGCTTCAGCTATTCACTACTTGTTTGCTCTTTTTTCAATACAATTTATTGTTCATAGTATCAGATTGTTATCCTTTTTGCTGAAGGTTATCCATTGAGTTAGAATAAGTCAATTGAGTTATACCATATCACAATAAATATATGTATGTATTTCATAATATGCCATAAATGTAGAAATCTTCCCATTATGTGCTCAGTGGCGGATCCAGAGGAGGGGGTTCCGGGGTTGGAACCCCTTTTTGACGATCAATGCATTTGAATGGGGACATATAGTTGGAACCCCCTTTATCCTGGGTTGGGAACCTCCCCTTTTAAAAATGGCTGGATCCGCCGTTGGTGCTTCAACTTGTGTTTATTTTTTTAAATCATAATATGTCTCACGTGTTCGATAACTATAATTTCAGCTTCTATATATCCCTCTTATTTTGAAATCTTGTTTCTAATTGCTCAGCATTGTTCCTTATTCATACGGCCATATATCTCATGAGGCTAATTTGATTGACATGAAACTTGAAACTGTCACTCAGAACTTGAAAACTAAAAATCAATTTACATGCGGTTACAATTCAGGAAAACTGATATTTTGGTAATTTTACTATACCCAAGGGACTTAACTCCCATAATAATCTGATGAACAAAAATGTTAAACTCAAACATGAGCTGTTTCTTGATCATCTGAGTGCCTACCAAAAATCTTATAATTCAGTTAACAAAATGCTGGCTATTTTAACGATTTTGACATTCAATAATTTAGTTGAAGCATGACTTGTAAATGTCATGGAGACAGATATTTTGAGGATTTTGATCATTTCCAAGGGGACATAACTCAATGGGACAGTTTGTACACATAATATTATCAATATAAAACTCAACCTTGAGCTGTAACATGTCATCTTAAACTTGCATACAAAAAAGTAAATGATGTGTTTGAAGCCGTGGAATTAAAAATCCGGGAAAATAATATTTTGGTGAAATTTGCTATTTGTAAAGGGCATAACTTAAAAAAATAAAAAATTATATCAACATCAAACTCAAACTTTATCTGTAACTTGCTACTATGAACCTGTAAACTAAAAATGAAATCATTAAATGGAGGGTTTGGAGAATTTTGCTTATGTTTAAGGGGTACAACTACATTATGTTTGTATGGATGTGGTAACCTCAAAGTGTGTGATATGGTTTTTAGAATAGCAAAATTTGAAAATCAGGTGACAAATGCCCCTTCTATTTTCTATATTCTGTAGGGAAGCATTCCTTTTTGTAGTGATTATTACCTTGTTCGTTTTTTTTTATTTCAAAATCGCAGTAAAATGTTCAGAGACCAATTGGTCTTGTAGGTACATTATATCACCCCTAAAATGAATTTGGCACGGTAAAAATCCCTAATGATGTTATATATTATAGATAAGATATATAGGCATTTAAATAAATACTTGAATTCAAAAAAAAATATTTTATACTTCAGATAAGGGGTGTAACCTTTATTGCAGTGATTCCGCTGGATGATTTTGGTGTATTATTAGTAACATTTAAAGGTATGGCATTTCCATATGGAACCAAAAAAAATGTTTTTGATAGAAATTTTTTATTACATGTAGATAAAGAATTCATAATATAAAATACTTGACAATAAAATTTTTGATACTTATGCATTTTTAGACTTATATATGTTGAGATCAGATGCCTTGAGATGAGCCTCCAGGAGGCGATATTGTTGGACCTCTTGGCAACATGCCAAACATAATTTGCGGTGAATTATTGTACGAAAGGTATCCATAAGACCCCCCTAATCAACTTATATGAAAATTTGTCAAATATCACCACCTGTATTTTTGAAGGCTTTATGGTCCAAATACCTTAAGGTTAAGTTTCTCCTTAATCACTTTTCGTGAAATATGTCCTTTCTGTTAATGTGATCATTGATGTACAAAAATCTAAATAATATCTTGTTTCATCCAATTTCGAAAACGTAACATTTTGCTTTGAATTTTATTATACTTTCCCCACAGAATTTGCTTCCCAATACTTTAAAGCTGACGTTATAGATTGGTTTTGGCAGTTGTCCTTAAGCTGGTTTTGACAATCTTTTTGAGGTTGTAGTCGTCTTTTTTGGACACTTTTGACATCCATTATTTGTCAAGACCAACATTGATAAAAAAGAATATTTTCGAATTCAAATGCTACTTTCTTATATTTGGTATTATAAGTCACGTTGACATTATATGTCGTTTGGACCCCTAATGTAGTATTTTCTTATCTTAGAACGTGAAAAAAGGAGAAATTCACCATTTTCATTTCACTGGCCCACTATCTTATTTTTGAATTGTAGTAAGATGCTTTGAATATATGTATGATAAGTCACGTTGACAGTATATGTAATTTGAATTCATAATGTAGTATTTTCTTATATTAGAACGTGAAAGAACGAGAAATTCATCATTTTCATTTCACTGAGTGGCCAGACCATGGTGTTCCAGACAGCATCAAAGTGGTCAACTTTTACAGGAAAGTCAAAAGTAAAGCATGTGATCACCTTGGGCCAATATTTGTACACTGTAGGTATGTATTATGTATGTGAAGAGAACGTGTTTTATAGATAACCTTTACAAAAGGTTCAAACATAAACAATTTGAAAAAAAATGTATAAATATTTCAATACTTGGGTTGTTTGATCAAAAGGGACCTAACATAGTCAAATCCCAATGATATTTACATTGCCTGAGGGTTAAGAAACTTGCAGCTTAATTATTTCTAAATTTATCAAAAGAGAATTTATGAAAGGAATGTTATAAAGCATGGCAAACCGAAACACTGACTTCTGAGGGGATGATACCTTCGGGGAGAAGCAGTTCACCAGCAACGGTATCGAACCTTAATAAGTTAAACCAACTCATCAAATAATATACATGTATAACATACAATGTTCATGGTCTATATATATACATCCTGTGTCCTCAGATAGAAATTGTGTAAAAAATAGAATAATGCATTCAAGTTGATATTCCAAAATTATGTTAAATAACTCCTGTTCCAATTAATCTTTCTTCTGATGCACGTATATATATATAGCAGGGTTTTAGAAATCCGTTGTTCGACCTGTTAGTCAAATGCGTTTTGTTTAAATATACTTTTTCACTTTTTTGGTCTTTTGGAAAATGTTGTTTGTGCTGTATTTAGACCCCTAATATATCTGACAACGCCTAATTATGCTTTATTTCTTACGTGCACATACATTTGAAAATGTGTTTAATAAATATTAATACACGTTATAATTACATTAAACCAACACTTTATCAATTATAAAGTGCTGGTATTGGACGGACAGGAACATTTATAGCTATAGATGCATTGCATGAAAATGGAAAGAAAGTTGGTCACATAAATGTTATGGAATGTATACAGATGATGAGAAAAGACAGAATGAATATGGTTCAAACATATGTAAGTATAATTGTTGAAATACCATTACCACAGTTTTAAAGAAGCTTCAAGAGGCCTGCACTGCTTCTCATTTGCAATTTGATTGCTTTATGTTTAATTTGAAATGTATTGGTTGTATTTATTCTATTTTATTGATATGCGAAATTTTAAAAAAAATCAATCGAATTATGAGAGATCAAATCATAGCCATTAATTTGACTTACTGCTTTCCAGAAAAAAATGTTTCTATGTATTGTTATGTCAGCTAAAATTTTGGGTTCATACTTCATGTATGCGATATATTTGTTGTCATGTACATTGCTTTCCACAATTCAATTGTATTATTTTGATTCTTTTTGTGGAACATTGTATCAAATTCCCCTTATAAAGACGCCAAATAGAAAACGAAAAAACGTACTACAATTGCATCTATCAGTCATGTGTTGTCATGTGGTTTCTCGCAGGAGTCACTGTGATATACATCGAAGGATCAACACCAAATTTGTATTTTCTTATTCTCAAATTTATCATTCTGTATGAATTTGAACAAACTGTCAATAGAAAAGATTTTGAAATAAATGATCAATCAGATATAAAACTACTACTACTTTTCCAATGAACATCCACAGAACTTTAAGATGAGACTGTAAAATATATAAAAAAATGTAAAAGTCAAGCTATATGTGCTCAAAAAGGAAACTAAACGATAGCAATTACCATTCGTGAGCGTATCTGTTAAATCTATGATTTTGGTTGAGACAGTGTTACTAAATGTTAGGTTCTAAATTTAGGAAACAGTAGTTTACCGACGTCCAAATTTCATCAACCAATTAAGAAGATACAAATCAAGGTAACAAATAAAATCTGAGGAAATCGCAGGTACTTCGAGAGGAGCAAGACTGGTTCCGTCGTTATGATAAACCTTTCCTGTTACCCATGCAACACGAGGCAGACGAACCCACACTCAGTCCAAATTGCACACTCGAAAATATGAAAAATCGATAAAATTACAGATTGGATGACTATTCTGGTATCTAAAGATCTAAGACTGCGAAACAAATGTCTCTAGTGATTTGAGACACAGACATATCATATTAATCAACCAATTTCCCAATGCGTGATGGTGGACGTACACGTTATTTGGTGTTGATTTTTTAGTTCAGTCGTTCTTCCTCATAACCCTGATAAAAGGTTTTTGTTTAAGAAGCATATCTCAAGTCAGGAATATGGCAGTTGTTATCTAATAGTCCGTTTCTATGTATGTTAGTGTTTGTTTTTGGAGCAGTTCAGTGTTTATTTCGTTCCGTTGTTTTCCTCTTATAGTTGATGTGTTTCCCTCGGTTTTGGTTTGTGACCTGGATTTGTTTCAGTTAAATCAATTTATGACTATTGAACAGCGGTATACTGTTGCCTTTATTTCTGATGGGTAGAACAAAGATTGAAACTGGGAATGTGTCAAAGAGACAAAAACCCGACCAAAGAGTAGAAAACAGCCCAAGGACACCAATGGGTCTTCAATGCAAGCAAATCCCGCATCCACATGTTTTGTGAGATCTCAACCCTCCCCTTTACCTCTAGCCATGTAAATCAAACAAACACACAGCAATACGCACATGAAGTCCGTATAGTTTGTAAGCAATTTACATTCGTCTCACCTATTCAATTTTTTTTCGTTATCCATGACATGTATTCTTCATACGATCATCATCAGTTACCCTCAAGACCACAGGGTATATATATATATATTAAATATTTTTGGATCGTCCAAAAAAAACTCATCTAAACGTTACATCCGTGTTGCTTAGTCTTTAGTTTTCTATGTTTTGTTTTGTGTACTGTTGTTTGTCTTTTCATCGTTTTCGTTTTTTGCCATGATATTGTCAGTTTGTTTTCTTCGGAAAATGCCTGTACCAAGTCAGGAATATGGAAGTTGTTTTTCACTTGTTCCGTTGATTGATAGCGTTTGATTTTGCCAGAGTTTCAATATCGCTTTGGTATCTTTCGCCTCTGTTTTAACACGAATAAGAAAATCATTAAAGGTTAAGGTTTTTTTACTGAATATAAGGCAAATATCCATCAAAAGACTACTGGATAAGAATGTGATAGACACATTCGGTAAATTTTGTTACGTTAAGATAAATGTTTTGAGCATTTAAACCCCACTAAATCTAGCAATGTTTTGTGATATAAAAGTAATAAGATCGAATAGAAAATATAATGGAACGGATTAAATTCATTAGAATTGTTCTTAGTTATAGAGAGGAAATTCCAATGGAACAACCCACCATACAAAACTAACTGACTCTACCATTTCTAAATCACATGGCTTAAAACAAATGAAGCTTCCGTAAAAGTTATAATGTTAAAAACGACACGGCTAATAGCAAGATTAATTATACTGAGTTTTACTTTGATTGCCACTTATCTATGTAATAAACATTTAGATCTGAGACAAATTATTTGAACAAAAAGCAAAACATCTACGAAAGAACTATAAAGAGAAAATATGATCTTTCAAATTGAGTTGATTTCAATTGCAGGAACAATATGAGGCAATCTTTGAAGCCTTGTTAGAGTTGTTTACAGTACCAGATACGTCTATTCCGAAGAAAGAGTTCTGTCAATATATTTCGGATCAAGAACAGAAGAAATTACCACGAAATCAAAAACTTTATAAACTAGAATTTCAGGTATTTTTACCATTAAAAGTGTGTTGGAAGGAATGCTTTATATCAATTCAAATCTAATAAATCATACGCCTAGTTAATTATAACTTAAAACAAATTGAAAATAGTTGATGCCCCCTGGAAATACAATCAGTATGTCTCAACTTTGTAAAATGATATTTTAGCTGACCCTGTTTAATTTATTTTATTGTATTTGTAAGAACCACTTAGACTCTGTTATTTCTATTTTAAGTGTTTTTTTTTTTTTTTTTTTTTAGAGGGGAATGTTTTCGGTTAACCCAAGTACATTACTGCTTTCCCTTTAAAACCACTAACCCTATAATCAATGTTATAACCAGTTGTCAATTAAATTATATCTTTGATTTAGAGATTGGAAATCCTAAGACCCGTGTATCCTCCATCAGCATTTTCTGCTGCTACATCAAAAGAAAATATATCGAAAAATTCGATAAAGAAAATATTTCCACGTGAGTAAAGAATACATTTAGTTTATTCAATTATTATCATGTGCTATTAAACGATATATATAACATGACATTCAACTTGGGCAATACCCTTCATCATAATTTAGTTCAATCGAAAATACCTCCCTATTTTAAAGATCAGTCTGTACCTATCATTTCTTATACCTATACCAAGACCAATTGCAACTAAAATTTCCAATTACAAACACGTGTTGCAGGATCTCAATATTGACGACTTCTAATCCGGCTGGCCATGTTATTACCGGTGACCTCAACATTGACAATAAAATTTCCCTGCGAAATGTGTTGTCGAAAGGTCCGAAATATCATGAGCCTAAATCAATCAATTGGAAATACAACTTCAAAATACTGATGGATTCAGACGAGGATTATGCCAGGCAATGGGTTAAAAGCGATAAAGAAGACGTAGATACTCTTTCCGAATTGATTAAGGCTGTGAGGTCGTTGATACAAACCAGAATTAAGAAACTGAATGGGTCTATCAATACCTATGCTACATCAATCTTTAAGGACCGAAATGTTGAAAAACACTTGTCCTACCTCCATGACAAATATGTTGTTGTCCCCGAAGATAAAGCCCCAATCAACATCGTTTTTGTGTGTAAATTGAATTACATAAACTGCTTGATAAATGAATCATGTATTGACAATTCACTGGGAAACTCAACCCCACGACACTTACTAAAGAGGAAATTCTGGATAATCATAGGTCTGTTCTATGTTCCTTTCGAATTTCAACCAAAGATGAAAAACTGGATCTTCCATCACTCTATTGGATACCTAAACTACATAAGTGTCCTTACAAACAAAGGTATATTGCTGGGTCTTCCAAGTGCTTAACGAAATCTCTTTCTAAATTATTAACATCAGTTTTATCAGCAATCAAAGCCAGATTTCAAAGTTATTGTGAAACTACCTATTCTAGAGGTGGCGTGAATCAGATGTGGATATTAAAAAATTCCATAGATCTTTTAGAGTACATACAATCTAAAACTCTTTCATTTTGCAATAGTTTTAAAACATTTGACTTTTCTACACTTTATACAAGTATTCTGCATTCCAAACTAAAAGACCGATTGAAAGAATTGGCATTACTTTGTTTCATAAAAAAGAGTTGCCAACGTAGATACAAGTATCTTGTCGTAACTACAATCTCGTCCCCTTCTCACGAATGTGACCTACCGAATTAGACTTATTACCGGGTTTGTACTAACATGAGCAACACGACGGGTGCCACATGTGGTGCATGATCTGCTTACCCTTCCGGAGTACCTAAGATCACCCCCAGTTTTTGATGGGGTTCGTGTTGCTTAGTCTTTAGTTTTTTATGTTTTGTTTAGTGTACTATTGTTTGTCTGTTTGTCTTTTTCTTTTTTAGCCCTGGCGTTGTCAGTTTTTTTCTCGACTTATGAGTACGATGTCCCTCTGGTATCTTTCGTCTCTCTTTTATAATAAGTTGAATCTGAATATTAGCTTTAAAACCAGGTTTAACCAACCCTTTTCTTTGGGAAATAAATGCACCAATCCATTAATATTGCAGTTGTTTTTCACTTGTTTTGTTGATTGATATCGTTTGATTTTGTCAGTTTTTTATGGACCTCCCCTTTTTAGCTCACCGGAGACCGAAAGGCCCCATGTGAGCTTATGCCATCACTTGGCGTCCGTCGTCGTCCGTCGTCTGTCGTCGTCTGTCGTCGTCGTCTGTCGTCGTCGTCTGTTGTCGTCTGTCGTCGTCTGTCGTCGTCTGTGATCGTAAACTATTTCAAAAATCTTCTCCTCTGAAACTACTGGGCCAAATACCTTTAAACTTTAACTAAATGTTCCTTAGGGTATCTAGTTTATAAATTGTATCCGAAGTTTTGATCCATCGACAAACATGGCCGCCATGACTAAAAATAGAACATAGGGGTCAAATGCAGTTTTTGGCTTATATCTCAAAAACTAAAGCTTTTAGAGCAAATCTGACATGCGGTAAAATTGTTCAATTGGTCAAGATCTATCAGATCTTAAATTTTCAGACGATTCGAACAACCCATTGTTGGGTTGCTGCCACCGAAATGGTAGTTTTAACAAAATTTTGCAGTTTTTTGTTATTATTTTGAATATTATTATAGATATATATAAACTGTAAGCAGCAATAATGTTCAGCAAAGTAAGATCTACAAAAAAGTTAATATGACCATAATTGTCAATTGACCTCTTAAGGAGTTATTGCCCTTTAAAGACAATTTTAAACAATTTGTTCATCAAGTTTGCTTACATTTAAAAATCTTCTCCTCTGAAATACAGGTGAGCGATTCAGGCTCTTGAGAGCCTCTTTTTTGAATTTGCCTTGGAGTTCGGTATTTTTGCATTATAGCTAGCTCATTAAACCTCCCACTTGTATCACAGTTGTTTATAGTTCCGTTATATTGACAAAATTGGGTAAGTAGCCCAAACAAACACAATAAGTTGATGTGACAAAAATTGTGATCCTGCAGTCAAAACTGTGTAAACATCATCACAGACATACATCAAAACTGACTAAAAAATTCAAACAAACATACAAATCAATCTAAACAAACTCGCCAAAAAAGGTGTTGTAGATAGCAATTTTAAATTTGACATGACTTCAACAAAAAAACGTTTTTGTCGTTGATAAAAAGAAAAAAGTCTCGTTGTATAATTTTATTGACAATGGCGGTATTTGTGAGGACCCAGTCAGTATCTAAAGTGACAGAATACCGAAAAGGTTTTATTAAATTTGTTATTATACACATAAGCTGTTGAGAGGTATCCAGTTCAAATATATACCTTTTTAATGATAAAGTTCTGTTCTGCTATATTTATAAACATTTTTTTTGTATTTGCAATTCCGTGCTGCCAAGTTGACATTTTTAAATTGATATATGCGATATTTTTTAACACTCATTTGACATGTATTGTTTATATTTTGTTCAGAATAATTATGTCTCGGATAGAAAATTAAAATACAATCTATTTAATATTTTACATTTAATGATAAAATGCTGGTTCATTCATACTAAATTAAAAATAGAACAGAGTTCGTTGCAGACCTTATGACAGAGCTCAATTAAGAAGTAATGAATTTATTTAATTTTGTTTTAGACAACAGATATAGACCGTATACAATGTCATATGCAAGAACGCGTAATGATTACATCAATGCAGTGATCATACCCGTGAGTAAACGTTTCTGTTATAATTGATTTACATTTAAAGATTTAAAATACATATTGCCAAATGCAAAGAATAATAAAGGAGATTAATTGAAATCAACAACCGTTACTATATCTTTCAATGAATATATAGGTTTAAATCATATTTTAGAAGAACTTTTCGTGTGCAGTTAGATTGAAACTTAACAAGGGCTACATTCTGCTCTTCGTCTATTGTCACTAATCGTTGGAGAAGCCTTTCGGAAGATGATATATTTTAAGCAAAACAAATTGTTGTCAATATAATTGAATTTTATGAAACAGTCATGCCAAGTTTTTAAAAAGTAAAAAGTCAATGTGGGACTTCCCTGTTGAACACGTATCCTTTTAGATATGTTTATGCTAATTTTTCATGCTTTCTTGTTCCGGTGCTATTAAAAGTTACTACTAAAAATGATAACTCCACATTATAAATGTCATGCGCACAAAGCGCTTTTCTGGATTTACCTTCATTAGGAACGTTCTAAGCCGAATAATTTAAAGCCAAGGATGTATAAGAACCTAAACTGTTGGAGAACTATATAACCAAAAGGTCCTAAGCCTTTGAATTTGATTTTTGTGACGAATTCTTTTCAAATAATAGTGTCGTTTCTACACAGAAAAAGGTTTTTTACAAATATGAAATAATTTTCATTTTTGTGATTTGTATTATTAATTATGATTTTTACTATGTAATTTTTGTTTAAAATTTTAAGACAAATTGACAAAGGATTGACATATAAATTCAACAAGCAGATCGTTTTGTTGACAAAAAGCATTGTGATAGTTTGTACTTGTTGTAGTAAATATATTTTTATATCACATGCATGCATTTACTTTATGATAACAGTGGAAAATATTATTTGCCCAATTTATAAGTGTTCATGCATAATAAAATGTAATTGCCATTTACAGGGATATACATATGACAGTAAAATTTTAGTAACGCAATGTCCACTAGAAGAAACTGTTGTTGATTTCTGGACAATGGTATATGACCATAACTCCTCCATTGTTGTTTTATTGGACAAGTTGAACACGGTAAGATATATTCAATTGATATAAATTTAAGCTTTAACAGTTGTTATCAGTTCATAATGTGAAGAACGTAATAATTAGGAAAAGTTTTGTTAAATGTCGAAAATAAATCCGTAATATGTAGTTTTTAATTCCTTATTTATCAAATGGTAATTGTCATTTTCCGCCACATATCTATATTCTACACTGTACAAAGACTGCTTTTACTGTTACACTAATGCATTGAAATTTTATTGTAATAATTTATATTCTATAAGTTGTATTACAATTTGATAAAGTATTCATTTATTTATATAAAACCTCAAATTATCTATTGCATTTGAAGACATTGCAAGACTTATTATAATATTTGTGGGTTTTTTTATAATTTGTATTATATTATACTTATCTGCTGAAAATGAGGAAGATGTGGTATGATTGCCAATGAGACAACTATCCACCAAAGTTCAAATGCACTGGATGCAAGCAATTATAGGCAACCGTACGACCTTCCACAATGAGAAAAAACCATGCCGTATAGTCGGCTTTAAAAGCCTCCGACATGAAAAATATGAAACAATTCAATTGAGAAAACCAACCGGCTTATTTATAACAAAACATTTTACGAAAGACAAATATGACAGACATGAACCAACGACAACCACTGAACTACAGGTTCCTTACTTGGGACAGGCACATAAAGAGTCTGGCTGGGTTAAACATGTTTGTGAGTGCTCAACCCTCCCCTAACATGGGACAGTAGTGTAACAGCACAACATAAGAACAAACGATAAAAATCAGTTAAAAAGGGCTTAACTCATCAGATCGATACAAAGCAGAAAAACACCTAATAGCTATATATAGATACATAAAGTACACAGATCGGACGTGGTATGGTTATTTATGCATCCCAACAAAACAGACACAATGTACAGGTATGAGAGTACTCGTAGTTTCTAACAACTAGTGCAAACCCAATAACAACTAATACAAAAAATCATGTATCTAAGACTAAAATATCAATCAGTTGACATCCAACATACAGTGGATTTAGTGTAAAGACGTCATTAACAGTCAGAAAAAAAACATGACCTTGTGCATTGCCAAGATAAAGGCATCGACAGATTGAAGACCCGTGAAAGTGCAAATATTATATATTATATAGTATGGTTTTAATTTACAAATAACAAAATCAATATTAATGACCAAAATACAATATTCAAAGATCTAATTACAGTTTTAAGGTTGTATTCAAAGAAGTTAAAGACTTATGTTGTTGTTTCTCTTAGAATGCTCCGTTGTGGTTAGGACGACAGGAAATACTAGAGTTTAAACAATTTACTGTTTTGCAAGAGAACTCACCCAATCCAGAGGAGTTTAAGCTTACTTTGAACCATAAGGTAAATGTGAAGGTTGTAAACGCCTTTTTTCTAAGCAGAGTAAGTATTTTCTGCTATGCATTACACCTCTGCGACTCATTTCACAAACAATCGTACGAGTGAAAATACTCGTAAGTCATGAACATTTCAGTATAGCTTACGATCAATTTTAATCGTAAGATATTTTGTGAAATGAGCCCTGTACCAAAAGTTAGTTCATTTCTAGATATTCAGTGGCAAGTCATTGACACATATAGAATTATAGATTTATTCTCAATTGCCTACTTGTGATAAATGTAAAATAAGGAGATGTGGTATGATTGAAAATGAGACAACTATCCATCAAAGTTCAAATGAAGTGGATGTTAGCAATGAAAGACAACCGTACGACCTGAGAACCTGGAATTATTAGTACCATATGCGCACTTTGAAAAGTAACTTCGTTTAAAAAGAGTAAACGTTACCATAAGAAATCAAAAAAAGAAAAAAACGCATACCTTATCTAAAAGTGACTAACAGACATCCATTATTCAACAAAACACAATATATAAACACGAAACACTAACGATTGACCACCCCAAACCCCAAAGTTTAAAAAAACAACTGTGAAAATCGCATCGACCCAAAAATAACAAAACCGGGTGAATGTCAGTGTAAGCGTCGTTTTGTTCTGTTCAAAAATTGACCAATAAGCGATTTTCATTCAACAATTAATCTTATGTGATATTTCTAAGCAATACATTCTGGGTTTTTTTCTTCAGGAAAAGGATTCGATGACAATTACTGTTTTTACCACAAGTAAATTGAACAATGATGCAATGCTTCCATCAAACATTTTACTAGACCTGCTGAAAAAAGTAAGAGAGTGCTGGGAAAAACAAAACGTCCAATTACTGTTGTTTGTAGGTGCGTAATTAAAATATGAATATCATAAAAAAAATGTCGCAGTGTTGTTCTGTTGCATAAGTTTTGTCTATGAAATATAATATGCCATTCGTACGTTGGTCACAGTAGTAGTTATCTGCAACTCTGTTAACATAACTCATTTGGAGTTGTTTAAGTTAATCAAACTTATTGTATGTAAGTATTTTGTTCCCAAAATGTTCTGAATTAAATACACTTCAAACATATTATGGACCGTTAAATACACAAATTATTCATATTTGTATATTTGACTTTTTTATGACTTTTTCAGAGTTTAAGATCATAAAAAATACATAGAGTTCTGTTCAGATATTTTGCTAGGTGTTAATTTTATATGATTGAATCCTTTTAAAGACAATTTATCAATTTATTGCATGGAGAATAACAGTTTTAACTTGGACTAAATGCTAATTTTTCCATTGAATCTGGTATTGGCTTACTTGAAAAGTGCATAGGACATTCAAATAAAAAATATGTTTTGAATATAAGTAGACATGGTATGATTGCCGATGAGAAAAATATCCTTTTTGTTTTTTAAGAATATTTATTTTTATATTCAACTACTGTAATGAAAATCCCTACTCATCCGGTAGGTGCAGAAGTTGTTGCAATGCTTATTAGACCAGTTAATTTTAGTCATTGTTACTTAAGCATTTTTACGGTCACGTCATTGATAATTTAAACATGAAACAACCCCCGTCCTTTTTTCAGTGATGGTTGCAGTAAAAGCGGGGTGTTTGTTGCATTAAAACTTATCTTGGAAAAAATGGAGATAGATGATGAAATTGATGTTTTCCAAGTTGTTAGAACAATGCAAGTTAGACGTCCCGAATTTTTCACGGAATTTGTAAGTTTCGTTGGGATGAATATTTAATTAATGCAAGTTATTTGCAAATAAAACGGAAGCAGTGTAAAAAGGAAAGTACAAGACAATGGTGGATTAAACCTGGTTGTATAGCTAGCTAAACCTCTCTCTCGTATGACAGTCGCATAGAATTCCATTATATTGACAACAATGTGTGACTATCCTATTTGATATTCATCAGTAACACTCGACTCAAAACAGTGGAAGAACAAATCAAATACGAACTTGAAGAGCGTTAAAATCAATAAATTCCCAGGGTACAAAAACCTTTGTTCAGAGACACTAATATATATGTTTTATTTATCTTTCATTATTTGTTTCACTTTTTACCATATCCAATATTCTTCTGGCTAAAATTTTCAAGCTTCTTTGAGGTCAAAAATATTTCCGACGGTCTGAATCATTAAAATGTTGTTTTTAAATGACTAACTTTTTCTTTTTGACAGGATCAGTATGAATATTGCTACAAGTGTATCAAAGAGTATTTAGAAAACGACTCGGTGTATGCAAATCTATAGTGATACCAGATTCAGTGCTAACAGATATGTTTATGACCTACAAAAGAGATGCATGGCAGTTACACTGTTTTATTGGAACACTTTAGCAGTTGTGTTCTAGATTAATTGGTCATTAACCATTTTAAAGCTTTCATGCCTATTATGATGTATAATAAATAAGTAAAATATAAAATATACAATATATATTCATTGTCGGAATATATGAAATTTATTTGTATGAGTTTAAGAATCACGACGAAAAGCGAAGTTTGCCGAGCTTTTCTCCTGTTTCGTAGCGAGTTCAAATAAATTTGATATTTCCTTCAATGTACATATATTGTTTTATCCTGTAATTCACACCAGCAGCTTAAGGTTTAGTTCTTTAATTCAAAATAGTTCTCTCTCATTTTTCAAAGGAATCGACTTAATATAAACGTGGACCGGGAAGAGAACCCCAAAATGAACTGTTTTCCAAAAAGAAATATTCATTCTACATGGAATCAGACTAACAGGATACCTTTTTTGGTACAAGTACAAATATTGCAAAAATGTATTTGTGTACATGTTATTTGTACAATAGTTGGCTAATTGCAGGATAAAACAGATTGTAGACAGGTTTATGTATTAAAAGCAAGAGTGTTTATTAATATTTACACTAAGTATTCAATTCATACAATTGCTTATATGTTATTGGCTGAAATATGAATCATTTTATTCCGTCATTTGCTTTCGTTTCGTATAATTACATGCCAGTTTTCATGAAGAAATTTAACCCAGAAGATGATATAATTATTATTTTCGCCTACCTTACTGGATAATATATATCTTTAAATATTGACAATTGATATAAATATGTAACAATAAATGATTAGTCTATGATATAGCTATACAATAATGACTCAAATTTTCTCAATTTTTGTATGATCTGTTATAGATATGTACATTGAAATCGACATCTTCATATGATATATAATGTATGACTTACAAATTTTATTATATTTTGTGTAACTTTATTCTTTCAAATGTCATGAATGTGGTGCAAAAAGAGATTTAACCTATAAGGCTAGGTTTCATACAGTTTTATGTGAGATTTTGCTGCTGTTGGTATAGCCAAGTTTTTCTTTTGCATTACTTTCATCACAAACAACTAGACAAAATTGAACTAAATTTGGCGGGAAAAGTTCTTTTTATTATGTCTTATAAATTCATAAGTTGATCTGTAAACAATCTGATGTGAAATCTTTTAATATGATGTGAGCACATACATTTCCCTCGAGAAATGATGTTAGCACAATATGATCCGTAGTATGATATTGTGATGTTAGCAACACAAAGGTTCGTCAAATTATGCCATTAGCAACTACCTTGTCGTCACACCCGGTCTCTCTCCTTTTCTGGAGTTCAGATAAATTAACACGATGTGTGCATGTTAAACCATCAATATAAATTTTCTTGATTAAACTTTAACTAGAGCATTGGCGGCTGCGCTTTTTTAAACACTCGTTTGTTTGTTAACCAACCAAAATCACAAAACTCTTATAAATTTGCGTTAAAACTGGTTACAAATAACACGTACTGTAATCGTGAATATGTCATATGTCATTGTTATTTTTTTCAAAAGGAATCATCTTTAAAATTGTTAACTATTCTTAAAGTTGATGTGTTTCCCTCAGTTTTGGTTTGTGACCCGGATTTGTTTCAGTTAAATCCATTTATGACTATTGAACAGCGGTATTTTACTGTTGCCTTTATTTAACTGATCAGTTCGTTGATTTTTTTGCTGTACGTTAGTTGTAACTTTTGGTAATGAACAAAAAACACTTTGTAAGAACTTGACTACGTTTACCTTTCAAGTGCTTATAAACAGAATACAGCTATCAAAGAGGGACGAAAGATACCAGAGGGATAGTCAAACTCATAGATCGAAAACAAACCGACAAAATGAAAATTTGTATTTTTTCATGGTTGGCATTGCCACATAAAATACTTGTATCTCAATGTGTTTTTATTTTGAACCAATACTATTCAAATCAAATATTGCCTCTCGTATGTACACCCATCGATGATTATATACTGGAGATTCAGTTTACATTCTTCTTTGGAACAATGTGATAAGTTTTGGTAGCATGCTATGAATTGTGATGATTTACTATGTTTATTGAAATTGTGACATACATCAATATCTTATGCTTTGTATGTGTGCATCTTTGTGTTAATGGTATTAGTCTTGATAACTTAATAAATATCATTTCATATTTGGACCAATGAGAGCTTATCATATTGTACAGATAACTGTGTATTGTTGAAGACTTTATGTTCATCTGTACACATTTTCTTGTTATTTGTGTCTCTGGATTGCTGTCTCATTGACGTATACACACAATCTACAGTAATTTACATACACTTTTTGAGTGATTGATTATGTTAATCAGTGTAATATATTATTAAGTTGTCTTCTATAATACTACTGAGAAAATAAAAAGAAAGAGATAACGTCGGAAATAATACAACCCAGTATGAACCAGCTTAATAAAAACGTAGCTATAAGTTGGTATAAATGCAATCAATGTACACTTACTAAACTATCAAAACTGATCATATGTATTTGTGAACCAATGACAGGAACTATTATGATAGCTAAATATGTTGAGTCATTTCCTATCGTATCACGACAGAAATACAACATATGAAGTACATGTAACTACCTAAGTATTGCTTTGAAGTCGTTTTATTCACATCTGGGTACACTCTATTAGTTAGTCATCAAGAAAGTTTTACGAAAGGTTTGACGATTAGTTACCAAATTTGAAAAAAACTGTTTTTCCTATTTGATTAATTATCAATAATAACTTAAAACGAGCAAGTGTACAACTATGCATACAATTACTAATTTTAAAGAAATGAAAGAAACAGAAATGCAATTATATTGATTTCCATGCGCGAGACACGTCATCTCGATAAGACCAAAATTGAAATATGCTGCTGGGATTTTCTTTCAGTTAGAATATGATTTGGCGGTAAAAAAAATTAGATATTTTCAAATTGACAAATTTATTGTGAATTCTGAAATCAACACACCACTACAAAAACAGGGAAAAAGAACAGCAACAACCCCAACCGATGAATACCACAATAGAGAAACTGACTCCAGCAAAGCTTCAAAGACATAGGTCTAAGAACAGTTACCATATATCATTTTCTTTCAACATTTTCTACTGATCTCTAAATGATCAAAATGATATATACTTGTATAAACATCTGTAAATATTCCTATTTTATCTATAGCTATGAAAAACATAATAAAAAAAATATGTGGCAGTGTATGATACAGTACCCTTAGATTGAATATACTCTGCACAATATCATTACAACAAATAACTTATATATAGGTGTTTGTCAATATAGAATATATAGACCATGATTGAGATAATAAACTGTTCACATGAAATAACTAGTATAGTTATACATGAATATGTAATTATTTTGTTTTAATGTATAAAAATGTATATGTGCGTTTACGCCCTATAAATATATTTACAATGTACTACAAAATACTTAGCTATTTATATAGATATGCAAATTAATTACATCGCCATCTCCACTCACCTGTGTAAAAATGTAAACAAATCAGTTTGATCTATTTAGACCTTTTATCTATATAGATAATTATCAATATTTTATAGTAGTTGCGAAAATTTCAATATACAATCAAACAATATTTATCCATGGTACTAATGATTTCCTTAAATTGATAAATCTCCATATTAGTAAAGACAACCCAAGAAAACCGAACAATCATGTCTGTATATATATCATACGCATGCGAAAGCATTTGAAAATAATCTTTCAGTTTATATGGAACTCTAATCTCGCTGTCATACTTTCTGAAAACCTTTTTAAAAGTATACAAATAATTATTTATAAACAAAATACTTACCCATTTAGAAACATTTGTTATACATCCAACACAATTATATATTTCAATGTAAGGTATGCCGGTTAATATAGTGTCGATGCTCGTGGAAATCAATTGCTATACATGTGAAGGTCGACATATTTTACCAGTCAATGATTCTAAATATAGAAACAGGTGGAAATCTATCAAAGTCGGTCAATATGGAATTAAATGTATGTGCGTACATGTATATATATTGCAACTCACAGGGTGAAGGTTAAATCTGTTATCGATGATATATGTATGTCATTTATTTTGCCTCTAATTTCTATAGTTGTAAATACCTGTATGTTTTATTTTTGTTTATTTATTTATCATCGAATACTTTTAAAAACAACCAAGATGTCACTTAATCTATTACACATATGTTCTTTAAATTGTCAGGGTTGAGAAAACATGAAAAAAGAATTAGACTAAAAGAATGGATGAGACAACAGAAATGCAATATTATATTTTTACAAGAAACTCATTTTTCGGATAATTCTATAGACAAAGAATTCACGGGAGAATTATATCATAGTTTTGGAAGTACACGAGCAAAGGGTGTTTCGATTTACATTAACAAAATAATTAAACATGAAATTATTGACAAGTATGTAGATCAAGAGGAAGAATTGTTTTAATCAACATAGAAATTGATAAAATATATTTACTTTTGTTAACCTTTACGCCCCAAACACATGTAAAGATAGAAATATATTCTTTAAAAAGCTTTAAGTGTCATTGAAAATATAGCCTTGGTATACTTATTATAGGGGAGATATGAATGAAACGCTTAATATAAAAGATAGAAAAGTAATAGAAAAGATAAACAAAAATAAAAATAAGATAAATGCGTTGAAAAGTTTAATAAAAAACTAAAAGTAATAGACATCTGAGAGTAATAAATCCAAATAAAACACAATATACCTGGAGAAGAAAAATAATGAAGTAGCTAGTAGAATTGATTATTTTCTTGTTAGTCAAGACGTGAGACCTAGAGTACTCCACACTGATATAAGACCCGCTACAATTCAATATACAGACCATCTAGCGATTTCACTTAAGATAAATCATTGTCAGGGGGAGAAAGGAAAAGGTTATTTCAAATTAAACAATAGTATTCTTAAAGACGAATCATACAAAATGAAAATAAACACTTTAATAGATAAATATGAAAAATTAAGAGACAAAAAAGTTTAGCAATCGTGTGGGATCTGTTTAAAATAGAGGTAAAGGAGACGACTATTGAACATTATAAAATTAAAGCTAAAAATAAAAGAGATGAAATTAAAGAATTAGAACAAGAACTAAAACTTTTGAATGAAATTCAGGACAATGTCCTTGATGAAAAGAAAAATAATAACATAATAGATTCAATAAAGAAAACAGAAGAAATGTTACAAACTCTATATTCTGATAAAATAAAAGGGGCACAAATAAGATCAAGAGTTAAATGGGTAGAAGAAGGCGAAAAAAATACAAAATATTTTTTGGGATTAGAGAAATCGAGACAGACAAGAAAAAATATTACTGCTATTAGGGACATTGAAGGGGAAATAACTGAGGATCAGGGTAAAATATTAGAAACGGGGAGGAATTATTATGTAAATTTATATACGTCAACTAAGCCAGATTTGGGAGAAATTGAGAATTATATTGAAAATACAAAAATAAACAGCAAACTAACTACACACGAAAGTAATGAAATCGAAGGAAAGCTGACAATAGAGGAATGTACAAATTCTGTTTTTAAAATGAAACTTAACAAAACACCGGGTATTGATGGTCTTCCAATTGAATTTTATAGATCTTTCTGGTCCAACTTACAATATTTTGCTGTAGATGTCTTTAACCATTGTTATGAGAAAAAAGAATTGACAAATTCACAGAAACTAGGATTAATTACCCTTATTTACAAGAAAAATGACCCGTTAAATTTAGACAATTATAGACCAATTACTTTATTAAATGTAGATACCAAAATTATATCATATTCTCTTGCACAAAGACTTAAACCAGTATTGCATAAAATCATTCACAGTGATCAAAACGGGTATGTGAAAAACAGATATATTGGGTTTAATATTAGACAAATCCAAGATATTATAGACTATTCAGAAAAATTCAACGTAGACGGGGCAATTCTTTTTTTAGATTTTTCAAAGGCATTTGACTCGTTAGAATGGGAATTTATGTATTGTTCATTAAAGAAATTTGGCTTTCAGAAATCTTTATTGAAGTGGATAAATACTTTATATACAGATATAAAGGGTTGTATATTAAATAATGGGTGGATTTCAAAACCCTTCAGCATTGAGCGCGGGATCCGTCAAGGGTGTCCCGCGAGTTCTGTAATTTTCGTTATTGCTGTTGAAATTTTAGCCTGTAGATTAAGACAAGATAAAAAATTTAAAGGTTTTCAAATCAAACTAGATAATAAAACCCATACTCTAAAGTTAAGCCAGCTTGCAGATGACACCACTTTATTTTTAAATTCAAAACAAGAAGTTTCATTAACTTTGAACATTATCGAAATTTTCGGATCACTTTCAGGCCTAAAGCTTAATCGAAATAAAACAGAGGGGATATGGCTCGGAAATTTAAAATCCTGTAAAGATAAAGTTGAAAACATTAAGTGGACACAAGAACCGATAAAAGTATTAGGAATATATTTTGGACTTAATAAAAATGAGTGTAAAAAATTAAACTTGCAAAGACAATACGAAAAATCGGAAAAAATAATTAAAGCTTGGAATAAAAGAAAATTAACTATGTTAGGTAAAATAACTCTTGTTAAATCACTAATCCTACCAAATATAACCTATGTTGCATCAGTAACAGAAATTGATAAAGAATATCTCGCAAAATTTAAAAAAATAATATATAGTTTTATATGGAATAATCAACCAGAATAAGTTAAAAGAGCTATAATAAGTAAGAATTATCTTGCCGGCGGGCTTAAAATGATAGACATAGATAAATATATAGAATCCATAAATATTAATTGGGTAAAAAGACTCATTGATAATGAAGACTCATCACCCAATTGGAAAGTCTTACCAAAATTTTACTTAGACAAGTTTGGACAAGAATTCCTTATATTTAAAATGGACTTTAACAATATTAATCTAATCAATAAACTAAAAGAAATTGTTCCAGAATTTTACTTAAAATAATTATATCATGGATAAACTCAAAATCTGAAAAGAATCAAATCGACTAACATATAAGCATATCAGACAGCAACTAATATGGGGCAATAAGCATATCAAATTAAATGGTAAATGTCTTATTTTAAAAATTGGATAAACAGCAAAATTTTATTTGTAAATGACATAATTGATGATAAAGGAAAAATTAATCAAAATAAGATTTTAGATAAACTATCTTGCCATGCTAATTGGTTTTCGGAATATACTAAATTGATGAAAGCAATACCAAAACAGTGGTTACAAGAGCTCATAAAAGAAGAGTCAATCAAAACAAAAGTTGCTACCGACTCCGAATTTAAATTCAAAGATAGAGAAGGAAAAATGGTACCAATAAAATATTCTCCTCGAAAGATATCTACATCTCGCTTTTAAATAGATATTATGAGAAAGCAATAGGATTTCAAAATGGGACAGAATTCTAAATTTAGATAACAATACAAGGAAAAGAGAACAAATGCTGTACTTCATCTTTAACTATATCCAAGATAATAATTTGAGAATGTTAAGATGGAAATTTCTACATTACATTTTACCAACCAAACAATTACTTTTCTCTTGAAAATAACTAAAACTCCTCTATGTAATATATGCAATGTCATTGAAGATTATGATCATTACTTTCTGACATGCAAATATCTAAAATCATTTTGGGATCAAATAAAACTAATACTAGACAAACTTAAAATAGGACATCATATAATATCACTGGCATCACTTTTGTATGGATATAAGATAAACGATACAAATTATTACAATATCAACGATTTTTAACAATCATACTTTTTACTATATATAAAGTGTATTACATATCCGAGCAGAAAACAAAACAAATTAATGTGTTTGAAATTTTTAAAAGTAAACTTCTCAAACATTACGAAAAATTGACAAATAAACAAGGCAAATATAAAAACTTCTACAATTTGGTTGCAGAAAAAATTAATTTTTCTTCTTAACTAAGATTTATAATATATCATAGTAATTTCTTTTTATTCTGTTACACATTATTTATTAGCAATACTGTATGTTGTGTACTAACAAGTACTAACCTTATGAAATGTTATATACTAACGTCAACGAGACCGGGATAAGGTACCGGTACTTTATGTATCTCTAACAAATGTACATTTCAAATAAAATTATTTAAATAGCAATCCTTTCGGAATAATAACGTGTAGCGGTGACGTTAGTCATAATGATTTACTCTTATGCTTATATGCAGTTCATAAATTTTGTATTCTTTGCTTGGTTCCATTCCCAATATATCCTTATTGCAAAAGAGAGGCGAAAAATACCAAAGGGAAATTCAAACAATCAAAGTCGAAAAAAGACTGGCAACGCGATCTCACTAAAAGAAAAAAACCAAAAGACTCACATCAGTACACAAAACACAAATTACAAACACAAAACAAAACTCAATTTTATTTATGAATCAGAAAATAATCAACGATATAACGATACCTTCTGATAAAAAATCAATGTTATTGCAACAAATATAAATGTAACAATATATGACAATAAACGTAAACGGCATAACTAACCACATATAATGTTTTAAATGGTAATTTTTCAGTTGGTATAATTTTTATCATTATGCTCCAAACCAATTAAAAATCGTTTTGTAGTCTGAATTTTCCCCCATAAAACGCTTCTAAGATATATTTCATACCGATTATTTTAACCAATATGACCTACAACTAAAAGTGGAAAGTGGTTGTACTCAAATACAATATCACGCTTTAACAGATCTTATCTACAATTATTGCTTGCTTATGTACATTGAAGCGATTTATTACATTGATTACGAGTTTCAATTCATAGACGGTTAACTTGGTTTCCATCATTTTAATTGGCCGACAACCAGTACGTGTTGATTTAAAGTGAAATTTAAGTTCATATTAAGACAACATACAGGACTGAACGTGATTTCTATGACAACGATATAATGAAGCGTAGTAATATTTAAACCAAACCCAATTAAAATAATGTAAATATCTAAGCGCTTGAAACAAAATATGTGTTGGTCAACGAAGGAAACCCAATAAAACTACAAAAATAGGATTTCAGTTCGTATAAATGTTTGTCCGTGCATATCAAAAAGACAGGATAAAGGAATGTATAGAATTGTTTACATAAAACCAAATGTTTGAAAATGGAATAGACATTACTATCGTATGTCATTCATTATTGTTAAATCCAAGTCTTATATATTGCGTTACTGAATTGAAATAAAACGAATTTTAAAGAAAAAAAATCTATTGACACCATTTTTATTTTTATTTATTTTTTTTTTCAAACAAAAACTATTTTGATTGTTTATGTCGTTATATGTGCATATCCGTGCTATCAATTTTCTTCAAAAAGTATGATGAGGTTGTAATCAATACATTTCTTAAAAGTATCACATCAGTCATTGTGTATGTACATAGTGCAAACAATCTGGTGTAGGTGTGGGGTATTCGAACATTTAACAAGTTTTCGAAGCTCCTTTTAATATGTCGTTGAAAATAAGACAAAGTCATCAGGGTTTTTTAATTATACTTTTTTGCCGTAGTATTTGTAATAACGAACACTGATCACCATATGTCATATCCATTCCAAATCTATTAGTTTTGGTTTAACATTTATTTTCAATGGTTTAACTTTTTTCTTTTCATCGTCCCGTTTACATCTGAAAATGCAAAATGTAAGATTTTTAAATTTAAGTGTTCACAGGTTTATTATTGTACATAATAGATTGAAAAATTAATATTACACATAACACATATACATATGAAATACTTAATTTGACCAAAAAATACAATCTCTAAATTGCAATTAACTCTTCCGTTTTCCAGTAATTTAAAGATAATTTGCTTCAACCTCTGGTATAACAAGCTTATAGTTTTGTTTTCATTTCTATAGACAATTTCATATTTATCAAACAGTTTATGTATATATCAAATAGACAAAAGGAATAGATGAAATAAAAATCTAAAAGAGCGTTTTATAAATGATAATTTAAAAAATAATAATATTTTTCAGAAATATTTTAAATAAGTGAACACTTTTTATATATTCAATAGTACTTACATTCCAATATACCGCATAAAACAACAACAACAACTAGTTAAAAGAACTGCAACAGATGCTAAGGCTATAAAAACTATGGCCCATGATGAAACTACAAATAGATTTATTGTATACCTTAAATGACAGAATATTTCATTGTTGTGACTGTCTTGAATTAGTATTTTTTTTTTACATTCCTTTTCAAATTTTGTTATTAGCAATTCAAACTTTTCTAAAAACAAAAATACAGAAATATTTATAAACGCACTGCGTACTTATAGCAATATCTGAAAAATCCTCGAGGTTTACTAATAATTTTCCTGCCTTCCATTGGTTTATTAACTGACTACTCTGGTTTTTTTTTTCCTTTAAAGGTTAACATAAATCAAAGCAATATTTCGCTCTGTTCTTATCCACCCGCTGCACAGGATATGGATATACTGGTTTACCTATGTCCGCGTGTCTGTTCCATGACATTAACTTCGCATGTTAAAAGGAACTTCTTATTAAAGTTTCTTGAGATTTGGAAGCAAGCTATAATGCTAAACCGTGTGATGTGTGACGTGTTTACTTCGCTCATCTTCTTCCTGCTTAGCGATTTCTTATATATTCTTACACATAATGGCCATGTATGAAATTGTTGACGAATTTGTTCTGAAATTTCTTATCGAGCTCCATGATGGCTTGTTGTACCGTTTGATGCGTTCTCACATACATCGCTCATCAACGTCCTGTTTACCGAATATATGAAGCGTCGGTATCATAAGTGAGCATTAGCTCATATTTCACCTTGTTTATATTTTCATTGTAATAATCGTATATATTAAAGTTTACATTTTTTAATGACATATAACTAATAAGTTTTAAAATATGATAAGGACTAATTATTATTTTACTACGTTTTTCAGTGAATAACCTCCAAAGTGCACTCAAAATGTTAGTTTTGAAAATGATCGTACACTTATTGCAAATAAGACAACAGTAGTTTACAAATGTTCAAATCTCACATATCGATTGAGAAGTCAAATCAAAGCCAACACACGATCGCATGAACTCTAAAAGGCGCTAGTTCGGATGCGTAATCCGAACAGTAAATAATAAATGTAGCCTGAAGTCACTTATTAGCTAGTGGTTGTCAACCTTTTATTGCTTTTATTTATTTAGTGTACTTACGTTTGTTACATATTTTGCCTTTGAGGAAGATTACACAATCACAGTGAAAATCATCAACTCGATCATGGCATGTTCCGTACTGACATGGATTGTTGGCACAGTCATCTATGTCTGTATTTAATGAATATTAAACTTCAGTAATCAAAAATACATTTTCATTGTTATTTCGCACGACATGCTTTTACTTGAAAACTTCTGTTAATGACTACATTATGTGAGTATGTGAGACCAGTAGAGTTTGTTTTTTCCTTAATTTTGTTTTTGTCATTACTTGGACTTTTTGGTAATGTTTGATTTTCTTTTTTTTCTATTTTTTTTTTTTTTTTTCAGTGTGGATGATGTTTTTGGACTTTTTTCTCTGCTAATATGGTGACATAAAAAGACATTCTTATTTAAAAAGGAAAATCACATTTTTGATTGAATGATATTTTTACATTCAGATTGATGTTACACGGAAGAGTTTTATACCTCAAATGCAACTCTTATCGTAAGTTCAAATAAACCTACTTAAATAAAAGTTATTGCAGTTTGTGTTTTTAATTACCTGTCTCGCAGTGTGTGTTAGTGAATCCAGCAGCACATGAACAGTTATATCCGTTGACTTGGTCATTACAAGTAGCTCCATTCTCACATGGGTTAGATGCACATTCGTCAATATCTGTAAAAAACATTATATTACATGTACACAAAGTATTTATTTGAATTACATATATTCATGCGGCTATCACATTTTGCATTGTGACGGTATCAACACTGTCAGAACTGGACCCCTGAACAAGACAAGCATGAAACGTCTAGATAAACTTCTCTGCTGCTCAAACTTATGTTTCGTCCACTGTGAAATTTTAGAATTGTACCAGCTCATATCGCACATAACACTTCTTTCGGTATGCATATTTATGCAGTCTCTGTTGTAAATACTCAACCTCCGTCAACTTTGAAATTTTCGAATTTTACGAGAGTGGTTCGGTTTTTAATATGTATAACGTGAAAGATTGTTTTAGTTAAATCAGAATAGATTGATATGATTCATTTAACGTCACCATTATCATACCGATGAAGGATATCTGTTATTCGAAATACATATTAATACTTGTATTTACTGTTTCCTTTTATAATATTGGTGTTGTTTTGTACACTTCGTTAGTTGTATATACATATATATACTTGTCGTCAAATATGACCCTGATTTCTCAAATTCTCACGAGATCAAAATAAGTTTGAATGCTTTCAATTAAATTAACAATGACAAGTATTTGTTTTGATAACGCATAATTTATTCTTTATGCAATATCCTAATAAATATTCCCAACTGAACGCGCAATATTGACATATGATAATTGACAAGTACATATTTGGTATAAACAACTAAGTAGTAACCTTATAATTATGCTGTACTGTACCGACCGACATCGTACTTGAAAAAAAGTCTTCAGTTTATGTAAATATAAGATATTTAAAATGTTCAATTAAAACTGTTATTTCATCTTTTACCTGTCTGGCACTGTGTGTCAGTGAATCCATCAGCACATGTACAGTTAAATCCGTTGACTTTGTCATTACAAGTAGCTCCATTCTCACATGGGTTAGATGCGCATTCGTCAATATCTGTAGCAAAATATCATAATATATAATGTACACAAAGTATTTATTTCAATAGCATATGTTTATGCGTTTATCACTTTTTTCTGACGATATAAACACTTGCCTCACAATTTTTCTCGACTATATATATACTTGTCAAATATTACCCTGATTCTTCTCAATAGTTCCACCCATTGGTTTCAAATAATTTAGATTCTCTTTCATTTACATAATTAACTAATAACTGATTGCTTATAACTTATCCTGTATGTAACGTCCTGATGAACATTTTTAAAAGGAAACGCAACATTCACTGTTGAACCATGACAAATACATCTTTTATATAAACAATTCCAGTTTAGAATAATATTGCACTGTCAAATACGATAGCTACTCTCAGTAAGGTCAAATATAGGCACTTAACCATAATAAATTGCAAATGTTTGATCAATTTGTTTACCTGTCTCACAGTGTGTGTCAGTGAATCCGGCAGCACATGTGCATTTATATCCGTTGATTTGATCATTACAAGAAGCTCCATTAACACATGGGTTAGATGAGCAATCTGTAAAATAAATTGAATTTTGGGTAACTTGACATCATATGTTGTATTCTGAAGATATCAACACTTTCCTTATAATATTTCTCGACTTGTTCCATATACTTGTCTTCAAATATATAGCTGTTTTTTTTTTTTTCTCAAGTTAAAAAAAAGTTAGAATTATTTCACATTATTGATGACAAGTATTTGTTTTTTAAAACATATAACTTATACTTGATGCGTAGTTTTTATATACATTCGGAAAGAATGGCGGGAAATTCACTTTTGGAATCATGACAAGTACAATATTTCATATGAAAAAAAATTTCTCTTTTTAGAATTATGTTGTACTGAACACTTTTGTACCTGAAATACGACTCTTAAAGCAAGGTCAAATATGTACATTTTGAGTAACTTTCACTTTTTCGTCAATATTTAGCTAGCTAAACCTCCCACTTGTATAACAATTGACAATATTGAACTATTGTCAATTGTTATACAAGTGGGAGGTTTAGCTAGCTATGTAAACAGGGTTAACACACAATTTTATTCGCAAAATCCCTGTTTTAGGAATCAAGCATATGTTTTCCAGTCGTTCTGTTGATTGATGTAGTCGAACGTTTGGTTTTATCAGTTTTTATGAACTTCCCCTTTTTGAATATACTTTGGAGTTTGGTATTTTTGTAGATTACATGTTTAACCAAGAATTGTTGCATATGACATTACGACGTGACGATTAACTCAACGTTAGCGAAAATTATCAGCGCAACACAAACGATCAGGGAAAGTGTTGTAAACGAAATTTGTCTTTGAAATTATGAGATATCTTGCACACTGTAGTGTCACATCGGCAATTTAACAAATCAGCGTAGAGAGCAAATTGTTTGGAATTGGCGAATAAAAATATGACACATGCACAATTCATGGCATTTGTGGTTTCAATAAAGTTAAACGTGCCTTGATTTAAAATATTCAAAAGGCTATTAACATTGAATAATTTGGTTGAGTTAATAACGGTTTTGATTGGGTATATAACCTTATGGACAAACGGTTCACATATGGATGTCACTCTTCAAATCGTTCCATTTTCTACCTAAATGTAAATGTAAAATGTTTTGAATTATTTATTTTATCATAAATACGCATGTGGCTAACCTTTCAATGTTGAATATAAACTGAAACCTATAAATATCGCATTGTAGTGGATAAGAGAATAAAGGTCTAATTGGGGAATAACAGAAACACAGACCAATTTTAATACGATTAAAGCCTACGCTGTGTAACGACAATTCTCACTGCTTCTTCAACTATATTAGATTTAGAGCCATCTGTTTTTCAATATATAGAATAAATGTTTTCTCACCATTTAAAACTACAAGTCTTATGCATTCTTGGTCGGATGCTTCTCTGAAAAAAAGAGACAAAAGATTATAGATTGATAAAAAAAAATACCAAGAAATACACCACAATATGTCAAGTATTCCTGAAAAGGATTTTTATGAATAACCGGGTTTTTTTAAATATTTTAACATGGTTTTTCTTTATTTAACAGAAGTAATAATATTATTATAGAATTATTTACACTTCAAATAAGATGAAATTGAGATATAAATCATATCATTACCATATCTCATCGCAAGATCTAAAAACTAACATATCGGCTTATACTAAGTGTTTGTTCAATTAATCTTTCTGGTCTTTTAGCATGTGTTTAGCTATTTCTCTGACTACAATTAAAGAACTTATCATTATTTTTTTTAATAAAGCTGATGACAATAAGGGATGAATTATTTTGAAGTGTAAAATACTATTCGAATGTTTAGATAAATAGCTTGATCTTGATGGTCAATTCAATTTTGTTAACTGTTTCGACGTTTCGGCCCTCTATACTTTACTTCCATACTATCTTGTGCAACAAGGTGTTCTTATTTAATCAAATGGGCCTTTGAAAATCTGATTGCAAATTTATTTTCTGTTACACATATAAAGACTGTTAATGAACGTATTTTGCTAAATACACTTACTGGAACTGTAAGGAGATGATGAATATTTGTTGATTTTCTGCTTTACAAGATCATGAAGATCTACGTGTTTCGGCAATATTATTTATCGACAGGTTGAAAGTATTCCTTTCGCACGAACTGCAACCCTTTAACAGGTTTATTTCGGTATTTTTATGAATTACAGAGTATTGCCAAACTTGCTGAAGATCCGTTTAAATACCATTTAGTTGAAAAAATTTCAATAACACTAATCGTTACCTAGATGATATGTTTGCTTTAATAATCAACAATTTTAAGGTTTACAGCGAACTTATACCCAAAGTTATTGAATTTAAACGATTAAATTAAATACAAAAAAATGGCCTTTTCTGCTTTTTTTTGGTTATTTCAGTTTCATACCCGAAACTCTATTCTGAAATTAACGACAAAAGAAACGATTGTTGTAACGTTGATGATCTGTTTGTTCCTTCTAAAGAAGTGTTTATTTCCATATCTGAGGTAAACATTTCAATGAATATTATCTTCGTATAAATGATTGATGATTAAGTCAGGGATTGTGTTACAGTAAACTACTTGAAACCTTTACTTAACACTGATTTGATTTGAAAACCCATTTTTCATTAATTTGAAATGGCTATGAAATAGCTTTTAGTAACTACAAGTTTTCATTTGATCGGCACCTTTTGGATTTGTTGTTAATGTTTGTGTGTTCTATTTCCAAATAGCATGCAACATCTATGACGATACCTGCTCCTCATGACAACGCTAAACAAAGCATAGAAACAAACGAAAAGATTGACATAACACCTAATTTTACTGTTTCAGCATTTAAGAGTAATTATGAAAATCGAATGCCTCTTTTCGTAATTATATTAGTTAGTAAAAACGTTGATCATGTGCACATTATTTATATAACCCACTTCCGCACTTCATGCATAACGTGTTTTGGTCAATGTGTTTTAAACACAAATAAAATTACAAAAGGAAGTATTCAATTTTTTTCATATTTTTTTTCATCATGAGCGCTCGAACACTCTTAGGTTTATGCTAAGAATACACATCATATCAAATTAAGTTATGCAGGGCCATCATGTAAGACAAGATACTTTAATAAAAATGTACATAATATGTTAGAAAGCTCCAATAACAAATGTCGGTATTGTGGTATTCAAGTTTTCACTTCTGTTATATGATGAACAATTACCTGTTATTATCAAATGCTGTATAGCAGAATATATGACTGCCGATATGTGTCTCTGTTGGAGTCCATGTTACGTTTATATACCATTTATTATTGGATGTACCATACGTTAGCAAATTCGACTTTGTCATCCCCAATGGTGACACTGTATTTATTTCTGCTATTCTAAAAGAAGAGATATGATAAACGTTATAATGTGATGACCTATTGTGTTGACAAAATCAAATATGAATAACAGCCTAACAGAATTTTTTCAAATAACACGAAAATATTTAGATAAAACGTTTTGTAGCAACGTGGTGTCTAAGAAAGACGATTGGTAGCGTTGCCTGTTAGAAAAAAAACATTTTGACATAAATATATGATAAGTTTAACTTCTGAACAAGCAATTATGCACATACAAGTATATTATTTTTGTCTTTATGGCTGAGTATAATAAACACCCAATTTTCGGGTAAACATTTAAGCTTTTGCCATGTAGAGTATTTTAAGTGAGTACTTATATAACAGAGGTATTTGCAGGAAGTCTAAAATTGGAATAGAAGCAGACAACGCATCGAACAGAATACATTAAAAGAACCGGTGATAGTGTTAGAATTATATCTGGAAACAAATTTAAAAAAGAGCTGATAGCGTATAGTGTCTCAGTTGAAAATAAATTTCTCCATGACCTCTGGAGGTAAAATTGAGTTGAAGCTCCCTCAAAATAGATATGACAGCAATGGTAAAATGATTAATAACTGACAGTTTTTAATGCACAACATCATAAGCTGTTTAATGTTGTGAACACAGTAGTACAAATAAGGTGTTCGTATAGTTTGCCTTCAAACAAACCAGATTATTTAATACTTTTCATCCGATTACACTTAACAAGTTTATGTCGCTAACAGGGAGTTCGTACATATCACTTCAATTGCAACTCGCACGACGGAGGTCAATCACAAATGCATGAATTACGAACAGTAATGATAATTAATGTCAGAAAGTTTTAAACTCCCTTTCTGTCACAAATGTCTTTGCAACATACACAGATAGGTCACATTGGACCAGCAACGCAAGTACTATATCCGTACGAAACCATTGAAAAAGCTGCTACCGGAAGATATAAGCTAAGTTAGGTACAGTTAAATTTGATTTCCATTCAGCAATATAAGTGTACTTTGAATACTTCGTGGAAAAAAAACGTATCACGTACCAGCCCCGTCTAGGAAGTACACAAACAAGTTCTTGCACAAGGAGTAAAATTTCCTAGTTGAAAATGAGTTGTGAACCGGAATTATGAATTATTTTTTTATACATTTGTTATATATATTTAAATATGATCAACTTGGTATCATTTTTTAAGTAGGTAATGGTTTTAGTCAAAGATAGAATGTAAAATCTCTAAATTAGTGTCCAAGTTTCCAACAGTCATATAACGATATACAGCATATTTAGTTTGCCACTTCTAGTTCACGGTTCTACCTTCTGTCGATACTCGTATTTTGGAATTGCACAAGATTATGTTTTTTCTCTGACTGTTAATGACGTCTTTATACTAAATTCATTGGATGTTGGATGTGTAATGATTGATATATAAAATAGCTAAATAAAATGCATTCAAAGCTTGTTTATCAAGCTGTTGACCTCACACTATCATTATACTTATAATTACTATGTAAGGAAAGCACTATGAATTCCTGATATACTCGAAATTGACAGGATCAATACTACTTTCTTTTCAGGTTTTTCTTTGCCTTTTTATCAAAAATAAACGACGTGATCGTAATACCATTAGACGGTGTGATTCTGTTGTTTAATAATAGACCAATCTTAAAATGAGAAGGATTTTTGTATAAAAGTAATCTTTGTAAACAATAGTATAAATAGAATTATAGAATTTATTTTCGTATCTGTAGAATTGAATAGATTGATATAAAGTACAAAATTGTGCACAAAAGCAGTTGTTTGTTGCCTAACATCATTATTTTGTTTTATACCTGTCTTATAAAACGTTAGGACATAAAATTCTTAATATCTTATGTGTTCTCATTTTTATGTTTTATTAGTGAATAACAAATAGCAAAATGTTCCAAATTGCAATGTGTTAGTTAAAATATGGCCGCAAATTAATAACGTTAACAAGACGAGTGTTGTAAAGAATCATCAAAATCGGACTTAATCTACTGTTTTGCCGTCGTAAAATCATATCATACGATAAAACTGTACAGTATTGGTTTTCGCTTGATATCTTTTGAAATGGAATTGTTTGGAGGTAAAGCTATCTGTTTTAGTATCACGAAGAAAGGATTTGCCAAACTGCACTGTGGCACAAACATGTATAAAGTAAGTAACGTCATAATTCCACATAATCCTAATGGAGCGTTCGAACAAATGCATATTGAGGACAATTCGTCAGTACTATATACATCAAACAATAGCTCCAGGCAGAGTTGAATAAATTTGATCAGTTATAAAGGCACCACAGGCAATAGAACGATGACTTTTCTATTATAATTCGCATTTTCTCTGTTCTGAACGTCATTTGTACAAAACGAAAATTCGCCAATAAGTTATAGGAAAAGACACCGTCGCAAACATTCCTTTGACTTTGTTAGTTGTTCTCATCTCTGTTAGAATACTGGTATTAACGGTATCAAACAAATCGTATCGGTAAAAAGCGGAAACAAGAAGGAGAGTTCTAATGCCTTTTAAAAACCTACAGATCAAAGATCGATGATAGAGGCAACTAACCTTTTGACGATCATCATGTCCATAAATTGATTTGCTTTAACTTTACAACGACATGAAACAACAACTGCATCAAACGTCTGCTACATCTGAGAGGATCCAAAAGGTGCATGTATTGTAAAAATTCCTGTCTACGCACACATCCGTGAAAGTATTTCATCAATGTTGAAACCGTTATAAGGTTTTGAAAAATTTCCCCTGCTAACCGACCGTTTTTTCAATTTCATTCGATTTTTGTAGTCGTTTCCATATATACTGGTAAAGCAGCCTGATCAACACAGACGACTACATACCCATACGGGTTTTATAGAATAAGGTATTTAACTCATTATCCTTTGTCCTTTGTAAGCCACGCTGATCTGTAGCTTCCACCACCTCAGAATTTGTTTCATTCCACTACTCTACGACATTTTGTTTTTCTTTAAACTTCCAGGTAAGTTTATAAGTCCATTGCTTTCCAATTTTATCCTTGTGACATCCTGATCTACGGTAGAAACTTTGCTGACTTATTATTCATAATTTCAGTAAGCAATTACTTGAAACTCCAGTTCTCAACTTCCAGTCAAGAGCTCGCAGCATTGCCAAAACATGGGGTGGTAGGACAAACACAATAATAATATGACAAATTTTATTACAGTATTAACTACCTGGAATTGAAATAATGTATGATGCTATGATATGCTAAAAACTTTTACACATAAGCCTTGATACTTTACTCATACCCAGTATGTAACATTCTCATATATTTTGGAATCAATTACTGCCTAACCCCAAATTGACTTGTGCTATTTTATAATACTTACGAACTCAAAGAGCTTGCTATGATAGTTTGTCGGTAAGTGGTATTCATATAAATTTGAATTACTGAACCATCGGCAACAGTAGTTTCTATAACTGGTTTACTGTCACAACTGGAGGCATTTAAAGAGTAAATGTAGACCATGAACTGTAAAGGCAAACTACTAAATGGATTTGTATATTGCCGAGTAGCAAAGTCTTCAATTTGAAGAGCAACAACATACCATCCGGATGCTCCCGTCGCATTATAAGACACAGTGCAGTTTTCCTGGAATAAGATTGAGTTGATTCAAGTAAAATTCAATTCTTCACTTTTAACATAGCATAATTATTTTAAATAAAAGAAATTGTTTGTAAACGTTCATGAGTTAATGAAACAGCAACCGAAAGATAAGAAAAACAAAAGACATATATTACGTAAAGTCTTGAGGGAATTACAGGTTTACATTTAATGTACAAAGTGTTCAGTCTGTAACAGTAAAGATGTATAAGAAAACGAATTGAAGTTGAAAAGTCAGCTAGAAGGTTCAATAATAGGCAGGTGTTTATACAAATTGTCAATATATATTTGAGTGCTCGGGTCTAAAAAAGTTGCAAATGAATTTAACAGGGACTATATTAGATTTGTCAACATCCCTTAAATCCAAAAACGACAAAGCATTAAGATATAACAAAAGATAACAACTGACAGGGTATCTTGAAAACTCGACAACAATTAGACATGGCACTTACAAAACGTTCCAAATCGCTTTTAAAACTATAAATTTAGGTGAAGACTACCACTAGAGCTATGCAGATGGTTAGGGGTTGTAGCATGTGATATTTGGTATGACGGGTCATATAATAATCTCACTGGATTGATATAGAAGTTCAGTCCTATGTTATTTTCCATTTATTTTGATTACATGCACATTTATGTAAATGTCATTTTGAATTGTTTATAGTCAAAGTAACATCATCTTTTAATATCATTCATGATTTCGGATTACTCCGGTTAGAAAATTCTATTAATTATGTATATATCAAAATCTTTCAAACTCTGCTGAATAAAAGGAATAGAAGCTGTACATACATATATAATATAGTTGCACATCCATTTTAAAGTTAAGTAGGTTGTTGTTCTGAGTATTTTTTATGTGTTGATGAAAAACTGTTTGGAAACTACACATTTTAATGGAAGAAGTGACATTCCTGTTTAGTTTATGTGTCAGAGACTGAATCGAGAAAAGTCTAAGAACAAGTCCTAATATGAGTTAATTATAAAATAATATAAGTTAATAGTAAGCACAAATAATGAGTTACACTTTCCATATCTAGTTAGAATAAAATTCCCATCGTTTATTTATTTTTTTAAACAATATTTTACAATTATAACAAAAATAACAAACTTAAAAGAAATGTACAATTAATACGTCAACAATCAACAATTCTTAAAAAAGAAAATATGAAATAAATGCGAATGACTGACAAACAATACAATGAAATATACCTCATCCAGTATAGAGTTACTTAGACCATGGCATGCATTTCCGCATTCATTTACTCCCAACGAATTGGTTGCCCATCGACACTTTACAAAATCGCCATCTTCATCTATAACTGAAGTAAGATGTTTCCAGTATTAACAGTTATAAACTTATCAAAACAAGATCACCAATTTTCATACTTGGAAAGTCGTTTTCCGATTGATAATTTCAACATATTTACCAGTATAGATTTTCATTTAGAAATTTATCCTGCAAATGTCAGATGCTTTCTTTTTTCTTCTATATAATAAGCCATACTTGTTAAGAATGTGACCATATTCAATATTCTTTCTCATAATGAGATAATGAGCTATTTAGACAAAACGCTGCCTTTTTACACAAACTACATCTGCAAATCCTAAACGTACCTACAGTGTGGTTCAATGGACCTACTTTAAATACGGGATCCTATATCACATATTATAACGAAACCATTGTATTTGGATATACAGAACAATCTGCCAGTAAATTACCTGGAATTTTGATTGAATACGAACAGCTTTGCTTCAGTCTAACAACTGGTTGCATAGAAAAAATTGGTGGAGAATTGATAAGTCCAGTATCCGAACGAACGGTTAAGTTTGCAGTTGCCATCAATGACCAGCTGCTTCCACCTTTTACAAGAGAGACCCAGTTGGAGCCTGCGTACCTTAAAACAAAGTGTGGTGTCATAATATCATATTAATGTTGGAATATGCAGTTTTGAATTTAATATTCGTTCTGTTGTAAAGATGTTTTCAACAACAAAATTTTCGGGTGGAGTATATGTCAAGAAAGCATTTTTTTGTTTAGTTGTTTTCTCCTTTGAATGATATAACTATTTAATGTTCATTCCACTTTCTACAATAGCGAACTAGAAACTGCCTGCGTAGCGTAAAACAAATGTGGTATCAAAATATCATATTTATGTTGAAATTTGTAGGTTTTGTTTCGCTCTGTTATAAAATATTTTCACCAATATTATTTAAAGTGACGGGTGGTTTGAGTAGTTAACTACTGTATCACTAGCCTGTCAACACTGAGGTTATGAGTTCCAATCCCGCACGTGCCAGGTGCACTCGATTCTAATCTTAATTGACTAGGATTGTCAGTTTTCCTACAGCAGGTCTGTGGTTCTCACCAGGCATACTGGCTTCCTCCACCAATTAAAACTGACCACCACGAAATAGCACAATAGTGCTGAAAGAGGCGTTAAACGCCAATCAATCAATTTAGAGTGACGTATTTATCAAGTAAGCATTTTTGTTTAGTTTTCTTTACATCGAAGAAAATATTGATATATGACAGTTGTTATCCATTCGTTTGATGTGTTTGAGCTTTTGGTTTTGCTATTTGCTTAGGGACTTTCCGTTTAGAATTTTCCTCAGAGTTCGGTATTTTTGTTATTTTAATTTTTCTGTAAAAATCATTCATAACGTCGAGATAAAAAACAAACTTTGAAAGTTTCGAACTTAGAGAAAGAAACCGAAAAAATTGTGTGCAATGTCTTTAAACAAACACTTCCTGTTAACAATTTGATGAAGAAATACTGACTTCATTCCTCCTAAAGTAACAAACCTGAAACCTGACTAACAGGAAATTTCCATCGTTTTAATGTCGTGTTCAAATATTTTTCATGGAAAATGAAGTTCTTCTATACATACCCAAATCGGTAAATGTTGTCTGTCGAAGAATTAAGCGTGACAGGCATCGTTCTTTGACCCATGATCCAATTTTCATCGACACTTCTGTCTGTGCAATAATACGACAGTGAACTTATCAAAGTACCAACACATCCAGTATGGCAATTTATGCTATCTCCATTTGATACAAGAGTTTCGGTACACGAACTCCCGGTATATGATAATTTGTATGTTATATCTACCTATTTTGAAAGATAAAATAACATAGTGCAATAAAAAAAAAAACAAAAAAAACAATAGCCGAGTAAAAAAAAGTTTTCAGATAATTATACTCTTGACACAATCACTATGGTTGACTACATTGCTGAAAAGGCATATAAGTTATCTAATTCACTGTATTTACTTGCAAGTACACATTGAGTCAGAGAAAATCACTTGTTATATTAAAGAAATTAACTAAAAGCATAAATAACAACAACAAAAAAATGGGGTCTATACCTCAAGCGCCTGTGGAGGAAAGATTTAGAAATCATTGGGAGTATTAAATTTTCATATTAATGAAAAAGAAAATCGAAAGGACAGTTGAGAACTTACCGAAATATCGGACCCAATTTTATTGAAAGAAAATGTTTGTCTACGGATTTTGATAAATATAGAATAACATCATCGGTGAACATTTGTATGAGCAATAATGGTTTTACTGCATGAATATGAGATTGGTATTTAAAATTGCAAATAGACGTCTCTCATTAGAGAAACATATTCCACCACCAAATCTTGTGCAATCTGATATTTATCCACTCTCTTCAGAACAATAGTTCCTGGTATACTATCTTTTTCTGATTTATCTTAGTTTTAGAAATGTATCAAATTTAAAAGTAAGCAGTAATGACTTAGATTAATGTAGATTTTTGGTGTAAACAAGATGAATGGTTAAAGCGGTCTATCAAAAACAAGATGTGTAACTATTGTCTACTTAGTTTGAATACATTTATATTGACAAGTTATAATTTGGGTTTTTCTTTTCTCTGATAACCTTTACACTTTAATAGTGGATATAAGTCTATCAGTCTTCGATAATCATTTTCAGTATACCGTATTCGCTCATAATCATTTTTCTATATGAATTCATAGATATATACAATATATATATATTATTGCTGATAGCCCAGCAAGCATAGTGGACAACTAAATTTATTAATTGTTTACATATATTTATAAATATATGTATACGACCAATGCAAAAAAACAATAATCACAGATAATCCAAATTTCAAAATAATGAATATCAACAGTTAAGTACAGCTCTTTATAAGAACCAGGCAGAGTGCCATATACATGTGATTTATGAAGGTTCCAGATTTTATCTATAATTGGCCTAGTAGAAGAAGTAAATGAATACTGCTCAAAAAATAATTTTGAGTGGGAAAATATGAGTGGTTGCCATGGTAACGGACACTCTATTTTTTTGTTGTTAAGCGTGGTAAAATCTTTTAAAAATCAGCTAAATCACTAAAATTCAGAGCCTGATTATAAATAGTATCATGCATTTTTCATTAATGTTCATATGTAACATTGATACAATTTGGTTTAAGCTTCATTTTAGTGAAGACTGCATGTCAACCAAATTTGTAAATTTTTTGAAAAATTTTGCCAGAAAATGCATATTTTCAACTTTTCTGAAATAGGAATTTTTGCGAAATTATCAAATTTTCTGTGGTGTTTTTTAGAAATGTGCAAATGTGTACAGAATAGTTAGCACTGTAGTTATGAAGTTTGGATACTACTTTACCAAATTAAATAGAAAAATGCGTGGGACTTTCTTTAATTTTATCACCATAGCAACCAATTTTTCCTTGAAACGGATTTATTATTTGCAGAATATTGCAGTTTAAGTGCTTAAATGTCCTGAATTGTTTCATAACCGATAAGAAAATACATAAAAGCATCCGCTAACACTAAATTACCATTGTTAATAGTTGCTGACTTCAATAGTTACCACGGAAACACATATTATCCATAGCAACATCCATTCAAAAACTGCATTAATAGAAATTTATGTAAAAAAATAAATAAATAGAGGGTGTTTATATTCAAATTGGAATATGACTGCATGCTTTGCTTCACTCACAGTCTTGTCTGTTCTTTTCATAAGGTTCAACAAATGTAATATATAATTTAACATTGGGGTTGGAAGGTTGGGACAAAAAGGGGGGTGGGGGTAGATTTATTTTTTTAAAATATCATACATGTAGATTCTTGAAAAGATAACGTTTGGTCGGAGAGCCTGACTATTATATAGAATCAATTTTTTTTTCAGAAATTTCATATATTACATCGATACTAGGTTTTAGCTTCAGAGCTTAGTTAAGGAAGTTCGCTTGTCATATTTTGGGATTTTTGTCAGGTTTTCGGAAACCTCTGGTTTTATTCATTTGAATGCCTAAAAAAAAATTGGCCATTGACCCCCATTTTTCTTTTTATAAATCTTTTACATGTGTAATGATAAGCCATTTGTAAAAGTCTTATAAAATTTCAATTATTCTTTAAAAGTTTTGAGAATGTAAACTTGTCATGGATAAAGCTATGAAAAGTCAAGAGAGAATATTTTCCCGCCAAAATTCTAATGGCTAATATCTCGAAAACAAGCACATTGACCTGTACATTTTTTAAATCTTTTGATTCCTTTATTAATCCCTATCGATATTAACTAGTGTTTTGAAAAGTTAATTAATTTGAAACTGAGAAGCGAACTCCTTAAGATTGCAGTTCAACCCTACTTTTAGATTTTTGTTAAAATATACAAAAAAAACACTTATTTTCATTTTTCTGAATCATGGAGTTTTGTGAAATTATCAAATTTTCTCATGTGTTTTTTCTATTGAAAAGTGTAAATAAGTAAAGCATAGCTAGCATTGTAGTAACAAAGTTTGAATACTACTTGACCAAAATAAATAGAATATTGCGTGGGCTCTCTTGAATTTTATCACCATATTAACGTATCTTCCCTTGGAAACAGCGTTATTATTTGTTGACTTCTGCAGTATAGGAATTCAATATTCTCAATTGTTTCCAAACCTTTAAGAAAATACATAGAAGCATACATATACTCTAAATCTAAACTACAACGGCTAAGTATTATTACAACAGTTGCCATGGTAACAAATATCACCCATAACAACATCCAATCAAAAGATATATAATATAATTTTATGTAAAAACTAAGTTAATAATTCTCATTTTCTAATGGGAATATAACTGCATGCTTTAATCTGTTTAACTCTCAGTCCTGTCTTTGCTCCTTGAGAAGACTCAACAAACAAAAATTTGAATATATACACTGTAGCATTTTGGGGAGAAGTGGAGGTTTGGTAGTTTTGTTTGAATCTTTCATAAATCCATATAAGGAAAATTGAGAAGTTTAGCTATAAAACCTGGTTTAATCTACCAATTTCTACATAAGAAAACGCCTGTACCAAGTCAGTAATATATGACAGTTTTATCCATTTGTTTAATGTGTTTTAGCTTTTGATCTGTCATTTGCTTATGGCCTTTCTGTTTAGAATTATCCTCAGTGTTCCGTATATTTGTTATTTTACTTTTTTCCTACAACATTTGGTTTCAATCTGGTAATCTATAACTATTCATGAAATGTTACTAACAGATGATGGACTTCATGGAATTGCAATAGCACATTCTAGCTTTTGTGAAGGTCCATGTAATTTTTAAAGTAATGCTCTGACAATATAATGTCCTTCACCAATGGGAAGAAATTATGAAATTTTGGCAAAATTCTAATTTTCCTAGCACAATAACTTTCACAAATTTAATCCAAACAGCAAGAGACTCAACTTGAAATCTCACTTATAAATATAAGCTTACAAACCAATAATAGAAACATTTGGTTTAAGCATTTCCAAACTGAAACTGCAGTGACAAGGACAGACAGATGGACGGACTGACCAAAAGAAAACATATAAAGTCATGGTCTTTTAAGAACACTTCACACATAACAAAGGTAAAATCTCTTTGTTATTACTGTGCTACAATCAGGATAATGCAATGCTAAGGTGTACATTAACTACCTCAGATATACTGCACAGTTCAAATGTACTCATACCTTAAAGGGCTGATCCTAGACTTTGAAAGTGGTGTAGTTCCATAAAATAAAAATAAACAGCTGCGCCATGAGCGCATGTTACGCCCGTCGCTTTTTCAAAGAATAAATTTCAATAACTTCTCAATGTCATATCACAAATTCATGAAAAACTAAAGGGAGGTTATGTTAATTGATATAAACCCAACACCAAAGTTCGGCCGTTAGGTTTTCTTGTTTGGATTGTTTTACATTGTCATTTTGGGACCTTTTACAGCTGAGTATGCGGCATAAGCTTTGCTCATTGTTGTAGGCCGTATGATAACCTATAGTAGTTAATTTCTGTGTCATGTTGGTCTCTTGTAGAGAGTTGTCTCATTAACAATTATACCACATCTCCTTTTTAGCTCACCTGGCCCGAAGGGCCAAGTGAGCTTTTCTCATCACTTGGCGTCCGTCGTCCGTCGTCGTCCGTCGTCGTTAACTTTTACAAAAATCTTCTCCTCTGAAACTACTGGGCCAAATTTAACCAAACTTGGCCACAATCATCATTGGGGTATCTAGTTTAAAAATTGTGTCCGGTGATCTGCCAAACCAACCAAGATGGCCGCCATGGCTAAAAATAGAACATAGGGGTAAAATGTATATTTTGGCTTATAACTCTGAAACCAAAGCATTTAGAGCAAATCTGAAATGGGGTAAAATTGTTGATCAAGTCAAGATCTATCTGCCCTGAAATTTTTAGATGAATCGGACAATGGGTTGTTGGATTGCTGCCCCTGAATTAGTAATTTTAAGGATTTTTTTTCCGTTTTCGGTTATTATCTTGAAAATTATTATAGATAGAGATAAACTGTAAACAGCAATAATGTTCAGCAAAGTAAGATCTACAAATAAGTCAACATGATCAAAATGGTCAGTTGACCCTTAAGGAGTTATTGCCCTTTAAAGTAATTTTTACCAATTTTTGTAAATTTTGTGATCTTTTACAAAATCTTCTCCTCTGAAACTACTGGACCAAATTCAACCAAACTTAGCCACAATCATTATTAGGTATTTAATTTAAAAATATGTGCGGTGACCCAGCCAATCAACCAAGATGGCTGCCATGGCTAAAAATAGAACATAGGGGTAAAATGTAGATTTTGGCTTGTAACTCTGAAACCAAAGCATTTAAAGCAAATCTTTTAGGGATTAACTTGTTTATCAAGTAAATATCTATCTGCCCTCAAATTTTCAGATGAATTTGACAACTGGTTGTTGGGTTGCTGCCCCTGAATTGGTAATTTTTAAGGAAATTTTGCCGTTTTTGGTTATTATCTTGAAAATTATTACAGATAGAGATAAATTGTAAACAGCAATAATGTTCAGCAAAGTAAGATCTTCAAATAAGTCAACATGATCAAAATGGTCAGTTGACCCCTTAAGGAGTTATTGCCCTTTAAAGTAATTTTTACCAATTTTTGTAAATTTTGTAATCTTTACAAAATCTTCTCCTCTGAAACTACTGGACCAAATTCAACCAAACTTAGCCACAATCATTATTAGGGTATTTAGTTTTAAAACTATGTGGTGACCCAGCCAACCAACCAAGATGGCTGCCATGGCTAAAAATAGAACATAGGGTAAAATGTAGATTTTGGCTTGTAACTCTGAAACCAAAGCATTTAAAGCAAATCTTACAGGGATTAACTTGTTTATCAAGTAAATATCTATCTGCCCTCAAATTTTCAGATGAATTTGACAACTGGTTGTTGGGTTGCTGCCCCTGAATTGGTAATTTTTAAGGAAATTTTGCCGTTTTTGGTTATTATCTTGAAAATTATTACAGATAGAGATAAACTGTGAACAGCAATAATGTTCAGCAAAGTAAGATCTTCAAATAAGTCAACATGACCAAAATGTTGTCACAACTATAATCCCGAACAATAGGTCGAATGTCAGATATATCAGGTGAGCGACACAGGGTCCTTGGAGCCTCTAGTTTAAATTAACAGAAAAGATGAAAAAATCTAGATGAAAGTCGAAAATATTATATGGTATGTATAACAGAAAAAAGGGCTCCAGAAAGGTTCTCATAAGATGGTCACTTTAAGGCAAATTATACAATTGACATGCAGTGGCACCAACAAAATTCAAACTTGATCTCTGTTTTGTGGTAATAAGCATTGAGTATATATGTTTCATAAGATTTGGTTGAGGCAAACTAAAACTATAAAATGGAAACCAACTTTGTAACGACTATTGTACTGAGAGGACATGGGTTAAACCTGCTACCCCCCAATTGCGGCGCGGCCATAAAAGTATTTATTTTAGTTTTTGCCCTTGTACCTTGAAATCAAATGTGTGCAATGCACGGGACATTGGAAATTTGTTCTTTTATTTCACATGGGACACTAAAGTCTTGTATTCATGAAAGATTACAACTTGTTGGGCCTAGAAAGCATTGATAGTTACAAAGAAAAAAAAAAGATTGGTATGTACTGCGCTGATTCTAGTGTTGCAGTTAATTGAATAAGACCATGTGTGGAATTTGTCTTCAAATTATTACTGTTATTAATCTTGTATTTATGCAGACATTATCAGCTTAGTGGTTTCATTCCAAATCTCGGCATTAATGCAAAGTCTTTTATAAAGGTTACAGAGACAGATACAGAAAATAGGGACGCAATTCATGTAAAGGTTAAAAAAAAGTTGAGAGTAGCAAAACGATTTTTTTTGAAGATTCAACCTAAAAAAAAGGATACCTTTTTACATGTTTACTATCTTAAAAGAGAGGAGGGGGATTTCAGAGGGATAAGAAGTGTGCTTCAGCTGAACCCCCACAACACACACAAAACAAGATCTAATGTTATCGGAATCATAATTTTATGAGATATATGTAGTACGATGCATAGTAAGGAATGATTCATAATTAATACAATCATTTTGCACAATAATTTTGATTTGATAATTTTACCGGTAATAGCATAATTATTTAACCGGGATTAGCACAATTCCAACTTAGTAGATGTATCTATTTGTTTATCTCGGAGATCCTGAATTCCAATTGCGGGATAGTAGTACAACAAAGGAGTTATTAATGATATGTTAATAGCTATATATTAAGAGGATTCCATTATACTGGACTTCTGATATTCACAATCAACAATTGACTATTATTATTTTTAAGTCCCCACCAACTTAAAATTGTTCAATTTGCCTGTCCGTCTATCCGTCCGTCCATCACACTTCAGTTTCAGTTTAGAATTGCTTTGACCAAATGATTCTATTATTGATTTGTAAGCTTAATATTATGTTACAGGTCAATTTTGTGATTTATGCTGGTGGAATAACATCTCAGACGGGTGTGTGCCCTAAGAAGTTAAGAATTTTCTTACAATTGTTAAGAGCCATATCTATCTTGCCTTACCATAAGCCAGGTTGGCCCGGCAATCCCATGAAGTTCATCATCTGTTAACGTTCAAAAATTGATTATCAGATAATGAACTCGAAACAAAGTCCAACCAAACGCAATTATCTTTTCAAGGATCTACTTGTATGAAACATTTTAAAAAAATCAACATACCCCCTTTTTTTCCAAACCCCCAACCCCAATATTACATCATATATTACATTTATTGAACCATCTGAAGAAAAATACCAGACAAGACTGTGAGTGAAGCAAAGAATGAAGTCATATTCCAATTTGAAAATAAACACCCTCTATTTATGTATGTTTTTTACATAAATTTCTATTTATGCAGTTTTTGAATGGATGTTGCTATGGATAATATGTGTTTCCATTGTAACAATCGAAGTCAACAACACTTGACGATAGTAATTTAAAGTTTGCGTTAGGTTTTATGTATTTTCTTATCGGTAATGAAACAATTAAGGACATTTAAGCTCTTAAACTGCAATATTCTGCAAATAAAAACTCCGTTTCCAAGGACAAAATTGGTTGCTATGGTGATAAAACTAAAGAAAGTCCCACGTATTTTTCTATTTAATTTGGTAAAGTAGTATCCAAACTTCATAACTACAGTGCTAACTATTCTGTACACATTTGCACATTTCTGAAAACACCACAGAAAATTTGATAATTTCAAAAATTCCTATTTCAGAAAAGTTGAAAATATGCATTTTTAGCAAAATTTTTCAAAAATTTACAAATTTGGTTGACATGCAATCTTCACTAAAATGAAGCTTAAACCAAGTTGTATCGATGTTACATATGAATATTAATGAAAAATGCATGATTCTATTCATAATCACGCTCTGAATTCTAGTGATTTAGCTGATTTTGGAAAGATTTTACCACGCTTAACAACCAAAAAATAGAGTGTCCGTTACCATGGCAACCACTCGTATTTTCCCACTGAAAATTATTTTTTGAGCATTATTCATTTACTTCTTCTACTAGGCCAATTATAGATAAAATCTGAAACCTTCATAAATCGCACTCTGCCTGGTTCTTACAAAGAGCTGTACTTAAACAGTAAAACAATACTTTATTCTCTAAAAACAATAGATAAAACTAAGCTGGAAAAATATCAACCTAATACCGACAAAAATAGACTATGATTGACATGATTGAAATTGAATAACTCAATCTTTGTCGACCTCGCCTGTCAAGAACAACCCGACAAAACCAATAGCAAGTCGTCTCAAGATTTGGATGTGCCTATTCACTAGTACCGCTAAAATAATAATTTCTTTCTATACTACTGAAACATGAGAAATTATACTTATTTTGTTGTTCATTTTTTTTCTGCTGTTGTTCATTTTCTATTTGTTTTACATTTTCATTTTGTGATTGAAGATTGACCAATGTTTTGCCTTTTTGTCAATAAACTTACTGACTTACTTATGTCCCCTTTTTCGCGTTGTGACATTACCGAAATCGTCTTATTACCGGATTTTTTCTTGTATGAGCAACACGACGGGTGCCACCTTGTTGAAAAGAAATAGTCCGCTCTGTCATTAGTTTGATAGTAGATAGAGACTTACTACGGTGTCAAATTTATACCCTTCATGAATAGTAATAAAAATGAAGTGCGATAGGTTAGAAAATTCCTGCTCCAAGTCAGGAATATGACAGTTGTTATCCATTCGTTTGATGTGTTTGAACTTTTGATTTTGCCATTTGATTAGGGACTTTCCGTTTTGAATTTTCCTCGGAGTTCGGTATTTAGCGCAGACGTTTGGCGTCTACTTCCGTCATCAATGAAGGACTTGGCGAAATCAAACGTTTCCAAATGTACCGATTCAAAAAAGGTCCGGAGTGCTTCCTAGTACTTATCATAAATTGCGTAAACATGATGTAATAATTGTTTATCCTTATCTTCCGTATTTAATATCATCTCCTGTCCGGAAAATTTTCATAATTCTATATCTTTTTCTAGCCAAAAGAACCTTAGCCATATCAAAAGGCAACCAATCAGAACTTTAAAAAAAAATGTCTTCACTAGTAGCCTATTAGATATGAAAAAAACATATGTTGTTCCACGTGCATTATACGGAATAGAGATGATGAATATCACAGTGTCAAACATCCTTTAATTAGAGAGATTACAGTTGAAAGTATGTATACAAATCTTCCAGATCGGACGGTAAATATTGCCACTTACTCACTTTTAGGAGTGGAGCCAGTTGAGGTAGTAGTAAACAGATTAATATTTACTTTCTTAAGAAATCTCCTCCACAACAAAGATACTCAAGAATTTAAGATTTTAGATAAACAACTAAGTATGGCAACATAAAATGGGCTAAGCTATATAATTGAAGTTATACAGAGATTGGAGAAATATGGTTCACCAGAAATCCAAACATTATCAGAAAATGAATTAGATTCTGAAATGGAAACAAAGCAAAGAAACTTATAACACACTACTGGGATAATAAGTGGCAAGAAGAGAAACAAACAACTTTAAAGTCAACTTTATAATTTCTGAATATTCAATCACATGCTATTGGAAATGTACATCAGGTATGGAAATCTGTTCCAAACTGTCTTATTAGGGTGGAAAAAGCGACGTAAAGACCAGACTTTTAACTGGAATGTATACTTTACAAATAAATACAGCCAAATTAAGCAATGACACATAAAAGGCAAAATGTCAAATGTGCTTAAATGGTACAGAAGATTTAGAGCATTTTTATTGATATGTAGTAAATTACAAGACGTACGGACAAAACACTTGACCACTCTAACGTGTTAGATAAAAGATATCAAGAAAGGAGCATATGAAGAGCTCATAAAAGAAGGACTACTACTGGAACTTATTCTGGTTTCTACTTTTGAAAGTGTGGGAAAATTTATTTGCATAAAAAGAGACAATTCCATGACATTTAACAAATAACAATGTGAGGAAAATATTTCACCTAAAAGATCAAACATAAAAAACAAACACCATGTTAAAGAGAGGAGATAGATACAAAAGACACACTCAAACTCATAAGTCAAAAATAAATTGACTACGGAATGGCTAAAAAAAAGACAAACAACAGTACACAAAACACAACATAGAAAACCAAAGACTGAGCAACAGGAACCCCGCCAAAAAGTGAGGGTGATCTCAGGTGTTCCGGAAAGGTAAGTAGATCCTGCTCAACATGTGACACCCGTCGTATTGCTCATGTTAGTAAAAACCCGGTAATAAGTCTAATTAAAATATGCAAAATTATAAAGAGTCACGAACAATGCTTTTAGTATACGCAATAATTATGGGTGATGAGATAAATTTACAGTTTGACGTAAGTTGTAAATATCTTTTAGAGTATAGTTTTTAGAATGTATGCTTCGATCCCTTTGGGAGTGATCCTAAGAGAGGAGGAAATTACATGTAAGAGTAACAGTTAAGTAATGATTTATAAATACCGCGAATATAAAATTAAACTAATACTCTGCGCACCGTGATGTGAAATTAACAATTTCTGAATAGAGGATTTATTGTCCATATGAAGTATCAATAGAAACGAAACGTAAAGGTCAGTCTTATTTGTATGATTTAATGAAATATGGTGAATAAAATGTATCGGGAGAGAGCAGATGTGCGACATTTACAAATTTTAGATCTTTCCTGCCTTATGGGGAAAAAGGGGGAATCATATATTAACTACGGGTATAGTAATATCGTATGGATAAGAGCAAGAACACATTAAATTAGTAAATAGAAGTTAAAATATTAAACATTTACTTCCCTTACCTGAGGCAAATATTTAGATTTGATCAAGAAAATTCATATTTCCGAGGGCATCGCCCGAGTGAGAGATATATGTATATTGAGGGTGACGAAATCTTCATATCTTCATATCTCCCTATGCCGAGGTAATTGAATGTTTTATTTCATTGCCTTTATATCTTTTTTTACTTCCTGAAACATAACATATCAATTAACGTACACTTTTTCTTATCCGCTTGCATTTTTATAACTGAATAGGACATAAACATTTAAAATAAGCAGTATAAATCAAAAGTAAATTGTGTATTTTATGACAATTTTTTTTCTCCTTCGTTTAACGATAGAAATAATAGAACATGATGATGACTAAAAAGTCAAATAAAAAAATACCGAACTCCAAGGAAAATTCAAATCAGAAAGTCACTTATCAATTGGCAAAATCAACAGATTTATTAACACATCAGACGAATGGAAAACAACTGCCATATTCCTGACTGGTACATGCATTTCCTTGTGTAGAAAAAGGTGGATTAAACCTGGTTGTATAGCTAGCTAAACCTCTCACTTGTATGACAGTCGCATAAAATTCCTTTATATTGACAACAATGTGTGAATAGAACAAACAGACATAATAGGTAAAAATGTCGCTATTGAAAATAAAAGAAAAATAAACACTACTGAAATTAAGAATATAATTAATAAAGGGGTGGTTTTTCCGGAGATATATGGAATCGAACTTTTAAGTAGGAAACGTCTATGTTAATCATTCCAAATATTATCATAACAGTCGGAATTGTAATCTTTTGATTTATATTGTTTAATAACCCAACTATTGATAATATGCACTTGATCAGAGTTCATTCCTTACCAAGAACAGTAAATAGTGTTATTGGTTACTTGAGTAGCATGACATTATGTACTTTTGATCAATTTGAATAGGTTCAACATTCACATATAGCCAAATCAGAGTAGTTGTTAAACTTTTAAAAGGACATTGTGTCGATAGGTGCACACCATTTTCCAATTTCATATCTTCTTTTACTATTCTCTTTAAAAGAAATATGTCATTCATGAAATGCAATTATGGATCGATCACAGATATGTTATGGTTCAAACTGTATAAAGAATTATATATGTGTATTGTTTTATTTCTGAAATGAATTCTTCCTAATGTGAAAAAATCTATTTTAATAATCTAAAGATGATTCAATATTCAATTAATTGAGAGATATTAATAATGCAGGATTTAAATGCCCACCTTGACCTAGACGGACACGATTGTATAGTCAATGACTCGGATCATTTTACCACTCAAAAATGTGTCAGACAACAAATATTCAATATTACATCAATATGGTAAGAATATTGTTGACTAATGCAATTATGTACACTGTAGGATTTTAAATGGTAGAACTATATAAAATCTTCAATCGATGATTATATCATTTGTATTGCAAACCTGTCAGTGACTGCATATAGAGTATATATCTCCCAGTTGATACGACATTCCAGGGTTTGTATTTCCTATCATGATTTCCTTGATAGAGGGTTGCAGCTCACAAGCTATTAAACCAAGAGTTGCAAGTGGTGACGTTGAAATCATTCCTTCGCACATTTTACGGACGCCATCACGAGTTGGTTGACCGTTTAAATATCTGTTTCACATATGATAGTGAATATGTTTCAATTGTCGTAACTACAAACCAGTCCCCTTTTCCCCGAATGTGACCTGCCGAATTAGACTTATTACCGGGTTTGTACATACATGAGCAACACGACAGGTGCCAGATGTGGAGCAGGGTCTGCTTATCCTTCCGGAGCACCTGAGATCACCCCCATGTTTGGTGGGGTTCGTGTTTCTCAGTCTTTAGTTTTCTATGTAATGTATTATCTATTATTGTTTGTCTATTTTATCTCTTTTAGCCATGGCGTTGTCAGTTTATTTTCGACTTATGAGTTTGAATGTCCCTCTGGTATCTGGTGATAATTAAGGAAATAGTGGTCTATATCCACTAAAGAAAAGTTGCATTATTTTAAACAATTACTGAAAATAGAACATATTTATAAAAATTCAACTATATACTTGTCTGAAAAAATCAAGACATTCAAATCTTAAATTCAGAGGATGCTAATCAGGAGATACAAAATGCAGCAAAAGAACTGAAGTATGAAAAGGCAAGTGGGACTGGAGGAATATTAAATAAAATTTTGAAAATATCTTGCAATTTTGATACAAAGGTGTTTATGAGTTCTTTCACTGCCTTACTAAAATCTAAAAGTTATTCTAATTTATGGAGGGAAAACTTTATCAAACCAATTTTTGAAAGAAGTTGTTTCAATGACCCTACATTATATATTTATTTTGAAAAAAAAATCATAAAATGTTATCAATCGTATAACATAAGTTTCTGAGAAAAAATAATCCTATAGGAAATAAAATTGAATTTAAGAACCAAAATTGTTAGTAACCATATTTAAATCATAAAATGTCTTATCGACAAGACTTTCAAGTTCAAGATACAGTCAATACAGAAACTTTGTTATATAAACTATTTTACAATGCCATATTATGTTTTATTATTAATTACAAAACTTTGTTGTTATTTATACATTTCTCGACGATTGTATTTATTTGTTTGTTTTATATGATTTAGTAATGTTATGTGTATTTGATGTATGTTTACACAATTTTGGATGCCGGATCTTAATTAATGTCACATTAAATGAATATGTCTGTTTGGATCGCACACACTATTTTAGACAATATAATGGAACTTAAGTCTAGTGCCATATAGGTGAGAGGTTTGGCTAGCTGTAAAACCAGATTTAATCTAACTTTTCTTCGGAAAATGCCTGTACAAAAAAAGGAATATCACAGTTGTTACATTGGTCGATATAGTCGAGCGTTTGGTGTTTTTCAGTTTTTATGAACTTCCTTTTTTGAATTTACCTAAGAGTTTGGTATTTTTGTTATTACATTTTTACCGGTACCATCCTGATTCCTCAATAGCTTTGGATCTTTTGCTAGTTCTAGATGAACTCGTGCATCACAATCTAACAAACGTATCAAAAAGCTCTGAAGTAGGTTTTCCTAAATTTAGCATCTCTGCTCATGTATGTTTGTCATAGGAACGCTTACACTCTGCAGCATAGTATGCGTGTCTTCTTTTTTGTTTTTCTGTTTGTCTGTTGAATTGTACATTGTAAGTTCTTTTTTTTTCAAAAACAGCAAATCTATATACTCCGGCTAATTGTTAAATGTTTCACTGTTTAACTGATCAAGAATGAAATCTTCAGTTTCACCTTTAAGCCTGGTTAAAAATTCACTCAAGTTATTGATTTTGTCTAAATATTTGCAATTGCTTGAACAAATCTATTTATCCAACCTTCCCATTGTCTTATCTTGTGAACGCGAAGAACTACCTTTAGAAAACACCATTTTATTCTATTTACTTTCGGTTATAAAATCTGTATTAATACTATCAGTATCAACATCATAACATGTATCAGTAAATATTTCATCATCAGTTGTATCACCTTCAGATGCTTTTATCAGATTGTGGGCTACAGTTTTTTTATTTTTTATCTTTATAATTTTACTATTTTTAAGAAATTGTCTAAAAAGACTATTAACCGGTTAATAGTTTCAAAAACGATTAACCGATTGATAGTCTTTTACGGGAAATACTTGAAGCAAACATTTTCAAGTACTTTGTGTATTGTTTAAATGGTTAAAAGGAACACGAGGAAGATATTAAAGATGACTGGCGCCACCCAGTTTTTACATTAAGATAATAAGTGGAAGTAAATTTATTTTCTGCTGTCCTGTTTATTAGAAAAAGAAAATTGAAATAGTGTTGGCTATTGGCGTAGAAATAGCAAGAAATTTGGAGTAAACACTCTGTAATGATAAATATTTTCTGTACAAAATTAAGCAAGTTGTTTTTCATTCATACTATTTCGAAAATTCCTCAACCATAGAGTACCTTCAAAATATGATTTCTTTTTTTTTATTTAAAAGGCTGCGGCACCATTTGTGTTTTACAGTTCATTCACACCCAGGTGTTGAAATTCAGAATTTGATAGTTTTTCAACGGATTTTTTTTATAGTGAAAACTTAAACCAAACAAGTTTAAAAAAAGATAAAACCTTGATTTTTTCTTGTCATTAGCTCTATTCCTGAACAATAACTAACAATGAAATACAGTCAATGCCTTCAATAAATTGTGTTTTGTGTTTATTAAAGTTTCCAGACCTTGTGGAAACTATCCATTAGCTGCCAAATGATTTGAAATAAAGCTATGTCTGCAAAAATATGACAATTAACCAAAGAATATTTAAATATGTCTTTATGAAATTTCCTGAATTTTGGCAAAAGAATAGATAAAACTATAAACAAAAGATTTAAAATATCGAAATCTGGCTTCTAAGAACCCGCTTAAAATGAAATCTTACTTCCTAACTTAGAAAATACTAGATAAACATTTTGTGAATTTGGGACTTGGGATTCATGATCATGTAAAAAGGTTGTCGAAACGTGTTTAATTTATTGAAAAATCGTACTCAGTGACAACATTTGTTCTACTACGCATGCCAGTTCACTTCATTCATAAAATTAAACAATTTTAAAATCAGGTGCTTGACGTTACTACACGTTACAAATGTTGAATCTACGAGAAAAAATAAGACATTTCAGTTCAAAAATCAATACACAATCATAGAGTGATGTAAATTATGAAACATGTAATTTAAATACTATCAAGACAGTGAAAGTTGGATTAAACCGCATGTGATGTCCGTATGGCCGGAATAGCAGAAGACATTCAGATGTGGATAATTTCGTGGATTTTTACTATGAACTGGTAAATTATAAACATTAATAACAGATTTGTTTTAAATATTCAAATGAAAGAATACAATATATATTATTAAAAATACACTATGAATCAAAATATTCTAATTTAACTTAATCAAATGATAAAACTGTTTTGCCTAACTTGCGAATATGATTTAAACCATGTGTACAAGTTATTTCAGTGAACCATCTACATTTCGTCTACTGTTTCATACAATTATCATATAAAGTAGTTGAATAACCCTGACATATTAAAAATCTGAGGCCTATATTCATAAACAAATATATTTATTAACGCATTATTTCTATAGAAAGTATTTTAAATAGCTGAACTCTGATGTGTATTAGGGATTTTCTTTAGTAGGGGTCGAAATACTATGGCTAAGTAATTATTTTAACATGATTGGCCCATGTCAGATACTTATTAAAGCATTACAATTATGTAAAGAAAAATAAAGGCAACAGTAGTATACCGCTGTTCAATAGTCATAATTCGATTAAGCAAAAACAAATCCGGGTAACAAACTAAAACAGAGGGAAACACATCAACTATAATAAGAGGATACCAACGGAACAGCAGAAATACTAAACTACAACAAAAGCAAACGCCAACATACATAGAAACGGACTGTAGATAACAACTGCCATATTCCTGACTTGGTACTGGACAAAGAAGTTTGAATAACTATATTGATTTGAATTCTGTTGTCAAGAGAAGCGGTTAATTTTCCATTGTAGGATAGGCGGGGGTCAAATTGTCATGTCTTAGTAAAAATGTAAAAATATTTTCCAACATGTTTTGTTCACACCAAAAACACACTAACACATTACTACTGTGTAAAGTAGTTTGAATGACTGTAAATAATTGAAAATATATAGGTCTGTTAGGGAAGGAGATCGATTGTAAATGGTAGAGGGATCAACATATCCTGGCTACGTTATATTATTAAAACAATTTTTCAAACATTATTATCATATAAACTTAAGACTGAAAACAGGAACTCCACCAAAAATTGAGAGTGATCTTACGTGCTCTGGAAGGGTAAGCAAATCCTGCTCAACATGTGGCACCCGTCGTGTTGCTCACGTAAGTACAAACCCGGTGATAATACCAATTCGGAAGGTCAAATTTGGGGAAAAGAGGACAGGATTAATATTGTGGTTAAGACAATTTGAACATATCCGTCGTCAACTGTGAAAGAGATATTCCATACCGGTCAAGCAACTCATATTGACCTATGTAATATTTTCGAAATGATGATTTCAACTTTACCACTTGGAACTCTTAGTTTAATAGCTTCCTAATGAGCAGCAACCTTTCTATCAACGAAATCATGATTGGAAACGCAAGCTCTGAAATATTCTAGATGCAATCAAGATATGAGGCAGACTTAACTGTATATATTTGTAACCTTTATTTGGGAGAGGACATCATCATATAGCAAAAAGTGAAGGATAATGCTATTATTCTTCCAAGAAGCTCCTGTATGAAGTCAGTCTCGACTGAATAAAGAAACAAGTCGGAAAGAAGCGAGCACAGTTGGCTCCTATGGGAATGCCGATTGTTTTGGTAAAACACGTCCCCCAAACGTAACAAATATGTTGTCAATCAAGAAATTATGCACCATGATGATGTCAGTTTCAGAGAACTTTTTATTTGAGTCAGAGTGATGTTTTACAAAGTACTATTTATAATATAAACGGTACCAATTTTTCTGCACCAGATGCGCATTTCGGCAATCAATGTCTCTTCAGTGATGCTCGAGGCCAAAATATTTGAAAATCAAAGCTTATTAAAAACAAAATCCTTTCCTAAAACATGATGCTTGTATCTACGTTGCTCATTCTTTTTTATGATACAAAGCTCCAAAATAGGTAGTTTCACAACAAATTTGACCCCCCTCCTTTCTTTTCATACATACATACTATGGCAGTTTTAACACCACTCCAAATAGGCCAGATATCAAATTATAAAAGGTTTTGAATTACTGTAACTAGTAATACTCAGTCTCCTCAGATAGAATCTGGAATGAAAAATAAACTATGTTGGAAAATTTTCTTAACCATGATATTTTAACCCCCTTCCTTTGAAAATTGGATCCCTCACCTTTTGTAAATCAGGATTTCAAATTATCTAATTTTATTGTTTCAAAAAGTGTCTTAAAGGAAAAACGTATGTTGGAAAGATTGTATTACACTCTCATTGCCATTTTATTTTAACCCCCCTACAATTGAATATTGAACCCGTCCCCTAATAGATCAAAACTAATATTACAAAAAGTGTTTAAACATCTTACACTAGTTACAATGTTGTAAATAGTATCTTGAATGACAAAATGTATGTTGGACCAGATTTTAGACGGTGTTTTGAACCCCGTCTGTAGCAAATTGAACCCCCTAAGGTATCAGAATTTTAGGATATTAAAGTATTTAAATCAGTATGTTTGTAAATAGTTTCTGGAATGAAAACATATGTTGCTGAAGAATTTTTAGCACTGTTTGTGCTATGGTATTTTGACCCCATATCATGGGGTTTACATTTCCCCTAACTTTCCATGTCAGATGTCAGATTTTCAATTCAAAATAGCATTTTAACTGCTAATAACATTTATAATGTTTCACTAAGTGCCTGGACAGAATTAACAGGGGAGGTCAATTTTCCATGGGGTTCAATTTTCCATAAAAGGGAGAGGGGTCAATTGTCCATGGAATTCAAAATACCTTATGACAACGGCATCATCACCGACAGGCATCACACATTGTTGTCAATATAAAGGAATTTTATGCGACTGTCATATATAAGTGAGATGTTTAGTTAGCTATAAAACCAGGTTTAATCCACCATTTTCTACAGAAGGAAATGCCTGTACCTAGTCAGGATTATGACAGTAGTTTTCCATTCGTCTGATGTATTTGGTCTTTTGATTTTGCCAATTGTCAAGGGACTTTCCGTTTTGAATTTCCTTGGAGTTCGGTATTTGTGTTATTTTACTTTTTTTCTATATTGAGTGCTTCTGTTAGCTCCTATATGGTGAATAACTCGTGTATATCAAAGAAATTTTTATTCAATTTCAGAAACCACTCTGTAGGACAATAGTGATATCTTTTTCTTTTAACATTATATTATACAATTGTAGAAATTTACCTTACTGTCTCTGTATTTCCATGAAATTATTCCACCTCGAAAATGAGATCCCTCTATGATATTAATTCCAATTAATATTGCTACCGTTAAAATGGTGTTTTTGAAACTCATTTTCATTACAAAAAAACAAACGAACACTAGGTAGGTACAAGTATAACTGGTCTAGTATCTAAAAAAATGTAATTTATAGTCCGGGTGATTTGACGTGTACTGAGGTCATGTATTTTAGTTCTAAATGATTTCCTTTATGAATTCTCAGAATATTTCTGTACATATCCTGCTCAGAGGGACTCGGTTAGCGGATTTAAAGAATATTAATCATAATTTAGTTCTTTCGGTCTTTCCGTGAAGGACCTTTTAATTTTGAGAATAATTTTGACAGAAGCGATTTTGAGACTAGATATGAGTTACTTTACCTTATATATTCAATTGTAATTGTAACTCAAAACCATAAGTCATAGAGTCCGATGGTCTTTTGATTGGGAACTATAGGTTTAACAAAAAGTAATCGGTACTAACATTGGTTTTCTTTCAATAAATTAAAACACATTACTTGTATTCAAAATATGTATTTCGACAAAGTTAAGAACATTGATGGTCCTACACTTGTCGGTACTTATATTTGTGTATTGAACAAGGTCATGCTTCTCTCAGAGAACGTATGTACGTATGAGTGCAGATTGAAATGTTAGTCTTGGAAACATGATATTTATTCATCAGTTCTAATTGTCTACGGACTAGCTTTCAGTAACTGCAAGTACTCTTAGATCTGTACTGTTGCGTGTTTTGTCTTGTTAGTTGTTTTATACACATCTTTCTGATCTGACGAGTCTTGTCATTTTCAACTGAATTTTAAAGTTTGTTCCTAGGTTTGTCTCGACAAGTTTTTCTTTAGCATTATTTTGATCAGTACAACTTTTAAAACAAAATTGAACTAATTTTGTCAGGAATAATTCTTGTCAATATGTTTCACTTATCCGTATCACACAAGTTGTAGATTCGTAAGGCGGTTGATGCATTCATAGAAAAAACATGCTTACTCTGTAGAGGCATACAGACTCATTCCCTTTGAATTGTCGGCATTTCCTTAGTTCCTGTTTTCTACCTTGATTTCTCTTTTCTTATTCAATTTTTGAACAACAGTTGCTTTAATTTCTATTCAAAGTGTATTGAGTATGCAGTATGCATATTAAAATTAGGCCATCAATGTAAGCTTTGTAATTCAACTGTAATTCGGGCTTTACTTTTTAAAACTCTTATGTTAACAAACCATAATCACAAAACTCTTATAAAATTGCTTCGTATAAGGTAACATTTAACTGTTGAAAACAGCTAGTTATTCTTTAAAGTCATATGTAACGAGTTGTGTAATTTAAATGCTATGGAAATTATTGAACCAATGCATGTTTACTAAACTAAGTCCTGTTTGTACGTTTGTTTATTATTTTACGTATCTAACTTATTATCGACAAATACTATTTCATTCAGTGATTGTTGATCGCAAGCTAATTAACTTTCGAGTTTGTTGCCGACGTTTACCGGATCGTGAAATTGATAAACAATCAACACAGAGCACATGGAGCACCTGACAAACAAGTTAATTGATAGAGCCATTTGTTAATTAAACTTTTCATGAACAGTTATATGATTTTTTGTATTAAATTTGTTCTTTAAGAATCATTTATAACTATTTACCTTCCAGTGCACGTTTGTTTACATTCTTTTATCACGGTTTTTCGCGCGCGAGCACTTGCGTTGTGCGGTGCCGAAGTTCTAATGAGAGGTCACGTAATTAAGGTCACTGCATACGAGAAAATATCGCGAATTAGTATACGGGAAGACAATAATTCAATAGCAGTACGTTTATGAATATTTTGATAACATAAAGGATTTTTACAAGAAACTTCATGTACACTTGTTTTATAGTAAAACTTAGCCATTCAAGTATACAAAACATATTCAACTTCTTTTTTTTTTAATTTGAAGTTTCAAATTACTTTAAGTGTATTAAGATCTTTGAATATGGTCTTAATCGGTAATAGCATTGATTTTGTTTTAATGAATTCAAATATAACTTAGTATGTCACGATTGCTACACAGTTAAGAACATTTATGGTCCTACATCCTATGTGGTGCTGTTAAAACCACTACCCTGTTAGAGGGAGGCTTAATAGCCACATTCTTTATATACCTGTCTCTAGTCAGGAGCCTGCTATTTAGTGGTTGTTGTTAGTTGCTCTCTGCCATATTTGTTTTTCTTTTATTGTTTAGCTTAAATCAGTACGTTCGTTTTTTTCGTTTGAATTGTTTCACATTAGTTGTCTCGTTGGTAATTATATAATCTCCTATTTTTATATAATTTCCCGTATTTAAATTCAATTGATATTGCCGTTCTAGTGATTTTTTTTAAATTCAAACAATTAAAACTAGAATGAGATATTTTCAATGTCTGTTGAAAAATTGGCATCAAATGAAAAACTCTTTGAACGATCTGGTTTTATTATGTTCAGTGATTCTAAAAGATGATGAAATTATGAACTGTTGACATTATGAACTGTTGACAGACAGATGAGGGACACCAAGTGATGGCTATAGCTAACACCGTCTTTGATTTTATGCACAATAAAATCAGACGGTGTTAGCGATAGCCATCACTTGGTACCGTCTTTGATTTTATTGTGCATAACATGAGTTTCTGTAATGCTCTTCAGTAAGTAGATCTCGTACCAAAAGTTTGAAAAGTCAAAATACATAATGTTTAGGAGCAGTAAAACCTGTATATAAAGACAAAACTTGCATGAAAGAATTGCAACCTTGGCTTTAGCAAAATACATAGTTTTATATCTTGGTTTTAGAATATGTATCATTGTACTCATGCCTGTCCTTAAGCATTATGGTTTATAGTGTTAGACTATTTTTGTTTATACATTCTATCTTTCTATAATGAAAGTTGTTTTAAGACCTTTTCTAATATTTCATCTTCTTGAGTCAAAAACTTTTTAACATCACAACTTCTTTGAGTCAAAAACAAACTTCAGACAAATAGTTGGACGAACCAAGTGATACCAACACAATACATTCACAAATCTACAGTATGAAATAAAAGAAGAATGTGTCTGAGGACATGAATGCACCCGCTCAAGCTTTGCGATTTTTCAAGTTAAAAAGGGGCAAAGCTCTAGAACGGTAAATGAGTTACTGCCAAAATTCGAACTCTGTCTGCGTGTTGTGGTTCTTAACATTGTGTATGAGTTTCATAAAATTTCGATGAGGAAAACTTAGGTTGGAGTGTGGAAACGAAAATGGGACAGACGGAAGGAGGGGCGGTCAAGGGTAACACTTAATGCACACATTGCCTATGGCAGGGGCATAAAAAACCAAAAGACTTGATTTGACTATGAACCAGGAGAAGTCATACTTACAGACAAAAAATATTCTCAGCACTATCAGATGTATTAACAACAGAAATTCTGACTGTGTCTCATTCAATAAAAACATAAATTCAAATTAATCACATATATATGATTTATTGCAAATATAAGTAATAGATACATAAATTGATAAAAATATATATCTGAAAGACAATGGGTGTAGAACATGGCAATAAGAATCAAATATTTGTACATTTTTCTATTGTATACAAACGCAAGTCATTCAGAAAGTAGAATAATTAACAGAAATATCCATTTTCACTTTGATTGCTGAAACATTTTTTTTTTAATGCAATACATAATGTATAAAACATATAAAATATAATTAGACATAATTTTTCATTTTCTATGTATGTTTAAGCTTTCTTGCAATTTACTATTAAGCTATACTCAAAAGTTGATGAATGTGCATTACCTTGATAAAATGTACGTTATTGACATCTTTGCATGTTCTATTAAAATCCTCCTAAAACATCAATTATACTGAGAACTAAAAGATATTCTGTCCAGTAAAGAAAACTTAATGTAGGTCAAAGTTTTCCGTGACCGGTCTAATCAGATTCTACTTTTCTAATTTTTTTTGCATTAAATATACTTCATTTTAATGCTTATATAAACAGTTAATGAAAAGGGACTATAGTTTCAATGCAAAAAGTGCATAGCCTAGAAAAAAAGTGCTATTACAGGAAAAAATCCACTAAAAAATTATCTTTGGAATATAAATTCCCTTTCAGAGGTTTCAAAATGTTCATATCACCTGTCATGAGTTGATTTGGAGGTGCAACTTGCAGAAATCAATGTTAAGCTAATACTGTCAGTTCAGAAATTTTTGCATGCATTCATTATTTGATTTTTGAACAATAGACAAAAATATGAGATTAATAACTGCAATTTCAGGAAATACTGCATACAGACAGTGCTTTCAAAATTGAAAATGTGTAAAATGAGTTTAAATTTATGTGAATCCAATCTTTTCACAATTTTTACATTATCACAGAAGGTATAGTGTCCTGCTGGGATCGTTGTTTTCAAGTGATCTGATCGGGTTTTTTCAATTGTGACCACTTTTTTTTGAGTGAATATGATCAAAAATGTAAACAAACAGACTTCCTTTCTGGTAAAACGTGAAAAAAAATTCCAGAACCTTATATACAAGATCAAAGAAGGTAAATTAGTATTTTTGATAAAAAAAAAAGATATTATATATCAACCCTAAATTATTTTGTTGTAAAAACGTTTAATATAGCCTTACAATGCTTTATTCCAAAATATAGATTAAAGCCATTTTTATACACATACCAATGCAAATGTCAACGGAAATGTGGACATGGAATCTATCTATACTTAGACTCTTTGCAAAAATTCTTATTTTTGCATTGAAAAGGACATTTTTATAGTAAATTCATTTTTATATGTCCTTGTTTTTTCGAGAGCAGTACGTGTTTTTTCAAGTGTGTCCTTGTTTTATCGAGTGAAAAAACACAATTCCTATGCCTTAAAATGTAATATGTCAGTGCAATTACTTTTAAAAAGCAATGAAAAGGTTCAAATAAAGTACTTTCCAAAGCACGAAACAATGCATTAAACCAGTTTGATAATGCTACACATATTAACACGTACATTTCAAAAGAAGTCATCCTTCATTTGCATTCAGAAATCTTCATGTTAGTGTGCCGATCTGGATTTCATACAGTAAATATTTAGTGATGTAAACAATCTTTTTATGAGCTCAGACATGTTGGACTAAGATGTACGTACACATAGTGTGTAAAGCGGGTAAATGTGTTTTTTACGGAAATTATATCCTTAATGTTTCATTTACCATTTGTCTTGATGGAAATGTATTTCTTATTTAGCGTTCGTTTACTTTTTTATTCCAGGGAAAAAAATTTTTTAATTTCTTACGACCAACTTCCATTACACATTTTTCAACATCGACATTGCTGTGCATTTTTCAAATATTATCCATTTAATATTTTTTTATTTGTGGAAAATTTGAAAATTTTATTATTTGGGGAATATTGGAGTATTTTTTTCTTCACTTGGATTTTTTTTTTTTTTTGGCAAAAAATTTCAAAATTTTATTTTTTTTTAATCTAAAATTATTTTTTTATTATTATTATTTTTTCCAAAAATTTTTTTTTCATAATTTTGGCAAACATTTTATTTTTGGGAAATTTTGGCATAATTTTTATCCCCTGGTGATCAGAATGGGGTGTTATTTACACCCAGGTAATTAACCAATCAGATTACAAGATTCTTGCTTCATAAGAAATTATGTTTTATCATTCTAGAAATGGAAATCAAGAACAATGTTCTATTGCTCCTATTGTAAAAAGGAGTCTGATCAAGCATATGATATGCTTAGTCACACAGTAATAAAGCACCAGCATAGCTAAAAAATTTACAATGTGTTTTCGTTAGATGAACGCACATCATATACACATGTATTCGTTTTTTATTATTATATCAAAATGATCGTATTAAGGATTATTCATTTCGTTGTTTATTGAATACATAGGACAAGTCCCAGAGTTTATCATCAGCTCAGTAGTCAATACTTCGGTATTGACATGATTTATAACAAACCTTTCTAAAATTATTTACCTCCAAGGGACAGGGGAATAGAAATATGGTCACTTAAGTCCTCTTCCGACCGACCCTTGCCAAAGAGGGAGAATGGGGCGTGTAGAGAGAGTGCTATGCTCATTGAACGTTGAGAACCCTTGCAACAGCTCTTTGAAGGGTCCGTAGGTGGCCTGTTGCAAAGGCAAAATTTCTGTCCATTTCCAATATACTCTCATTTTCAGTAGCAGTCTAAATTTCCCAACCTTTATACTGAACATCCTCTCTTATAGGACCTACTTATTGGATTTATCGTTAAACTGTTCTTGTCATGAACATGCACGACACATTTGCCACTGGACGTTAAGCAACCAACAATCAATCATTTAGAATTGTGCGTTTTAAAAATTATAAAGAGGCTTAGGTTTCAACTCCAACTCCATCCGTCAAAGTTGACCTTAGATGGATTTGGCTATTTTTTTTTAGGTCCTTTTGGTCATATAGCATAAAATTATAAAGTGTTGTTTTCATTTTTTTATTAGATATTCCATTCAATTCAAATGTTATTGTAATTTATTAATTTTTATTGGGGGGGGGGCCTCTTTAAGTAGAACATTTGGGTTTATATTGAATTTTTCTTGCTCCATTGATTTTTCGTCACTGTAATATATATCAATCATAAAATATTATTGACTGTAAAAACAAAGGCAGCATGCAATGAAATTGAAAAAAAATATGAGTCCCTGTACTCAGTTCTTAAGACCGTTTTAAAACGGACCCACTGATTTCTTATATATCCTAATTCTGCTAGGCTATGGTAAAATGTTTTCAGAACAGAAATTTATCATTAAATTGAAAAAGATTAAATTTTATCAACATTGTTATATGTTTTTTTGTGAATTTTTGTGAATATATAATATTGTCCTTCACTTAATTAGCTTTAAACTAGAATAAATTGCTTCGCTGAGCGCAGCTGGATACGACCGCAGATGTCCAACCCTGAAAAGTTGCGGCCAAAATGGACACATTAGTCGCGCTTGATACAGGTCTGAATTTGGATTGTAATTAAATATTTGACACATAATTGGTTTCTGACACAGAATAAGTGTAGTCAAAGAACTTAAAATTTTTCAACTCCCCTTTCCTTTATTCCAAAAATAATCTCAATTCAAATTCTAACCATAACTACTCATTTAAGTACATCATAAAATATTAAAATATAAAATGACATACAGTCACGGTTAAAATTAATATTAATTAATAGTAACTTCTAAAAATAAATTTACAGCTAATCATCTCAAGACAATCATCATTTCTCAATACATAATTTACAAGCAGTGTAACTTACACTTGCTAAATGGATTGAGCCTTAACCCCCCATAGCCATCCCTTTGTTGTATAGAAACTTGTGGTAAAATTTCAGAGAGATTCATACACTTAAACACAAGTTATTGTCTGGAAACTGCAAAAATGCTTATTTGGGCCCCTTTTTTGGCCCCTAATTCCTAAACCTTTGAGACCATAACCCCCAAAATCAATCCCAACCTTCCTTTTGTGGTTATAAACCTTATGTTAAAATTTTATTGATTTCTATTTACTTATACTAAAGTTATTATACAGAAACCATCTGTCTTCGGACGACACTGACGACGACGACGCAGACGACAACAACGTGATACCAATATACGACCAAAAAATTTTTAATTTTTGCGGTCGAGAATGCCTTATTTCTTATTCAAATTTATTTCAAAAAACCCGGACGTTTTAACTGTTGCTCTCAAAAAAACACTGACAATGGAAAAGACTGAGTTTTAGGTTAAATACAACGAAATTATGCGTCTTTTGTGCTCAAAACATGTATAGCATTCAAAATAAGATGGACAGTAATGAATAAAACTATTATAATTGCAAAATAGCAATTAATTGACTGGTTCTCATGATTTATCACTTGAAAAAACCCGATCTACACTCGATAAAAGTGGACTGATTCACTTGAAAAAACACGATCTCCGCCGGACATTTTACCTACCGTGATTGTTTAAGACGTCACAACTTGTAAAGACCGCTGAACTTGCAGTAGGTATGAATTTCTAATTATCAAATAAATAAATAAAGTAATCAACTAACAGTTAATAGCACAATAGATTTTTAGCACCAATAGAAATAAACATACGTGCATAAATGTCGTATAACTTAAAAACTTTTACATAAAATTGTAAAAATCTTTAGTTAATAAAACGGTGCAAAAAAGTTAAAATTTGCATTTCAAATAGTACATTTTGTGCATTATAAATGAATGACAAGGCACTTTTTAAAACAAGAAAGAATGTAAAACAAATGGTGATCTGTAAAATAATAATTCTTAATCTAAAGAGCACTCATAGATGTCTTTCCTGTAAACATATCCATTGGTAAAAAATAACTCTAAAAAGTTTTGATTTTGATTTTGATTAAAAAACCATCAGTATTGTTTACCCATTTGACAAAGGGCTGATAAAACTGTAGGACCTCCGAATAACAAGAACTGATTGTTGCTGCTATTTTTTTTTTCTTATAGTTAGTCTGAATGAACCATGAGATTATAAAGATGTCCTAGATATGGCATATAAAAATAAATGAAGGTTAAAACTTAGTATGCAAAAATATCTCTGAAATTGTTTTTCAAAGTATATATTTGCTCCTGGAATGAAAGATCATCATATTATAGAAAGCTACAAAATCAATTATAGACTAAGAATCAGACATGTTCAATGAAATTAAAACAATTGATGCTTCAATTATGCAGATATAAAAGCTGCAATTTTAACAAAAATTGAACTGTGAAATTTGACGGGTAAGAAAATGGCATTTTGGAGAATTTGACTGAAATGCATGCTCCAGCACACTCCAGTCAGGAAATAAGAAAAAATCATAAGGATTAAGGCTATGGGCTGATTTTAGCCTTCATTAGATTGCAACAGCTAGTCTGGCTTCTATTCAAAGATATCAATTATGAATTATGTAGTCGGTGTGCTCAGGTAGGCATACAGTTTACACAAACTATAAGGACATGTTTCAGAACCAGCATCCTTGAGTCAGGAATTAAGACAAAAGTTCACCTGAAGCAATTTTTGAATTAGTTTAGAGAGCCATGTGCTTTCAATCTAAGGTCAAGGTCACATAAAAACTGTCAAGGCCTCATGTTCATGTAAATGTAACATACAAAATATTTCATGCCTATCATGTATAATTTCTGCAGTTTTCTATGTAGTTTTTAAGACTGTTGTTTGTCTTTTTGTTGTTTTCTTGTCATGTTTTTCATTGTCAGTTCTTCTTGGACTAGTGATTTTTCACTGGCCCTTTGGTATCTTTTTCTCTTTTTTTTCTGAGATACATATCTAATTCAAAACTTTTAACATGGCCGGTGGAACATAAAAATGATGATAAAGCCATATGTCATAAATCAGACCAACATACACAAGTCAAAACAAATCTAAACACTAAATACATTTATATATAGTTAAAATTTACCAGACCAATCAAACATAAATGAGTACAGGATCATGATAATTAGGTCAAGACAATATGGCATATATCCCACAAATATAATTTCCTCAAAAGTCACCATACCAAAAACTTACTTAAAATTTATTAAGGAACTGAGCCAATCCTATAAGCTTAACCTGAAACACTGTAAAACAATACTGTTGTGATGATTGAGACAGGTATATTGGTTGGCCAGGTTTCATCATGGTTAACTTCCATGCAAATTTTCGTATTACTATAGTGAGTGTGAGTCTAAGATGCTGTATGCCATACTATCAATCACCACTTTAAATGTTAAAAAATTCTTGTATACCCAAACTTTTTTCGTAGGCGAGACAAAAAGTCACCTAATGGAGTTTTTATTTTTAGATGACATGACCCCTATCATCTAACACCCAAAAATATCATGAAATGACAGTAGACTAGAATACCACAGATATAATATCATAAAGTAATTCTTCATATAGATAAGATATTTTTACCGCTTAAGCACTTAAAGACAGTATACAGTTATAAAAATAGATATTCTATACTTTTTTATGTAAGAGAAGTTCCTGGAATAATAATTATGTAATAGAAATTCCAGGAATGATTTTATATTAGAAAAGTTCTTTGAATAATGTTTATATATGTAACAGAATTTCCAGGAATAATAATTATGTAAGAGAAGTTCCTGGAATATTTATTATGTAACAGAATTGCCAGGAATATTTATTTTAACAGATATTCAAGGAAAATTTATTTGTAAGGAATTTCCTTATAAATTTTGAAGAAACAAACATTTTACATTCAAACACTATATGCAAAAAATGCTTATAAATGTAAAATTGCTTCTAACCTTCAGTTATGAAAAATATCATGCATGTATAAAACTACATGTACAGGTGATTAATTTTAAAATGCACTCGGTGTAAACAATCACATGATAAACATGTATCTTTTATTATGACCTTTGAAAATCACTCTATTGTATTATTTCCAGTCATTCTAGGAACAAATTTTATAGGGCATTAAGTTCCAGGAATTTATTTTATGAAGAAGGAATAAATATCATGTAATTTTAGTTCTCAAGAACTTTTGTAATATACTATATTGTTCCATGTGGAACATATATTATGTGGAACAAATATACAGTCACAAGTACACTCATCAATCATAATGTACTGAAGATTCTCTTTACTTCATGTCTTCGTAATTAACTGTTGCCATGACATCAATAAGAATAATTCTCGACTAGAACCAAGTGACTAAGACTTTGAGTACTTCTGCACACTTTTAGTTTAAGTGCTCGCTTCCTTGAGATCATGTGATTAAGTTTTAATGACATTATCCAAGCTATTTATCCTGATTTACTGAAACTGTGCCTTTCATCCAGGATGACGCTGACATATTGCGTTTATCATTAACTCTGAGTAGGCATCATTGATGTCACCTTCGATGTGGTATTGCTTAAGTCCCTGTCTATTTGTTGTCGTGGTAACCTAAAAAATTAAAAATATTTTTTTCTAATTTTTTTTTTAATTTTACTGGTCCAGGACCAGTTACTGTCAGTTACTGATTTCAGTAACACAGCATTTTATGCAACAACGGAAGCATTGCCTAAATATGACATACTCTTGTTAACTTTGGACAAACACATCAGATCAATTTATGTGTAAACAATTACATAAAATACAGTAAAGAAAACGTTAAGTTCTTGTAAGTTATATAAAAAAAAACACATAAGTCTAGAATAGCACAAGTAAATTTGTTGAAATTAAAAGGATTATAACTGTTCTTGATCATTAAATTATAAATATTAAAAGAAAATAACAATTTGTATTTAAAATGGTGTGACTGAAGGGTTTTCTGAATGAACAATTAACAAAACACTCAAAATTTAAACTCAAAGGGTGTTACTTGAATACGTCAGGAGATATATGACCATAAGAGACCTAAAAAAGAATAGCCAAATTCATAAAGGTCAACTTTGCCTGATGAAGATAAATTCTTCATAATATCTAAATTTAACAATGGAAAATTAAAGAAAGGTATGCTATAGATCATGTCAGTACCAACGCATTGACTGGGGAGCTGATTTTACCCCAAGGGACTAGAAGTCAATCAAATGTAAATTATGTTTTATGAAATGTTAAATGTGTTAAAAAATTACATCTAGACATGAGTGGCTTGATACACACCTTCGGTGTTTTCTGTACAACAAACTTACAACCAATGGTTTGATCTGAATGACAAGATCAAGATATTCATTTCTTAAATTATATATACTATACCTTATGAAAATGACAGGCACATTTTCCTTGTAAGAAATCTTTATATCTAGACATAGTCATATTAAATGTAGGTATAACATGGAATCCATGGCTAGTGGCATATCTGCCTACTTCTCTTTCTTGTATCGCTAACTTCTCTTGATGGTACTGCATATAAAAGAACAAATGACAAGATTAACAAGAGACATGTGCATCAATAATTCATGGGGTTATCATACAAATTTGCATACACCCAGTTCTAATAAATATTTTATCAAACACATACTTTTCCTATAAAATATAAAAGTATAATAATTAGTTTTGAATTAATCTACAATGTCCCGCCTGCTTCACTGACCATTGAATTTATGTTGAAAGCCTTAAAGATAAAGAAAGGTTTTCTTACAAGTATCACATAAACTTAACATTTTTAAAGATCCAATGACAATGAGGTCAAGGTCAGATGATACCTGCCAAAAAGACATTTACACCTTACAATTATTTCATACACCAAATATAGATGACCTATTGCTTATAGTACTTGAAAAACAGACCAAACAATAAAAGTTAACATTCACCAATGAGCAATGAAAATGTGGTCCAGGTCAGATGAAATTTATACACCACATAAAGTTGACCTAATGCTCATAGTATCTGAGAAAGGAACCTAATCATGTAACTTTAACCGTGATCACTGATCCTTTTAATGAGGTCTATGTCAGGTTAAACCTGTCTGATGGACATGTAGACATTGCAAGGAACCCATATACCAAATATGGTTATCCTATTACTCATAATAAGTGAGAAATTCACATTACAAATAAAATTGTAATTTTTTTTTAAGCAGTTGTTGAACCATGAAAATGAGGTCAAGGACAATGGACATATGACAGACGGAAACTTCATAACATAAGGTATCTGCATACAAGGTATGAAGCATCCGCTGCTGGATAGTAATCCCAACGTCTCGCATACCGTGACTTTCGTCTCGGGCAAGACAAAATAAAAACTTTTTCTACATTTTCAACATCAGTTTTCTAAGACCGTTTTGGAAAGACAAGTAGATTTAAATTGTTCTGCAAATATATTATATTGTGATTTGGCACAGGTTTTTAATGGCTACAGTGGTCAGCTAATTATCATAAAATTTTGATAAATATCATAAGGAAAATTATTTAGCCAGTAAGAGTAGCAAACAAGAATTTAAAATTGTGTTGCGCAGCTTATCTTTTAAATGAAACAAATCGGAAAATTAGAAAATCAAATTGTCAAATTGTTTTTTGTTAACACTATAACCTTGATAAGTATTGGTCAAAGTCATCAATGCTGGGTGTAAAATTATAACACCAAAGCTTAGTTTAGTTCATTGGATGTCAAAAAGCCACAATACTTGAATTTGTAATGGAAGAGCTGAGCTGAGGCTAAGAGAAGACTCATATGGTAAAATTTGGGAATTATCTATATCAAAATTTTCTGCTACAAACTTATAACCAAAGGATCAGTGCTATTACTGTAAAATTTTGGAATGATCTAAATCAGTCCTTTCTGCTACAAACTTATAACCAAAGGATCAGTTTCCAACTATTTGGGAACTTAAAATTTCAGTTATCTGTATAAAAAAAAAAAACATTTTACTGTGGTAAACCTTGAGACAGCCAGATACCTGACTGAACTGAAAACATGGATACAAAAACAGAAGTAACTTAGCCACTGTCCGGTCACTCTATTTGTTTTACACATTTGTGTACTCACTTGTGATGCAAAATGTACACCTTCTACATGCTGATGAAAACCTGCTCCATGTCCTTTCATTATCAATTTGATTCCTGTCAGTCCTTCCCTGAAACAGTTATATTACCAATGATGAATATTTCCTACAATTCTATATCTACATATATAATTTCAATTTTAAAGTTGATGTGTAACATATTTATCACTCATTGAGTATGGTAAAGGGTTATTTTCGTGCAACATAATTGCAATTTTAATTCTTGTGTTGTTGTACTTGAAGTTCATTATTTACCATGTTTCGTTCAAATTGTTGAAAAAGCAATGTGTAAGTTCTTTTTGATATTTTCTTTCATCATGAAATGCCCATTTTATTTCCCATTTGTTCCATCACATACATGTACCAGCCCTTTTACAACCACTTCATTTTACTTAATCCAATGTCAATAAAAATTCCTCAAATGTTAGTTCACTTATATGTACTTGTCCTCATTTATTTTCATATTGTGAAATTCTTCCAAAATGTTCACTACAACTTAAACTACAGATCCCAATCTAACTTTTTATTATATCAGAGTGTATGACTCAAGAGTCTATGACTTATTTGAAATGATTGGGTAATTTGATATCATAACATACCTTTTCAATGCCTTCCATATGACATTAATGTGTGGTTTACCTAACCAATGAACTCCTCCAACCACTAATACAGTGTTACTATTATTCTCTAAAGGTGATGTCCTGTTTAAAGAAAAAGGAGGAAATTAAAACTATTTTCTTGACGTTTCATTTTTCACTAAAGATCTCTAATTGATAGCTATGAAATATAACAGCAGAGTTTAAGAAATCTAAATTTATTTTTATCTTTACTAAAACAGGGAGATAACTCTATTATTTTTATTGTGAAAGCTGATTAAAATAGAGATCAAAGCTATTTTTTGTGAACAAAACTTCATTAAAATCCATGTAGAAACCTTTTCAAATATCTCAGTTAACAAATAGAATTTTGAGGGTCAATTAAAAATATTTACACAAAATATTGTTTTCTTTTTACATACCATTTAATGAGTTGATACACAGCTTTATCAAATCCTGGTCTGTGATTGTTAGGCAACCAGAATTGTGGATAATATGCAAAACTCATTAAGGTCTGCTGATTGTTAATACTTGTGTAAAATTTTAAATCATGTGTTTTATCCCAGTCATACAATGTTCCATTTATCTTTTCTAAAATATAGTGCATGATACCACGATTTGTAGAATCTCCAATAAACAAAACTTTCTTTCCAACAAAACATTTCTTGACTTCTGCAATGCTACGTTTCCTGTGCTGACATAATGATGGCTGCCATCTTGCTTGTTGCCAATAGCAACTTTCTCTATCCACACATGAATAACATGGTACTTTCCAATCAGCTGCAAAAGTAAATAAGTCAAAATTTGACATTAAAATTCTGATTTTACTATTATTTCAATAATGAATGGGTTTTTTTCAAGATTTGGAAATATTTGTAACTTTACAATAATTTTACCTACAGCTAAAAACTTCATCTAAATAGAGTCTTTTCTTTATTAACCTAACATGCATTTTCATAGATCTTCTACATCACACAGTAGTTTAGTCAAAAGATAGGCTAATATGTATGGTATTGGTTTCAGCCAAAAGTTATCTGTTAAAAAATAATGCATACCATCTAAAGAATCTTGATAATTGTTACAATACGGTTTCTTGTTTGACTCTAAAATAAACTGGTTCCATGTTGTATACTGAGCAGATGGTTGTAATCCACAGTTTTGATCAGGCAGAAACTTCAGTGTACAATCCTATAATTCAAATAAGAGCCTTTAAAAATACATTGGATAGCAAATTATAAAGTGATTCTCCTTAAATTGGCCACTTAGAACCATGATATTGGGAATACCTGATTAATATTTCTATCTGTTATTACTAAAGTTCTAACAATCAGGTCTCTCTGAAAACCAAAACAATTTTGTGCAATGAAATAAGTATTTTTATGGCAAATATAATCTCTAAAATTAATACAACAGGCATAATGAAATCAATGTGTAAGTACAATACTATATATGCCTTGTAGATGATATTAGTTTTGGGACAGATATTTTCTTTTCAATTCAAGGTCTAACAATCAGTCCACAGTTGGACTGTTTAATAATGCTTTCAGTGCAGTACCAGTACAATGTATGCCTAATAATCTATTAATTAAATGTTTATTTGTTTGTATTTAAGATTTGATTTGGAAGTTTAGTTGTACCAATAAAAATCTGGTAACAAACAGGATATCACAACCTAATTTTTTGGTGATGTTGTATATAGAGCCCATAAATTTTAATATGACATGTAAACTTATTTATCCTTTGAATACACTCATTCTAAAAGGTTATCCATTTAATACAGTAGTAAGCTCTTTGAATGTTGTTTTTATTGGTCCAAACATATATTTAAATAATAACAAGCATTCTGAGAGTATTGCATGGCAACACATAGTCCCTACCGGGTAAAAATTTGTTTTACTTGAACAAAATGCTAACTTGTTCTATAACTTGTCATGGTGTAAACAAAAGTAAATATCATGTCAATATCTTCAAGCATGACTAAAAACAGTGTGGAAAACTGATTATATGAGTGAAAATAAAATGCTCCATGAGGGCGCAGCTTGATACGACCGCAGAGGTCGAACCCTGAACAGTTGGGGCAAGTATGGACACAACATTCAAGCTTGATACAGCTCTGAATTTGGATTGTGATTAAATATTTGACACAGCATAGTTTTCTGACACAGAATGAATGTAGTCTAAGAACTTAATTTTTAAATTTACCTATTATGGTCCAATATCCAAAATCTAAATACATGGTTAGATTCAGCATATAAAAGAACCCCAAGAGTTCAATTTTGATGAAATCAAAAAGTTTAATTTTGGACCCTTTTAACCTCAATGTGGACAAAGTTGATAACAAGGCCCAAAAATCAAAAATCTAAACACATGGTTAGATTCAGCATATCAAAGGACCCCATATATTCAATTTTGTTGAAATCAAACAAAGTCTAATTTTGGACCCCGATTTGGACCAACTTGAAAACTGGGCCCATAATTAAAAATCTAAATACATGTTTAGATTCAGCATATCAAAGAACCCTAAGAATTCAATTTTTGTTAAAATCAAACTAAGTTTAATTTTGGACCCTTTGGACCTTAATGTAGACCAATTTGAAAACAGGACCAAAAATTAAGAATCTAAATACATGGTTAGATTCAGCATATCAAAGAACCCCATATATTCAATTTTTGTTGAAATCAAACAAAGTTTAATTTTGGACCCTGATTTGGACCAACTTGAAAACTGGGCCCATAATCAAAAATCTAAATACATGTTTAGATTCAGCATATCAAAGAACCCAAAGAATTCAATTTTTGTTAAAATCAAACTAAGTTTAATTTTGGACCCTTTGGACCTTAATGTAGACCAATTTGAAAACGGGACCAAAAATTAAGAATCTAAATACACGGTTAGATTCAGCATATAAAAGAACCCCATATATTCAATTTTGTTGAAATCAAACAAAGTTTAATTTTGGACCCGATTTGGACCAACTTAAAAACTGGGCCCATAATCAAAAATCTAAATACATGTTTAGATTCAGCATATCAAAGAACCCTAAGAATTCAATTTTGTTAAAATCAAACTAAGTTTAATTTTGGACCCTTTGGACCTTAATGTAGACCAATTTGAAAACGGGACCAAAATTAAGAATCTAAATACACAGTTAGATTCAGCATATCAAAGAACCCCATATATTCAATTTTGTTGAAATCAAACAAAGTTTAATTTTGGACCCGATTTGGACCAACTTGAAAACTGGGCCCATAATCAAAATCTAAATACATGTTTAGATTCAGCATATCAAAGAACCCTAAGAATTCAATTTTGTTAAAATCAAACTAAGTTTAATTTTGGACCCTTTGGACCTTAATGTAGACCAATTTGAAAAACGGACCAAAAATTAAGAATCTAAATACAAGGTTAGATTCGCATATCAAAGAACCCCAATAATTCAATTTTGATGAAATCAAACAAAGTTTAATTTTGGACCCTTTGGACCTCAATGTGGACCAATTTAAAACGGGCCCAAAATCCAAAAACTTAATACACGGTTAGATTCAGCATATTAAATAACCCCAAGAATTCAAGAATAAAACCCCATTGAAATTGGTCAAGAAATAAGCAATTTATACAATACTGTATCTTCTTTTGCACAATACTGTGCAACTGAATATTTCTTGCTATTGTGCAATACTGTACAATTGACAATATCTTGCTATTGTGCAATACTGTGCTAATGGATATTTCTTGCTATTGCGCAATACTGTGCAATTGAAGATTTCTTGCTATTGTGCAATACTGTGCAATTGAAAATTTCTTGCTATTGCACAATACTTATTATATAATAATTTACACATCCTGTTTGGTGTGTATCTCCTGCCATATCATTATTATTTGCTTTTAAATATAAATCAGAAATAACCAACTTAAAATGGAAAATTTTAAAGAAAAAAAAAGAAAAGAAAAATCCCCCATGCAATTTTTGAACCCTTATGATTCATCACCCCAAACTCAATCCCAGCCTTCCTTTGAGGTATGGTACCTTGCAGTACAATTTCAGAGAGATCCATACACTTGAACACAAGTTATTGTCTGAAACTAGAAAATGCTTATTTTGGCCCCTTTTGGCCCCTAATTCCTAAACGTTTAGGGCAATTACTCCCCAAACTCAATTCCAGCTTTCCTTTGTGATATGGAACCTTGTAGTACAATTTCAGAAAGATCCATACACTTACACACAAGTTATTGTCCTGAAACTAGAAAAATGCTTGTTTTTGCCCTTTTTGGCCCCTAATTCCTAAAATTTTGAGGCAATTACCCCAAAATCAATCCCAGCATTCCCTTTGTGATATGGAACCTTGTGGTACAATGTCAGAGATCCATACACTTACACACAAGTTATTGTCTGGAAGTTACAAAATGCTTATTTTGGCCCCTTTGGCCCCTAATTCCTTAACTGTTGGTACCATAACCCCAAAATCAATCCCAACCTTCCTTTTGTGGTATTGAACCTTATGGTAAAATTTCCTAGAGATCCATTCACTTAAACTAAAGTTAGAGTGCGAAAACCAATGTGTCTTCGGACGACGACGACGACGCCGGACGACGACGACGGCGACGGCGACGACGCCAACGTCATACCAATATCGACCACAAAAATTTTTTGCGGTCGTATAAAAACATTAGATATGTTTAATAGTTCTCTAAAATTAGATATGATGTAATACAGTGTATATCTATTTTCAAATTATAATCATATATAATTAATAGTTCCAAATATTTTTCTTTCATTTGTCACAAACTAATATAGATTTGTAACTTATCTATAAAATGTCAACAACATTTATCTACACAATGTAATGTATTGAAATATATACATTAATAAAAATAGATTATTATCTAATTAAAGTTTCTCTTCATAAATAAATTTTTCTATATATATATATATATATAGAGAGAGAGAGAGAGAGAGAGAGAATTAATAAAACCATAACTAAATATGTATTCCTATACAGTTATTAATACTTTATACGATCCTACACATTGCACAACGTCTTGTTTTTATCTCAGATTGTGCATGTCATTTTTACACTAAATCCATTGGATTTGTACTGATTGATATTTTAGTCTGGGGAACATGACTTACTGTAAATTCAGAAATTATTGGGGGCTAATATTCATGCAAATAATTCGACTCCTTGAGTATCGGAATTGTAGGAAAACTCATTCTGATATCTGATACATATGTCTGTATGTAGCTTTTCCTATAGGTTGCACTTTGTAAATACAGCTGTTTTCAAACCACGCCTCTTTTGGGGAGATATAGAATATTCATAGACAATTAATTTTGTTTACGTACTGGTTCCTGGATATGATCTCTATGTTTCATCTCGTAGAGACATAACTTGGGAATGTTACCAGTAAATATACATATTCATAGTGATCAAGTTGAAGTCTGTGGAAATCCTTAAGTCAAGGTTGGGGTAGTATAGAAATTTGATGTAAGTTTAAACTCTTAGAAGTTCGGGCATATAAACGTTGAAAATATGCCTATGTATGCAGAGCCCTATATTTTGACCTTTGAAAAAATAGTAGTGCATATGAACTTTCCATTCTAGGATATATTTTTTCAAAACTTCATAGTAAAAGTGGTACAGTTTTAGCCGTGAAAGGAGTTCCTATGGGAAATTGCATTGTTGATATTTACAGAAATGCAACCTTAAATGCCAATAATTATCCTCACATTTTGTTCATTCTTCAAAAATCACAATAATAAATACATGCAATAATTTCTGAATCTACAGTATTTATTAGTTGTAATTGGCTTTGAACTAGTTTATAGTAACAGGTTTTGCTCATTGTTGAAGACTGTATGGTGACCTATAGTTGGTCTCATTGGCAGTCATACCACATGTTCTTATTTTTTTTGTTAACAACACATTGAAGTTCAGTACTTGGTAGGCCATGTAGTCTAATAATTTATGTTTTTAGTATAGAACAGTATATGCCCTGCAGTGTAAAATTTACCTGTTGAGAACACACGTTTTCAGTACAGTAGTAAAAATGCCCTGTAGTGTATAAATTACCTGTCTGAGAACCCATGTTTTCAGTATAGTACTATGTATGCCCTGCAGTGTATAATTTACCTGTTTAAGAACACACGTTTTCAGTACAGTACTAGGAATCCCTGTCTGTCCTCCATATTTCCTATAGACATTGAATGTGTAGGTATTTATTATAACTGGTTGTCTTTTACTAATATCCACTACATGTATCTTAATTAAATTGTCTCCCAGTCCTATTGTGAAGTTACTCCTACTACAAAAATAAAAGAAAACATTTTTTTTTTTTTCAAATATAATAGGAGAAAGAAAAACACAGTAAAATGTGAGTTAAATACAAACAATTTTTTGTATAAAATAGTGTAATTGTTTCTTTTTTTCTAATATACATGTATCACATTGGAAAGTTGTATAACTAAATACAGTTTTCAATTTTGAAATTACTGCCTTTTTGTCCTTTGCGACATTTGTGGAACTCTTTTATATTGAAGAGCACAAAAAGCCTACTTTTTTATGTCACTGCTACCATTCATATTTTCATGATTTCATAACAGTGTAATCAGAATAAGATTTTTGTTACATTAAATTTGTGTTATATATTAATGGCCATCTATATTTGGTCGAGGAATTTTTTACGTATGTAACAAAATCAATCCGTGGTTGTGAGCATTTACTGACAATTTCCACAATTGCAACATTCTTCCAAAGTTAGGGGTCAATTATGATCAGCTGACTGTGATATTGACATGCTATGGAATTGCGGCTTAATTTCCTCTGCTTTATATTTTTTTTCAAGGTTAAACCTTAACCTATTTTTTTTGTTCAACTCTTTGGGTATGCTAGTTGTGTTTTGACAAAGTTAGGGGTCAATTATGATCAGCTGACTGTGATATTGACATGGCTATGGAATTGCGGCTTAATTTCCTCTGCTTAATCTTTTTTTCAAGGTTAAACCTTAACCTATTTTTTTTGTTCAACTCTTTGGGTATGCTAGTTGTGTTTTGACAAAATTATCCCGACTTTCAAGTCCTATAATAATACTTTTTTATGGACCTCATATCACAAGTTATGTCATGTATGTAGAGATACATATGCGGAATACAGGAAATATGTGAGTAAACTTGTTTAAATGAGTTCAGTGATGATTTTTGGGCACCAAAGATATTCTGTAAATTTTTCTAAACTGTAATTGGTTCTTCTGTAACATGTGACTTTATACCTGACTAAACCACTTATGTTGTCAAATCTAGCTTCAGTTTTACTGTCTTTAGTTCTGACATCAAAATGTAACATTATGATGTTGTAGTTCACTGTAATGTTATAATTCATCTTGTATGGGTCAAGGTGAAGGTCAATTGTTGGATATACCTCCAGATGGCTTATTAATGTTGCACCTTCCTCATCTGTAAGGAAAATATGATGATTTCATTCATATCATATACACCATAATTGTATCTTAAGAATGATATTACTGTGGATTCATATATTTTCATGGATACCAATTTTCGTTGATTGAGGAAAACTTGTATTTTTTCGCAGGTATTTGATTTCGTGGTTTGCCAAAGTCTGCATGCAACATATAGAAAATGTGTACTTTGATGAGCATCTAAATTTGCGGTTTACCTTTACCTACAAAATCCACGAAAAATTGGTATCCCACGAATAATGATGAATCCACAGTATCTGAAATTAAGTATGTTTGGAATGAGTATATTTTTGTTGATGGAAAAGTTTTCTATAGTTCTTTCCAAACATTAAGCACCAATTCATTATTTACTGAAACAACTCATGTGAACAAAATAAGGAATATAACAAATTTGTACTTAAAATCACCACAATACAACTAATGTTAATGAGGGTCGTGAAGGGGAGTATGTGAATGGATGACACTGATTATAAAATGGTCAATTCATGATGAACGAAAAATAGAAAATACCTTGCATGTTGCTTTTTCACCAATTTGTATGAAACACAGTGAATAATGAGCTTCAAGCACAAAAACATGTGAAATTAAAATTGCAAACATGTTGCCTGAAAATAGCCAATTAACACCCTCATTAATGAGCTAAGTTGTCTCATATGTATTGATTACGATTATTTATGGCGGTTAATTTTAAATGTTTACTCAACTGTTTGTCTTGAAACTTAATGTCTTACACCCTATATTTTCTAGAAATTGCTTTAACAGTTTTGATTGTGTGCAATCTACCAGTACATATTATCTTATATGGTATAATTTTATCACTACAACATAATTACTTTTGTTAGCCTAACTTTTGACTATTCTATAAATCAAACACCTATACCGGTAATTTAACTTTTTTAAAGAAAATAAATGATTTGTGCTTCAAATTGCTGCAGTTTGAAAATAAGCACTTGATTAAATGTAGTATTCTTCTAGTATTTTTAAGTTATAGATACAAATGTCTGCTAACATGATTAAGTAGGCTTTGTTAGTGTTTCTGTCCCAAGTCTGGGAAACTTGTCAGTGGTTGTCATAGTTTATATCTTGGTTTTATTTTACCTTTAAAGAACGACAATGACCTTTGAAGGTCTTCTCAGGTTATTTGTATCTAAAGGTTGATATCATATTGACATATACCCCACATCTTTATTGATTGATAATTTACTTACCAGATAATGTGTAGTCTTTCTGATCGCTACTTTTTAGATGTCTGCGGAAGTTTGAGCTTGGAACCCTGCAAATAAATTAATTCCTAAGTCATTTGATTAAAGCACTGTGATTAAGTCTTCTATCAAAGAAATTTCTCTTAAAGTCTCAGGGCTGTAATTCTTTGAAAAGGGGGTGATTGGAAGGAAAATATGAACTTGATCTACACTAACTCACCATTATACACTAAGCAATCAAAATCAGATTGTAAAGGCATATCATGCAAAAAATCTGGACAGGAGTTAGATATCAGATAGAATAAGTTGAAATGACAGAAGCAGGGAAATCTGTAATTGCCATAGCCACAAAGTGGCAGGGTTATACTAATTATTAGTTACAAGTTTGATCTGAGTAAATCTTCCTCAACATAATCCACTTCTGCAGATAAGTGGCTCTCTACTTGATGAAGGAGAGAATGTCGTCTGCTGTAGAATGGAACTCTGGGATACGATGTTCCTTGATCTGTTGATTAAGTGTCTGTAGAGATCTATCATTCATCCAGATCTGCTGAAGTCTATTTAGATCTGATGTATAATCATCTGACAGTGAAGGATACACCTGAAAATAGAAATAAAATTTAATCAACTTAAATTGTTCCACCTTGTCAAGCAAAGATTGGGTATAACAAAGGAATTTTAAATTCATTAATCAATAAGCAATGCATCCATGATTATAAACACATTAAAAAAAAACATAATTTATACATTAAATACAAGTGAACCAACGCCTGGTAAATCTTCTGTCAGTAAATTCTGTAAAGTGGAATACCTCAGGTATGCAGGGTCGTTACGATAAAAACATCAAATGTAGAAGGTCCTATAACAACAACACTTTAAGGAATGCTCCTGTAATTTATTGAGATCGACATGTTTGGTGGCTAGCCACCGTCATCAGGATAGAAAACAATACATAAAATCATGCTGATGTACAAAATCGGGTTGAGAAAATTAAAACGTCACAATGTTGCTATGGTGAGTAACGTTGTAAATAGCAATTGAAAGAGAAAGTGAAAGTAAGTATATATGGAAGTAAACTATTTAAATAAAATAAAATAAAATGAAAATACAATGTTTTGTTGTTAAAATGTTTGTTAAATTATTCTGCCATCATGTGTTAGCACTCTTGCACAGTGGATCGAATTATACAATAAATTATTGTCAGTTGTGTTCTGTGTAAACTTTGTGTTCAATTAACGTCTTTATTTCCAAATATAGACGACATTTTACTAACAATTCTGTACCATTTCGACTGTCTTCCCTTGGCCAGAGGTACTGCTCCCAATCGCGTCGGGAATGCTGTAAAGTGTTTGACCGCCGCAGGTATGGCGAAAATTAAATAAAATATCACTAGTCTATACTGAATTTAAACGCTGTATTCCTTCATTAAACTGTCAGAAGTGGCTGGTAATCTGGTAAAGTTGGTAGTATGTTTGATTAACGTATTTTCTGGAACTTCAAAGTGAATTTCATAATAAGAAGTCTGGTGCTTATAATTGCAAATAAATTCTGTAAGAGAAAATAATCGTATCACAGTTCTTTTCCTCTTTTGGAGTCGTTTAAGATCGAGATGGTTCATCAAATTTACTTTCATTGCGCCTGTTGAATGCCTGATAGCATTTTAGGAAGGCGGTCCCTGTTGGTGCCTCAATGATATAATTGTTTGTATTGCTGCGTGGGGATGGCTAACAAGATTAGCGCAGGTTGCAACGGCAGTTCCTCGAAGGATGCAGGGGTTCACGATAAAAATTGAAAAATTAAACACAAGTGAACCAACGCCTGGTAAATCTTCTGTCAGTAGATTCCGTAAAGTGGATACCTCAGGTATGCAGGGTCGTTACGATAAAAACACCAAATGTAGAAGGTCCTATAACAACAGACTTCTTATTATGAAATTCACTTTGAAGTTCCAGAAAATAAGTTAATCAAACATACTACCAACTTTACCAGATTACTAGCCACTTCCGACAGTTTAATGAAGGAATACAGTGTTTAAATTCAGTATAGACTAGTGATATTTTATTTAATTTTCCTATACCTGGCGGTCAAACACTTTACAGCATTCCCGACGCGATTGGGGCAGTACCTCTGGCCAAGGGAAGCCAGTCGAAATGGTATGGAATTGCTAGTAAAATGTCGTCTATATTTGGAAATAAAGACGTTAATTGAACACAAAGTTTACACAGAACACAACTGACAATAATTTATTGTATAATTCATTCCACTGTGCAAGAGTGCTAACACATGATGGCAGAATAATTTTAACAAACATTTTAACAAAAAACATTGTATTTTCATTTTATTTTATTTTATTTAAATAGTTTACTTCCATATATACTTACTTTCACTTTCTCTTTCAATTGCTATTTATAACGTTACTCACCATAGCAACATTGTGACGTTTTAATTTTCTCAACCCGATTATGTACATCAGCATTATTTTATGTATTGTTTTCTATCCTGATGACGGTGGCCTAGCCACTGAAACATGTCGATCTCAATAAATTACTGGAGCATTCCTTAAAGTGTTGTTGTTATAGGACCTTCTACATAATTTATACATGTAGTAGACTTTGTCTGCACAAATATGTCCACCATTAATCCAGGTATTTTCAGTCATATCCAAATCCTGAAAATCCGAGTTCAAACTAAATTTGGAATTTTTAATATCAGAATTATGATTCAAAACACAAAACCAAGCTCTATGACAATGCTGGCTGGTAATTTCATTTTTTCTAGAAGTACACTCATTCAGCATAGAGTAAACAAAATAGGCTGACTAATTAATCCCCACACTCAACTTTATGTTTCCTAGCCTTTATGGGAATAATCAGATTTTTTCAAATTCTAAATTGATCATTTTTTTTCAATTTTGTATAATCATCCAGTGAATGATTAATATTTTTTTTATATTTATATAGGCTGCTACCTTAATAAACTGTCCTATTTTTTACTCTCTTGTGCACTATTCAAAAGATAAATCAGATCAGAATCCAGTAAACACACACCATAACCATTCCTGCATTTCTGTAAAAGAAACCAGTATGAAAAATAAACAGAATCATTAAATATTTTGTTAATACTGATGTCAGAGAAGGTTTGTAATTCTTAAAGATATCATTTTGGCAATGTAATGGAACATGTTATTTTTTAAAGAAAGAACAGAGCTCAAACATTAATGCTGTTCAAGACAAAAAAAAATATAACTATGTATTTATTAAAAGTTTGAATACAAGTGAATATCTTTTTATTCTTACAACAGAAAATGTAGGTTTCCTGTGAAAAAAAGCCATATGTTAAAGAGTTATGGAAAATTCCATTTAACATGGTACCAAGTAAGTCAGATCATGTGTGAGAGTGATGGTTTGGAAAGAAGCCATTAAACATACTGTGGATTCATTATTATTCCTTGGGTACTAATTTTAGTGGATTTAGTGGGTATTTGTGTTAAACTTTAAGTGTTAACTATTTAAGTGTTGAACAAAGTTTTTCTATAGGCTTGTATGCAGAATTTGTCAAACCCACATATCAAGAATCCACTAAAATACAATTTTTCCTCAATACACAAAAATTGATATTGACAAATATAAATGAATACTGACCAGTATACAAGTTTAACTGAGGGACAGAGAAATTGAACAAAATGTTACTATCATTGGGTACCTGAAACGATTTAGAGACTCAGCTATTGGATTTTATGAAAGGGAGATAACTATGATTTGTAGAAAACTTCTCTAGAGATTAGTTAATTTCTTAAATATGTTTTTCTATTATTTACATTTCAGCTATCTGTACATCACAGCCATACCAGTTTTACCATTTTACATAATGTTAGATACTGTCCAAATTCACTTTATATATTCATTCAATCTTTGTTTTAGGAACATCAACAACATACCTGCCGATCCAGTATAATATCCCTGCCACTTTCACCAAGAGCTACAGCTACATCAGTTGCAACTGTTTCCTTGGTAATCATTAGTGAAACAGTATCTTTTACTATATCAAAACTGTCACTCTGAGGCAAAGGGTTCACCTACAAAGAAATTAAAACATAGCAGTATTTATATTAGATTACGAAAAGTCTAAATGAGTACTAACTGATAATATATTATATGCCATGAATGACTGTTTGAAATATACTTAAGTGTAGTTGATGTACTATTTTGTTTGCAATATATTTTGTGATGTTGTTGTTTTACTATATGTTCTTGTAGAACTGTTCTTTAATAATAGTTTTTATATTGATGAAATAAAATATTGTGTACATATCTACAAATGGTCATATTAATCTGTATTCAACTACTATGGATTCACTGTTATTCGTGGCATACTAATTTTTGTGGATTTCGAGGATAAAGGTGTACCACAAATTGAAATATTTAAGGAAATGCAAATTTCCTAGAAACTTGTATAGAGATTTTGTGAAAACTACAAACTTAAGAATCCATGAAAATACAATTATTCCTGAATCCATGAAAATCAGTATCCATGAAAATAAATAAATCCACAGTAATCCATCTGTAACTACAGTATTCAAACTTTTTATAATCTATTCTGTTTTAACATTTTAACCATGTAGAATTTAAAGAAGACATTAATTTAGATACCACTGATAAAAATTCATAGACAAAAAATAGTTGTGTGCTTTTAAAAACTTTCAAGACTATGTAAAAATTGTATACAAACCTTTAATATGATTGGATGGAAATTTGATGTGAAAATCACATGGTACTGTAATAACTGTGTGCACTGGTTATATCTACGAATAAAAAATTGAAGTCAAAGATATTGCTGATTTACAAAATTAGAAAAACAAAGACATATATAACATTTTGTAGTATTTTGCACAAAAAAAAACTCAGGCATTGGTAAATTTGAAAAATTTCCAAACAATCTGAATATTAATTTAAAGGAAGGTCACGAAATCACAATTATTTTTTTTTAGCTATCATTTATTATTGTTTGACACAACTATATATAAACTATTTTGTGATTTTTGTTGAGCTATATATGTTAAGTATGATCTTTACAATTAACATTGATCTTTAATAGCTGAAATATGTTTTATCATCTTTAATGATATAATGAAAAAAATGAGTCGCTTGTAATTAATACAAAAATGGAAATAGTTTTAAATTGTGTCATGTAACACTTCTTGCATTCCCCTTAAGCTGAATATTTTTAAACATAAAACATGCCTATAGAACCAACCCAAAATGACACAATTTTTACACAACAACTTACATGTAATTGTACTGTAGATTCAATTTCAATGCTAAATTCTCTGATGTCAGTAAACTAACAACAATAGACTGCTTCAGGTTTTTCCACCAAATGGCCTCTTCAGTTTCACCGAAACTATCTGATATGTATGTCTAAAAATATCATGTGAAATATCAATAATTCAGGAATTTTAACTTTTAATGACCTACAAATTTGTAAAAGATTTCATACAATGATAATGTAATGCAAAATTATCTCCCCTGACTTTGTCATAAAATGCAGTTTTTGGAAAATTTATTAATATGTAAAGCATTTAGTTTACTGTTATGAATGAAGAATTGATTCTAATAGGATAATTGATAATTTATAAATGATGCATTCTAATTAAGTTCCATACAGAATTCAGATTTTCTTCTGAAGAAAGATCATTGAATTTAAGGTGCTGAGAATTCAATGGTAAGCAATTCCATTAGTTCCAAGATAGTCTGTTTAACCTCATAAGATATAATTTTAAGCACATCAGTCACATAATAACATCAGTAGTCAGAGATCAACACAATATCAACTTATCCAAAGTGACACCTTACAGTAAGTTTTTATCAAAGTGAGGAATCAAAATATATATATGTGGTCAAATACTTTAAGTGGAAATCTATTAATATAATTCTAATTGCTTGATTAGCCTGTGAAGAAAACTAGTTTAAAGAAAAATGTCACATGCTATGACTTTTCCAACCCACATTTGAAAGGAGCTTTCCTGGAACTCTCCTATTGCAAAAAAAAGATTATTTTCAACTACCCAGTAAAAAAAATTCTTTACAAGTCCTAATAGTAATTCATTAAACAAGTTTACGAAATTACATACCTTAATTTTTTCCAGTTCATTTCCAGAGTAGATGTATAGTCTTACAGGAAACATGGCTGCCACATATACTTTTAGTTTCATATGGATGATAGTACCATTCTTCTTCAATAAACTGTTGTCACTATGCCATAGTCTACCTTTGTACCTAGAAAACAATAATCCAAATACTATAAAGAGATGTCAAACAATGTGGTTGTCTGTCCATTGCTTAATGCCTTATAATGACCTGTAGATGGCAATTTTGGGTAATTTAAATGTTTTACACTGTTTGATATATAGATTCTAGCACTGCATCAAGTGATATATGATATTTCTCAGTTTGAAACAGTTATGCGTTTAAATTTCGAAGCATTTCCTTTTCACTGGGTTCTTTCTTAGAGACATCATCAGGCTTGGTGACAATTTCCATGAGGTTTCAATAGCAAAACCAAAGTACTGTAACAAAATATGTCATAACTTTATATCTATTTTTTAAGTAAATCTGAGAACAAGTGAATCATATGTTGACTTCTGGGTGTATTTGTTTTTGTGTTGTTGGGTTGCTGTCTGATTTACCCCACATCTCCTTTTCTTCACATGTTTACTATCAAAACATAATTATCCAGGTAGGGAAGTTGAAATTCACTTACTGTGAATTCATTTATTTTCATTTTTCATGGATACCAATTTTTGCAGACTGAGGAAAACTTATATTTTCAAGGATATATGATTTTGTGGTTTTGCCAAAGTCTGCAAACAAGCCTATGGAAAATGTGAACTTCATTAAACATTTAAATTCATGGGTTACCTATACCAATACCACTGAAATCATTGAAAAATGGTTTCCACAGAAAAATAATGAATCCACAGTATTTAAACCTACCTCATATCTCTTAAATCTGTTCCATGTTTGGTCTGAATTCCTTTCTGTTCATCGTACAATAAATAACTAGACTGGAGTTCCATGTTGTTTTCTAAGGCTGGTTGTTTGTCGTAGCATGTTGTATTATGACTCTCTGCAATACAATAATCTTCAATGAGAAACTGTCTTGTAATAATTTTGCTCTGTAGCTTTTGTGCAGAAATACTCAGTTCATTTCAAGAAAATTATTAGTAAACAGATTAAATTTCCAGCATTATGGGACTTTCAGCATGATTGAATTTAGTTGACATTAACCTGTTAAATCCATCATGGGACTTTCAGAATGATTGCATTTAGTTGCCATCAACATTTTACCTAACTTGTGTGTAAAGCTATAACTATGACTTTGAGCTCCAATAATGAGTTGAGGTTCCAACGAAGTATCAAATAGCCTGATTCCATATTCATCCTCAATACCCAATAACTTTAAGACAAAAAACCACTTCTGGGGACATGCATTCATTCTTAAGTTGAAGGATTTTAATTACTTTCCCCTTTTATGTAAACAATTCAATTCAGTAGTTTATTTACGTCTCACCTTATGTATATAATTACACAATACAAAACATTTATTGGAGGCTGTTGTTTTAGTAATTAAATTTTGACACCTATAGCATACTTAACCAGGTTAAAGGTAAGAAGGCACCTGTAGTGTGGTTTAGTCACGTGTCATTTCTTTTACCCAATTGGATATTTTGCATCAAAGAAAAGGTAAGAATTAGTATATATGCAAACATTTCTAGCTGTCAGTGAAATTTGTTCTCAGTGGACCAGTGGAATAACCTGTCTCTTGACTGTCAGATTTAACAGGTGAAGGCAAGGACTCCCAGATCTGAATGCTTTTCATTTATTCAGTCGGTTTAAATAATGAGAACTGGAACCTTACGAGGAGAAATTCTCACTATAGTAGAGGGTCGGTAGAAGTAGAAGCTTTAGGGAGCGGTCATTGTTTATCAGATGAGGGTATGTTCAAATTTTCACCACATAATGACCCCCAAACTTTGTGAACCACATAATGACCCCCTCCCTTACCACATAGCTTCAAAACTTTGACCCCAAACAAAATCAATATAAGAATGTAAAAGACTTATGATTCACATTCTCGTATCATTTCCTTTTGTTTGCTTTTGCCTAACAATTTCCTATGAAGTTATAGACTTGCAAGCATACACGGCAGGAATATTACTTTTCCATCTCAAGAAGTCAATTAAAATGCATCTGTTATAAACATTTTATATATCTGCATATTCTTAAAAGCAATAAAAATAAGATCTATATACAGATTGTCTATTAGTTATCAACACTGGTTAGGGTATTTAATTGGTGGTGCATAGGGTATTGTATGGTCGTACTACAGGTATTCATTAAACTTCAGGTAGTTGTACCTGTATTACTGTAACAATAATATATTCCAATCTCACCTGTGCCCTCGGCAAAACCAACATCCAGGATGTACACAAAGAGCTTATGAACTAATATTGCGTAATAACTATGTCTTATCAATCCCCATGTGGCTCGACACCTGAAGCTTCCAACTTCAAACGAGACCTGAAATTGCGAGCAATCATCTGTACCGTACACCTGTGACCTATGATGAACTCATGGCATGGCACCCAAGGCCCCAACTCTGGATTCCTTATGAAAGTGGGCGGAAAGAAGTGTAGTTTGGGCTTGTTAAAAAGTCCCATCTTTACACCTTCTAACTAAGTCTGCGTATCATTCGAAAAACAGAAAATATCATGTAAATATTCTTTTTAATTATGTTGTTGAATTAATCGGCATCACATATAATAATTGTTTATCACTGTCAAGTGTTTTGTTGGATAATAATCGAAACTAAATTTGCACTGTACTCATATTTCAATATGAATGAAAGGAACCACTGACGTAGTAGCCTCGTTCTGAGTGACTTTCGGGATAGAAATATGCATATTTGACAGGTCGATAAATCGTTGCATTAAGAGCTCATTAAAATACATATTTTACCAGATGATTTGATTTGTAAAGGTTCAAAATGTTACCATGAATCTTGTTCACTAATGATCTTATGTACGCTTTGAGTTATGTTTTGTCTTTCAAAGTTTTAGTTGATTATCCCTAAAAGACTGTCATACCAGTCATACGTTTGGCATCTTAAACACATCTTCACCTTGGAAAGTGCCTGTTCTAAGTGAATAATAGGTCAATAATTTTTCATGTATTCTATTGGTTGATTTTTCAAGTGTTCAGTCATATTTCACATCACAATGTAATTAAATCTAACATATGTATTAGTAGATGTAGTCTATCAAAAAATCATGAAATGTTTGAATAAGCTGAGTTCCAGTGTAAGGGTTCAGAATGTCGAAAGCTGACAGTTATGATTTTTCTACTCTCTATGAAGTACTACCACATCTTATCAAACAAAATTTTCCTTTAAAAGTTTTTCAATTAATCTATGTGTTTTTCTATTTCAATTCCTTTTTATGGGAAAAAACAAATAAATACTAAAAACACATTAATTATACGAGAGACAAATAACGAGTCTCTGACTTGACATACACACAAATGATTTAAGCTTTAAGCTTTTGTATGAAAATTTTTTAAGTCTTGAAGAAAAAAATTATACAGTTAAAGTGGTATTCTTAGGGAGACTAACTGTGCACCTCTTTTATCACATATTTATTTCCTGACTTATATAATATATGTAAACTTCATATAGACCTAAAAGTTGTCCTGAACAGATATTGTCACCATTACTCCACCTGAACAAACTTCTACTAATGTGAAATATGCCTTTGTTAGACCTTGATATCAGAATTGTTAATTCCTCTGTGTATTTTACTTTTTCCAATAATTTTATAAAAAAAAGGGATATGATTTAATTTATTAGTTTAACCCAATTACATGCTAATGACCCTGTCTTAACAGCCTTTATTCATATTGGTTGTTTTCCTTCATATCTTTGAAGTCAGCATTCTGCATAAATTTACATAAATTTCATATGTCAGACTAAAGCCACGTTCACCTTTTATTTATTTATTTAAGGTTTGTGTTGTCAACATTGAACCCATAATAGTTTATACAAGGAGCAGCAATTTTGATTTAAGATGAATGCCTTGATTTAACAGCTATGCTATGCTTACAGATCCTTTAATTTACAGATATTTTTCATCACAAGAGCTTGCCTATAAACAACTGGAATATCTTACTTGTGTATACAGTTTATATAACACAAAGCAACAATACAATAATCTCTATAAATCAGATCAGTTTATCACACATCACCAATTCTCTTATCTAGATATCATCAACTAAATAAACCAATTATACTGCTTAGAACAGCATTCTGAAGTGTAATTTATCAATTCATATTCAGGAACCAAACAAAATTTATCCAACTGGTTCTTTTTCTGTAGTCTGGTATTTAATACAATTGTAATATTCAAGAATGACTTTGTTTAGGGAATTATGTTTTTGATAAATTCCCCTGATAATTTGAGTTCATCTAACATACATTAAAAATAATTCTGTATTGCATATAAATTAGAAAGATCTATCTTTTTTGGCACAAACATATGTACCACCTTTTCTCAACATCAAAAGCAAAGTTTTAAACATTTTGTAAGTGTCAATCTGCAGAAAAAGATTATTTCCAGGGCCTTATCTGTTCAATTTCAAAGGATATATCTTGTATTTATAAACAAATGATACTGCTTTACCGAATTATCAGTGCAAAGTTGGATTGCTGAAAGATGACTTCCTAATCATATCTTGTATCCTTTATATTAACATCCAATAAAAAATACTCCAATATTAAACCCTTATTCTTTTATAAAACTAAAACACTCCAGCGACATCGCAGTCTGTGACTGAATGTGTCATAGAGTAAAACTTTGCACATTTATTTCTTATCTAAGGTCGGTATTTAATTGCCCACATTAATTTACTATGGTCAAGCGTGTTATGTATTTGAAGATTTATTGTTTTCATGAACTTTAGCAGACTGTCTGATTGACCGTTAAATTTAATGTATGATGCAGCTGTGTTTTAACTGTAATCATTTCTAATTAGAAGCCATATAATTTATGGTTCTGTTTGTTTATATTCTGTCCCTATACTTGTGTGATCTTGAGGTGAATGACGATTTAATGTGAGAAAGTCATGAAAGTAGTGAAGGCCTCCACGATAATAAAAGTTTGTGAATGTTGAGATGCGAGAGAGTTGAAGATAGATAGTGATAGAGAATGGATGTGTATCTTTATTGAACATTGTAATTTAATGAAAGTCTATATATGAACTTGTACATAATAAATATGTATATATGAAAATTAGTTTTAAAGCCAGTGCCTTAGAATAGCTCCGTGACATTATGGTGGCCAGCGACAGGATTTATTTATTTTGGATTTTAATTAAACATTTTGGACTTTAACTGTTAACACGTCAATATGCCACACAAGGACGATCAATCGGAAGAGAAGAATGCAACAATACTTTGACAAATCGGGACAAACAAACAGTTGTTTGCGCAATTAAAATATCAATTTGGAAGACAACACCAAAAATCTTTCTGAACATATGAATGTGTTGGCAGTTAAAAGAGGACGAGGTGGTTTTGGAAATCGTGAGAATAGATTCCAACAATCGAGAAGACAAGGAAGGGGCGAGGATATGGAAGTAACAGAAACCTCGTGCATCAGACGGTAGGCCGATTTGCAATTACTGTATTAAAGTTGGACACGTGGAGAGAAGATTTGACGAAGAATTCTTCTTTACGTCGGAAACTAGGAGCTGCTTCCTTAACGGGAGGAAGGCAGCAGAAAAGGAAATGAATCTTCCTAAAGTTTTTGAAAGTGGAAATTTGGAAATTGTCTGTCGCGACGTCTGTTCTGAATAAAGCTTATTTAAGATGTTGTAAAGGAAAAGGAAATGAATCCTCTTAAAGTATGTGGAAATAAAAATTCGGAAATTCGTCTGTCATGACGTCTGTTCTGAATAAAGGTTATTTCAGATGATGAAAAGGAAAATGTGAAAATAAAATTTGGAAATTCGTCTGTCGCGACGTCTGTTCTGAACGATGTGGATATTAGTACTGAAAAATCTTGTCTCGCCAAGTGTATTTCAGATGTTATAAAGACAAATGTTATTTCCTATGAATTAAATTCTAAGTTTTGTGTCGCCAAAATTAGAGGATTGGTAAATGAGAAAAGTGTTTTAATGTTAGTTGATACGGGATCAACAGTTAGTATTGTGAATGATTGTTTTGTTAATAGGAGGGATGTATCTAAAGTCAATAATGTATGCATCACTTGGCATCAGGTGATAAAATTGATATCCTTGGAAAAGTAAATGTGTAATAAAAGATTCGAAATAAGTGTGATTTTGTGTATAATGTTTATGTAGCTAGTAATTTTCTGATCAGTGTATTATAGGATTAGATATTCTGTGTGACTTCTCATGCAATGTAGATTTAGGAAATAATTGTATTGTGTTTAATAATGAAAACGTTTTATAGAAGAAGCTGTTTGTCGTCATGGGGCGCGAGACAGTTTCTTTCAGACAACGGGAAAAACTTTCGATCAAACCTGATGAAAGAAATTTGTAAACTATAAAGTATACCTCAGTGACGATTATAAAACAGAATTGGTGACCAGACTACAAGAGGCATTTACACTAGCCAAAGACAATTTGCAAGCAGCGCAGCGGAAGCAGAAAGAACAATATGACTTGAAGTCTGATGTAATAAACTATGCTATTGGTGATAAGATATGGGTTTTTAATCCAAGTACAAAACCAGGACTATCAACAAAACTGTTGCACAATTGGCATGGACCATATGTGATAATTGATAAGCTTTCAGATGTGAACTACAAGATTCAAATGTGTGATTCGAAAAGTCTGAACAAACTGTACACGTTAATCGCATCAAACAATTTGTTGATCGAGATGATAGGCCCATTATAGACGGAGAGGACATTGTTCGAACATTAATCCAATTGAAAATAGTAACAATAAAATGGTGAAAATTTTACATACAATGCGATCACGAAATGAGTCTAAGAGATTAGAAAAACATTATTTTGTACAGTATGAGAATGGTGAGACCCAGTGGGTAAAGAGGATGCTATTAAAGGTTTTGCCATTATAAATGACTTTCATATTTCAAATGAGAACAATGATTAGACTTTGAATTTGTTTAAATGTGTTATAAAAAAAAAAAAAAGAAAGAAATTTATTTAAGGTGGTACCTAACACTACAGGAGATAACTCTGTAAAAATCAGCTAAACGTTTTAATCACGTTGTTTTGTTAAGGAAATATTAAGCTTCTCAATGATCAAAATTAGTGTTTGTCAAACTGCTATATAACCAACGAAATTTTTCTGATAAAGTGGTTGGTTCAAATTTTTGAAATTTTTATATTTTGTCAAAGGGTCAAAGTAAACATTTTGTCAAAATTTTATGAAAATTAAACGAGCCAAATTAATATTAGTCAAGGTGTTGGGTACCACCTTAAAAGAAAAAAAAAATATTGTGTATGTATATATATACCATGTATGAGTAAGCCTGTGTTTGTGTGTCGGGACGTCACAGTTAATTGGGGAGGTATGTCATAGAGTAAAACTTTGCACATTTATTTCTTATCTAAGGTCGGTATTTAATTGCCCACATTAATTTACTATGGTCAAGCGTGTTATGTATTTGAAGATTTATTGTTTTCATGAACTTTAGCAGACTGTCTGATTGACCGTTAAATTTAATGTATGATGCAGCTGTGTTTTAACTGTAATCATTTCTAATTAGAAGCCGTATAATTTATGGTTCTGTTTGTTTATATTCTGTCCCTATACTTGTGTGATCTTGAGGTGAATGACGATTTAATGTGAGAAAGTCATGAAAGTAGTGAAGGCCTCCACGATAATAAAAGTTTGTGAATGTTGAGATGCGAGAGAGTTGAAGATAGATAGTGATAGAGAATGGATGTGTATCTTTATTGAACATTGTAATTTAATGAAAGTCTATATATATGAACTTGTACATAATAAATATGTATATATGAAAATTAGTTTTAAAGCCAGTGCCTTAGAATAGCTCCGTGACAAATGAAATGAAAGTAATTACACCTTATCTTTAGCCTGGATTTTAAGTATTTGTATTGTCGTCTGATAAAGTCATGCTGATAATAGGGTGCACAGTTTACTCTTCTTTCAAAATCTTTTTGAACCAGTCCTGGTTTTCTTACTACAACTGGAAACTACATGTGACAATGATTGAATTTAGTAGTGTCAATCCATGTATAATGACGAAGTTGAACCCATGTTTATAGCAAATCCCAAATACACCGTTTGGTGGTGCGCCTGACAGGGGCAGAACGTACAGATTAGGTAACAGTTAACAGGTGACATATACTATTAGTATCAGTATCAGATTCCACCAGGAACTTGTTAATTATTGGTAATATTAATTATGTGGAAAACAAAAGGGCCTGGAATGGTGTAATTTTCAATCAACACCATTGATATATATAAGTGATATATAAAATTGAATTCTTTGATTCGTTGTTTTTACGTCATGCCGGCTAACAAATTTGAACTCATTATTTTAGTAGTATAGATATAAGGAATATAAAAATAATGAGATGTGGCATGATTGCCATTGCCAATGAAAAACCTTAGTGAGCGCTCACATACCCCACGTCCCCACATTGTCATTGGAGAAATAAATGTAAGAAAAAAAAATTGTATCAGAAAAAAATTGAATCATAATTTCCTGTCAATATGCACATCTACATAGTATGTCCTTATTATCTAAACAGTTTCATGAAATTCTGTTGTGTGGTTTGAGAGGAGCTGCGATGACAAAGGTTGCAGTAGTACATTAAAGTAAATAAGTTCAAAGCGGCGTAACTCCTAGAAAAAGAATTGAATCGTAATTTCCTGCCAATATGCACATCTACGTAGTATGTCCTTATTATCTGAAAAGGTTTCATGAAATTCTGTTGTGTGGTTTGAGAGGAGTTGCCATGACAAAAGGTTGCAGTAGTATATTGGGCAAATAAGTTCAAAAGGCGTAACTCCTGGAAAAAAATTGAATCGTAATTTCCTGTCGATATGCACATCTACATAGTATGTCCTTATTATCTGAAAAGGTTTCATGAAATTCTGTTGTGTGGTTTGAGAGGAGCTGCGATGACAAAAGGTTGCAGTACTATATTGGGCAAATAAGTTCAAAGGGCGTAACTCCTGGGAAAAAAATTGATTCGTAATTTCTGTTGATATGCACATCTACGTAGTATGTCCTTATTATCTGAAAAGGTTTCATGAAATTCTGTTGTGTGGTTTGAGAGGAGCTGCGATGACAAAAGGTTGCAGTAGTACATTAAAGTAAATAAGTTCAAAGGGGCGTAACTCCTAGAAAAAGAATTGAATCGTAATTTCCTGTCGATATGCACAACTACATAGTATGTCCTTATTATCTAAAAGGTTTCGTATCCGCCATAGACCAAAGGATGTGGATGTAAGCAACTATAGGTCACTATAAGGCCATAAAGAATTACTATAGGTCACTATAAAGCCTTAGCATGACAAATGTCAAAGATTTGAAACTGTAATATTTACAATACTTTAAGGTACAATGTACAGTGAGGTACAAATATTTAAGGTTTGCTTCGTACTGTGAGCAGTCAGATAAGTACTTACTTGTTTCAACTTGGCCAGTATAGTGGAGCTCTGAGTATTGTGATGCTGATTAACAGATAACTTCCTCAAGGAATTTTGCCTGCCATTATTTTCATATATTCTGTCATCAATGCCAGTCTCTTTTGAATTAACTTCTTTCATCAACATACGATTCATTCTTGCATGTTGCTGGACCTGATCTGAAGCCTGGTTCATTTCTACCCATGGTAGTAACAGTCCAATATGGTAGGTTACCAGTGAAGATAAACAAGCTACCAGTATCATCCATAGAAATGTCTGACGCAAAGTACTTTTTGACAGACAGACAGACATCGTTCAACATCACTTTTGATTTCTACATACATGTACGTGTAATCATTGCAACGAAAATATCTACAAGATAAATGTTACATATATGTAATGTACTATATTATAGAAATATATGCTAATTTAAGGCAATAATATAAACTGATCATTTGAGCTGATATATATAAATTTTATACTAGATTAATTATAATGGACAATTTGTTTAATGAAAATGATAATAATGGCAGCATACTTGAACTGCTAACAACATATTGACAAATGTAAGCTCAGCATTAATAGGACAGTACAAATAAAGTGTGATTTCTCTTAATATTTTTGCATTGCATGAACACAAATAAAATAGACTGAGTCGATAAAAGAAAAAAATGACAGACCAATTTCAAGAATTGTCTCTGTCACCAATATAAAATTAATGAGATGCAATATGATTTCCAATAAAAAAAACTATTCACCCAAGTCCAAATGATGTGCATATAAGCAACTTAGGTCACTGTATGGGTTTAAACAATGAGTAAAGCCATACCATATAGTCAACTATAAAAGGCCCTGACATGAAACATGAAACAATTCAAATGAGAAAACCAAAGTTCTGATTTATGACAAAACAATAAAGGGAAAAAACATATATGACAGACAGCATTTTTTTTTTTTTTTCAAGTATTGTAATGGGGGGTTTACAAGTAAAAATGAAATATATGAAAGTAATAATGAAATCATAGAAAAATATCTGCAATATTTCTCTCTTTGATAAGTAGTAAGTGCAAATATAATTCAATGCAAAATCCTCTTTAAGTACTACTCATTTTGCAATTAATTTAATTACTCTAAAGAAATATGGAAAGTCTTTTTGTATTTTTATGAATATACATCCATTCAGAGTTAGTTATATTCTATCTTTTCTTATGAATATACATCCATTCAGAGTTAGTGATATTCTATCTTTTCTTATGAATATACATCCATTCAGAGTTAGTTATATTCTATCTAAATTTGTTCCTTTTGGTTCCAAAATTTTAAAAAGTATATCAATTAGATAAAATAATAGTTTTATTCAAGCAATGTTTAATAAACTGCTCATCACTAAAAGGCAAACAATATCTTCAGTAAAACAAGCAGTGGAATAAAATTAACATCCAATATATAAAAAATAAACAGGTATGCAAGCTAGAGGTGAGGTCGGAGGGGTCCTGATCCCAAAGTCCCGGGCTTAAAAACATGAAATCCCGAGGTCCCAATTTAAAAAATTAAATCCTGACATCCCGAAATTGAAAAAGAAATCCCGGATCCCGAAAGGGTCAATCCGAAATCGAGCTTAAAAACACCCGATCCCGACGTCCCGAAAAAGGTCCTGCCCCCCCTCAAGCTATAATGCTCATTATTCATATCTGAAAATTCTGATCAAGTAATATATATATATATTCCTCTCTAAGATGTCTTACCAAAATTGAATATCAAATCCTGCAAGTTCTCTTCACAGTATTTTCTAACAGTTTCAAAATATGACACAACAGCTGAACAAAATAAACACACAAAAATTAAACATCATTTGACAGCTCTATTACATAACATGCATTTAGTTAGCACAATCAATTCCTCACAGCTCTCACCATCAATTAAGATAAAAACTATATCATTTTCTGGAAATATCTGTTTAATTTCAACCACAAAACCTGACAATCCATCTGTTTGTTAACTAATCCTATCTGCAACTGCAGAATATTTTATCAAGACTTTCTTTTAGACAGACCATGCTCTATCATTACTTGAGATAAAAGGTTTCATGGTTTGTGATTATCAAATAAACCATGAAAGTAACAATTATTACTTAGCTATTTAGTAACAAAAGGTGAAATAAACAAAGACGTGTGTGACAATGTTTAGTGATGTCCCCTACTGTTAATATATAATTATTGTTAAATGGTGGGAAAATAATTCTTAAATTTTTCAATAAAGGGTATACATAACATACAATTGATGTATAAATAACAGGGAATACCTAGATAAATAACAAAGCAAGATGGTATTTACTTTCATGCCAGGAAAGATGAATTACCTGGGTACTCGTCTCATAAAAACTAAACATTGTAACTTTGAAAAAAGGACTTTTACTCTATAATCACTACCAGTATGATAAATGTCTATTTCTGTAGGTTCAGTATTTTTTTGGCATTTTATTTTATCTTATTAACTTTATCATATGCCCCATTTCAACAACCTCTTATCTTTAAAAAAAAATATGTTCAAGGCTAACAAAACATTTAATCATATTGTAAAACAAGAATTGAGCATGTGAACAAGATTAGAAATATTCAAAAGAGACAATATGTCAATGAAAAAAGTTGAAAAAAAAAAAAACCCACTGGAATACATGTTCATGGCCTGAAAAAGGAGTTGAATTTAATTTGAGTAACATATAAATTGCATTTTTACATAATAAAATCATTTCAACCAATCAAAGAAATTGTGTTACACCAATACAGACATGTATGGACCACTAAAAAGTTAGAACTACCACTCAATAAGACAGCATTAAACCATGAGTTTCAAGATCTATATAATTTCATACTTTTCGATAAACAAAAAAATTGAGGACTTTCATACAAAGGCCCCATAAATCCATGCTTAGATACACATAATTTACATTTGATTCTTATGGATTCAGCTAACCAACAGAAAAGTTATTTTAAATCTATACATTTTATTTCAATATATTTTTAACTGCTTTTTAGATCTTTATAAATTCTAATTTATGAAAAAAACACCTTTTTTTTAATTTAATTATAACATTAAAATAATCATTGGACTTTTTCATAATATATTACTTGCAGTCACAAAAGCTTACCTGAAAAAACTGATAAAAAGTCCACACTCCTGAAAAAAACAGAGATTCTTTGTTAATCCAGTGTCACTGATCTCTGTGTAATGAATGGATTAAAGGAGTCAAAGGTTAACAATGTAAACAAAACCAGGAACATACTGTTTTATGTTAAGGATGGGAGGGGATAATAATCCCTGATCCTAGAGCCATTGTAACCTGACAATGATAAACTGTTAAAGGTGGGATCAACCTACCATACATCACAGTATATTTAAACAAGCCACTCAGCCTCCAGGCAAATCTCTACGTATTTATCAAAATAACTGTGAAATTTAAACATGGTCAAAATTGGAAGTTTTGAGTAATTGAAACCTGATCTTTTTCATATCATCTGAGAAATTTTTTATCTTGCCATGATCTTTTCATTCAGTTTTTTTAAGAAATGAAATTTAATATGTTGTACTGTTTTTTTATACTTTTTTCATTAAAATTCTTGTCATTTTAATATGACATGTGTATAAATGTTACTTGATAAAGCAATTTCCAAATTAAGAAAAGACATTAAAGTTTCATGTCATTAAATATGTTATCCCTATACATTTTTTGTAAGGTGAGGCTGTAAGAACGAATATAAGACTGACACATACTTTACTTCTTGTGGAAGTGAGGGAAAAACTTTATAACTGAACTCACAATCTGACTCTTTTTGTTACAGATGTATATCTAAGTATAACATTTCTCAATATACATGAACTTAATAACAGATGCTGTTTAATGCTAATAAAACAAATTAAAAAAAAATACCAGGCTTAGAAATTAAAATGTCAGACATGTGTTTTTCTACATGAGGCTGCTTAGTTGTAGAGTAACAAAAATGCAGTCATGGCTCTAAAAGATTGATGCTTTCTGAATAAAAAAAATTAAGAAAAAAATTTCCAAACCATGAAAATTGTTATACTAAGAGTTTGATAAGTATCTATCTATGAAGCAACTCTTTAAGAGGCCAGACAAGACTAAGAGTATACCATGATGATGTCACTTGGAACTGTCATGTCAGCTCTAGACAGAATTAGTTATGGTAGAGATTGAAGGTCATATATTATACTGGTACCCATTAATTACTAGATATCTGTTTTATTGACTGGTGTCAGTCCAAGGTTACATGAAGTATTACTATAAGTACCAATAAATCAAAACAAAACACCAATATCTTCAAGGAAAACTGGACTTTATCTGTGAATCAAATATATATATAAATCAATTCCTTAAAAAACACAGAAGTTCACAGCTTCAAAATTTTTTGGTTTAATAGTACTCTTTATCTTTAGAAATATAAACCACAAGCTCTTTAGCTTTACAAACATATACTGCACTTGAATTTTGATATACAAATATAATTTTGAATGATAAAATGCTATTACAACTGCTGTTTAAGCAAAACGTTTACTTTTTCTTCTTTTATTTTCTTTGCCTGATTGATATATCTTGTGGTAAACCACAAACTGATATACATGTACATTAACTTCACCTCAAATACCACAATAAATCATTCTCTATTTTGGGATTTTCTATTTCACCACACGCACCTCTATATTTCATTATAACTGACCACACATGGTCCTTAAGGCCTTTTGAGGTTTTAAAGCATAAATGTTAATGTATCTAAATATATATCTTACAAGAAAGTTTGACTTTTAATGTCTCAAACAGTCTTTTTAAGTTATAAAATTTTCTAGGTGAAAAAATGATAGAAGGAATCTTCATCTTGAACTTACTATTGACTTTTCTGTTAAAGGTGCATAACAAACATCCTATCACAAACCAAGTTTCATCATTTTAACAACATCATTGTAAACAGGCAGCACATTTACATTCTTTGTCTATACAAACCATAGAATCATGAGGCAAGGACCCCTTTTCTTTCTTTTTTTTGAGTAAAGCGCTGATATTTCTTCACATCTTAATCATTTTTAAATATATTGGGAAGAAATTAGGCTAGTAATACTTTGATTGTTTATTCCAGAATTTCTATTACTATTACTTTTTGTAAACTTTCTATAAAGTTTAGGTAACTGTCATTATTTCTGCTGTACTTGTGAACAATAAACTATAAAAAGTGCTGGTACCTGCCAAAAGCCACTGTGATACAAAACCCAATGTCAATATTTATTCCTACAATCAATATTTACTAACATACACAATTGTTTTGTATTATCATAATAATTTATTATATAGTTTTGCCTCGGAGGATTTCAGAAATCCTTGAAATTGCAATGTATGATTTTAGTTTTGATGGACCACAAAAAAAAATCCTGACCTACCTGTTACTGCTGTATTTCAATTCTATGTTCCACCTGACATGCCTGATCTACATGAAACCAAACAATGTCAAAAAGTAACAAAACAAATTGCTATTTCCCTTTAAGATTTATGTAAAGATTTTAATTCTATAATCAAATACTATAATGGCTTTGCAAACTTTATATTCTAAAGATTTAAAGTCAAGCGCAGATGTATCAGATGCATCTGTTCAGAATTGTTTTCATTAGGGATTATAGCGTTGTAATGTTCATGTCAACAATTAAATAACTAGTTTACTGTAAAATGCTTTTCTTCCTTTGAGATTCAGGGTAACGTATTTGATCTAAAATTAAATCTTTATTTTTGTTTTTATTCCAACAAAAACATTTTATGTTCAATTATCAAATGTAATTACAGTAAAACTTTAAGATTGTGAAATAGATTATCAATGCAATGCTTCAAGTGGGTTTTTTTTTTTTTTTTTTGCATGGTACTGAAAAATACTTTTTTTTTCATTTTCTCATGTTTCAATAACTTTACATTAAACTACTACATTTGAATATTTGTTGTCAATTTCAGTTGCGGTTTTAAGTAGCTACATATGCATCTTGATTTGGTGATATAAATCCTGGATATGCATCCGAATTTGTTAATATTACTGTCCAAAATTGATGTTTCCATTGACTGTTGTAGAGTTTTGTGACTTCAAAAATTATTACTTACAGCAGGAAGAATTTTAAAAGTACAATGTATAATTATTAATAATAACTGTACTTAGAATGTAACTCTGTCAAGCTCTACAGTATGAAATTAAGCTCTCTAAAACATTTTGCATGAAGTATTTTGCATCATTTTAATTCAACAATTTGTGCAAGAGTTGTAACTGTTTTTTATTTTACTATTCCTTTCTATTTTTGTCAAAGTTGATTTGTCAGGACTTTCCAATATTGGTAATGTTGGACCACTAACTTAGTCATCCATTTTGGTATGAAAATTTTCATGAGCTACATCCATACAAACAATTTTTGGCTAATTGCAAATATGGTGACAGGGACATAAGGTTAAAACATAATCTTGCAAACTTTCATCCAAAACTAATAGTGTAAACCAACTTTATTTTCACATTTAGCTCTTTCTTTCTGACTTTTCAACTATTTCTTTTGTGATTTCTTAACTTTGTTGATGCATTCTTATAAGAGAAGATACTATCTTGAAAAATTCACAATGATTTATATTCACATTATTTTTCACAAAAGTCATGAAAATTAGTTGGTTAACAGTAATTCTGATCTACGTTTTGAACATTTTCATTTCAACTTTTAATATTAGAAATCCTCAACTATATGTAACAATGTGTGGACTGGGCAGAAGTCTCAATATTACAGTTATTATTACCTATCAGTATTGATATAGGGATTAGCACTATCTTTATTAGTATATGCTTATCACATAAATTCTCACCTTCTATAACAGTCAGCAATGAGTACAGATGTCATTCATCTGGAAAAATAATGAAACATTTTGTGAATTCATTCAGCTTCATTCTTTCTTATCATCTTTTTTTTCAAAACTGTCAAAATTCTGGAACATAACAAATTCTATTACATAATACAAATTTTCTATGATGTTTTTTTAAAGAAATAGGCAGTGTTCTACCTGGGTGGTTAAGCTATAACTTTTCAACCTCATTCTATCAGAATTGAATTTCTATCAGGTTTTTATTATAGAATTTATTTTGATCTAATTGTATGAATTTCAGCAAAAACATGCTCCTTAAAAGTTTCTAAACCAGGACACTGTTCTGAATTTTTATAATAGGAATTTGATGAAATAATTATTGAAAACATCTGATCAATTTTGTATATAGTTATGAATAAAATCAAATCAACCTGACATGATTTTTTCACACACATGGATTACAATGGGAAAAGAAAGAAATTTTTGATAAATTAAGTTTATACAAAATTTAAAATTAATGGATAATATTCAGGCAATAGCAAAAAAAATCTATTTTTATCTTTCTAAAAACTATCAGGTTTACTAAGAATAACTTACTGATGGTTTTGTGAAGGTCAAATATTCTATGACCAGCATCATTTGGCAAGTAGCACCAACTGTTCTAAATTATTGAAGATAATCTGTCATCTCAAGGTTGATTAAGTTTATCTGGAAATGATGGAAGAAAATTTTACCAATCTTGACAAGAACCAGCTGTGGTGTCAGATTATGCAATTTTTTTTAGGAAACTTGAAATTAAAATGAAGTAATTATATCAGTATCTGCTGAAATTTATAACATTTTTTATGGATTGTTTTGCACATGAAAGTTTATTTCATTAACATTAGTTACTCTGTATTTATAAGATTTATTTCTCACATACTTTTCTTTAAAACATGTTGTTTAGACATGAGTTCTTTTCAATCAATTTTCAAACTGGAAATAATCAAACAATTTTTTTTTGTGATGCAAACAATTTAACAACTTTACTGAAAACAGTAAAATTTACCCATTAGATAAACAATTTATGCAATAATGTTGTTGCAGGCTTAATGTCATCGACTGCTGTTCAGCAAAACATTTTCATCATAAAGTTTCAATAGTTGTGTAGGTAACAAAGGAAACAATGAATTACTGAAATACATGGGTCTAATTTTGATACATTCTACTTCTTGGCCATAATTACCTAGTTAAATAAGAAAGTTGATACATAACAATTTATAACTAGCTGTTTGATTAATGCTCGTACATACCTTTTGTATTATTTCTAAAACTGTTGTCTGACAACAATACAAAATTTGGAATTTAAACCAATAAAATATTTAAACTTTAAACTTTTGCATAAAGAAGACAAAACTATTTTATTTCAAAAATTCATTTATAAATCTATGAGAAATATTCACAGATAACCATACTTGTATGTATCCATGAACTTTACCTACAATCCATCACGAAACTAATCCCCTATCATAACATCTTTAAAATCACATCACCCCTTTGTATGGATTCTATATAATTTTATTTAAACATTAAACAAGATTTATATATAGGTATAATAGGATTTTATTCTGTATGATATTTCCTATTTTGAGTAGTCTTTTCAAGGTAAAAGTACCTCAAGCTATGCCTTTTTACAATTCTTAAGTTCATCAAATAAAATGTATGTCGACCGCTTTTCTGTATCTGTATACAATTTTTAGGAAAAGATGTAAACAGAAGTAATTCATGCTATCCATGGAAGAATTATAAGTTCTGATAATGAATAAAAGTTTTTAAATTTTGTGAATTTGTGCATCAACAAGAATATGTGTCTTTAGGATACTGTGTCCCACTCATAGTATCACATTTCCATGTCAGTGAACCAGAACATCTTGGTCAAAACCCTAATTTAGCATACATTTTAAAAATTCCCATTGTATAATGAACATGTGTCCAAAAATTCAAATTGATATAGCAACTTCAGAGTAAACTATCTTTAACATAATAAGGGACAGACTATCCAGGATTTTAAAAGGATAAAGGGGGTTCCAACAGATGGGAAATGCATTGACCAAAAGGGGTTCCAACCCCAGAAATCATAATCCGCCACTGGACAGACTAACGGAAGGATACACAGAAGGGAAATTATTACCACCCCACCCCCCTGCAATCATAAGCTAGGTATTTACAGTGTTCTTCCCCCAAATATTATAAAGCATTCGAAGTTAACAGGGAATTTTTGAAAAACCATCTTGTTTTTAGAAACTTTTATCATCACATCCATAACACAATCTATAAGACCTTCATATCAGATAGCATGACACATTCAAGCAATGTCCATTTACATTACCATGATGCAATAAGGCCCCTGGGAAGAATATTGGGCATGAAAAAATAAGAAGAAAAGGAGGGGAGATAACTTTCATAATTTAAAAAGGACAGATAACACCATTTCCAAGAAAAAACAAAACACATGTAAAGCAATCTAAAAGTGCAAAAAATACAACATAGACAGAAAAACTAAAAACTGAAAAAAGAGAACTCCAACTAAACCAGTGCTGAAGAAAAATACTTCAGAAGGAGTCAATCTGTTGCAGGACTGGTACCCTATTGTGTAGCTAATGACCAGTAAAATTCCATTTAAGTCTGCAAATTCTGTAAGGTTTGTGTCATTTAAAATCCAGATGACCACCTTCAAAATGTTAGACTTTATAAGATATTTTCCAAAAGTCAAACAGTTTCAGCTGTATAATTACATGTTTCATACCCTTGTCTGCATTATGGCATATGAGCCTAAAAGCAGTTTTAAATAAGAGTGCACAAATCTCTTCAAACTGACCTGAATTATTTTGACTTGATTCATCATGACCACCCCTTTCCCATACACTTATTTCTTTACAGATTCTGAAGTTTTTAATCATGTAGTTATTCTTAATACAAATAAATTAAATTGTTAAATTTCACTAATCCACACTATCTTGATTTTATAGTTAAATACATTTTGTAACTGTAACAGTTGGACAAATTGGTCATGAAATCTGATGATAAAATTATCCCCTTTAAGAAAACTTTCTCTTGAGGTGACTCTGGGTGGTCACTTCTTTGTTGTGACAAGATAAATTAATCTATTGACACCACACCAGTATTACACCTGTCCAAAACAATTTATCTAACCACCCCAGGTGTAATGTAAAGGTAATATAGATTAGTAGGGGATACACATTCTCTAAGAAATTTATGAAGTTTACAGAAAATTAAAGAAGTAATACATCTTCGGCAGTGACAGTGAGCTTTTGTTATAGAATAGAATTCTATGGAGGTAATTTGAATTTAAGGTCAAAAGTTTGTAATCCTAACCTTAAAGGCTTACAAGGGTGAGCGAAAATAGACCTAAAGTGAAAATTAATCAAGACCATGAAAGTTGTTTAAGATTACCCTTTGGTTTTTGCTTTCAATTTGTTTCACCTTTAGCCATGCTGGGGCCTTTTAACGTTTACTATACTGTACGAGTTTTGGTCATTGTTGAGGGCCATACGGTGGCCTATAGTTGTCTTAGTCTATCCTGATCCTTTGGTCCCAGGTTGGTAGTTTGTATAGGCACTCATACCACATCTTTTTATTTTTATATTCATAAATGTTGAAAGTAGATAAATTACTAATCTGAAAATGTATCACATGCAAATGTTACCACTACTGAACAAGATGCAACAAAAATTTCATACATTACTCACAGTGCATCAATATGAAGTACAAAAATGAAGATTAGTGACTGCTCTTGAAATATGTCACACAGTTAGGCTTTCCAATATGAAGCTTGGTATTAAATAAGAAGCTCTGATATTCATTTGCTGAGAAAAATGCAACAGAAATGTGTTACTCTTTAAAAATGGGGATATAATTAGTGAGACAGACTCTCAGTGTATTGTACCTAAACCAATATGTGAGATAGACTCTCAGTGTATTGTACCTAAACCAATATGTGAGATACACTGTCAGTGTATTGAATCCACAGTACCTGTAATATGTGAGATACACTGTCAGTATCCATACTAATATGTGACATACACTGGTAGTGTATTGCATCAATAGTACTGGTAATATGTGAGATACACTGTCAGTATCATTACTAATATGACATACACTGTCAGTACCCTTAATAATATATGAGATACATTGTCAGTATCCTTAATAATATGTGAGATACAGTCAGTATTCTTACTAATATGTGACAAAAACACTGTCAGTATCCTTAATAATATATGAGATACACTGGCAGTGTATTGTATCCACAGAACTGGTAATATGTGAGATACACTGTCAGTATCCTTACTAATATATGACATACACTGTTAGTATCTTTAATAATATGTGAGATACACTGGCAGTGTATTGTATCCGCAGAACTGGTAATATGTGAAATACACTGTCAGTATCCTTACTAATATTAGAGATACACTGTCAGTATCCTGTAATATGTATACACTGGCAGTGTATTGATCCACAGAACTGGTAATGTGAGATACATTGTCAGTATCCTTACTAATATGCGAGATACACTGTCAGTATCCTTACTAATATGTGACTTACACTGTCAGTATCCTTAATAATATGGGACATACAAGTTGTCCGTGAATTGTATCAACAGCATTATGTGAGATACAATGTCAATGTATTGTCAATATTTGAGATACACTAGCAGTGTATTGTATCCACACTAATATATGAGATATCCTGTCAGTGTATTGTATCCACCCCAATATCTGAGATTCACTGTCAGTGTATTGTATCGACACTAATATGTGATACACTGGTTTTATACTGTATCCATAAGTATGAGTAAGATACATTCTTAGTATGTTATATATGTCATCAAGTGTCTTGAATCCATACTAATTACCAAAAAGTGAGATATTCTCAGTATTTTGTATCCATACAACTTAGTGATATACACTGTCAGAATATTGTATCCATAGTAATTTGAGGTACACTTTTTGTTCATTATATTCACACCAATTTGTGAGATACACTGTCAATGTATATAGTATATACTGTATACTTATAGTGAGGTACATTGTCTGCGTTTTGTATACATACTCATTAATTTCTTTTAATACTGCCTCTCGTTGACTAATATTAAATCTGTTTACTGATGTTTATTCAATTACATAACATGTACAAAAGTTTTCGGGGTCTTATAATAAAAATCATTCAGTATGCTTCAAAGAAAAGATGGGATCCAATGCCCTCTGATTATACTGATAATAGTAGACTGTTTAGTCAAATATTCACTAATAAGTGTAGTATATACCCCTAGTTCCCTAGCTGCTTAGCTCTTTCTTTATACTTCAAATCATATATTAAAGTTTAATCATAAAATCATAATTAATGCATATAGCATTCATTTTGCAAAGCAGGGGTGAAAATGTGAAAAAGAACACGACATAAATATGAAAGAGTTATCGCTATTTGTATATAATTTTCTGAGTGAAAACTATCAATATAAAAAAATACTTTGCAAAAGGTATACAACAATATCCAAAATAATCTTACCCTAAAAAAAGCTTTAATTAAAGCATCCATTTCAACTTAATATTGATTTTAAAGTATGCATAGTTCACCTTTAACAATACTTGCCAAATACTATGAGAAATTTAAGAAGATTTTCTTTTGATTGTGAAGATACAAATGTGTCAACCTACCTGTAATACCTTCACCTGAGAACAAACTGGCTACACCTCACCGAGCCTTTTCATCATTGGAGCAGTGTCCTATCATCTTAAATGTCCATTCAGTTTAGCCTGTAATCATTTTGTTCAGATTATTAATCTTTAAACTTTTCTTTTTGATTAAATTTTGAATTAACTTTAGACTTTAAAATCTGTGTAATCTTTCAATCCAAGTTAAAAATGTAAGCTTATGCTGGAAAAGATCTAGTCTATCTTATTGTCTTTAGTCTATTTAGATACATGTATTACATATTATCAAAATGTTTATCAAAATATAAGGACAAAACCTTGAAAAATAACTCATTTGAATAATAAAAGGCTATAGGTTAACTTTGACATCTAAATGTGTCCATGCTATTTATTTTTAATATTTTAAAAGTTATAAAAAGATCTGATTTGCATCATATATTAAAATATTATCCCAAAACAAAAATAATTCAAAACATAGAAATATGGAATTTCCAGATATCTGTACATAAAAATCGCTCACAATCCTTACATGACCATTTTTGTTTCTGGAAATTATACCAAAATATTCACTGTTTTGTTTCATTCCAATAAAAATGTGTGACAGATGTTAAAATAGTTTTATTTCCTCTGTGTTAATGACATCCCCTATTGTTAGTAGTGATTTACACATCAAATGTATTCTGAAATGCAGTTTAATCTTTATATTTATCTCTCAAAAAATAGAACATCAAATGCAAAGTTATAATTTTATGTCCTGGAACAATTATATTTTCTTATAAATAGTAAGCTAAGGCATTTACAAATGTAAATAACTTTCTAAAAGTACAGAAGCTGTTGGGGATTTGGCAAAGGCAAAGTATGTATATTCATTAGCGATCAAAGGATCATAGTGCATATATATTATGGGTTAAAATGTTTATTAAATACTAACAAGGACAAATTTAAGAACATTGAATTCAAATTTGTAAAATATTACCAAAAAATTTCTAAAACCACAATTATTGATATCTGTATCTTGTATGAATCAAAATTGATCTAGTATTCAATCTCTTATAGATGACTTTCAAATTCATGCATTTCCTGTGCAATGCCTTCGTTATTACATCACAGTAAAAAACAGATTGTCGGTTGACTTTATTTATGCTAAATAAAGAAAACAACTTGAGATTGGTCTATGCAACAAATGTAAAGAAAAATATTTTTTTAAATACTTTCACTTAAATGAACTAATAGTTGTGTCCTGTACAAGGTTAAATATATCAAATAAAATTCTGTTCCTTAAAAATATTTTACTTTCTTAAAACGTCAACTAAGTATAAATGTTTACCACTACTCTTTGTAATTTCATCTTTTTGAATATATTGTATAATGACCCATCTTTATCCTCTTTCCCAGATTAAACACCATTATTTAACTTATTTGATTTGTACTTAATTATACTTGTTAAGTCATGAAGAGGAATCAATTATAATGGAAATTATCTTTCACCGTAGTTGCCTAATGGCTGATTTCCATTGGGATCACAAAACATGTACTCTACTGGTATGTCCAATATGTTTAATTAATTCTTAAACACATATTTATAAATTTCTCTAGTCCTTAAGGGACTAGCCTTATTCCCAAGCCTAGTAAACATAAGTAATTTATCTATAATTAGTTGGTCTTCTCTTATCATGGACCTTCTGAAAAAGTCCACTTCCATCCTTATAAATTATGTTGACTATCCCAGCATCCTTCTCAATGGCACCTAAACCAATCCAAACATCCAAAACCATGACATTCCCAGCATCTCCTTTCATTCTAAAATTAAAAAACATTTCTGCACAAATTTTGTTCTATTTTTAGTATATATGACCTTGACCAGCAAGCTCTCATACACGACACACCCCTATAAAGGAAAGGAGCTTATTGGGAACTGCTGGCTTTGTTTTATTTGTTTACGATTCTTTTTTGTTATGATTTCAGATGGTAAAGTTGTCTAAAATATCAAGTTTTAGTAGCTATGACCTTGACTTTAGATGTGGTGGCCTCAAAATCAATAGGGATCTTCCTCTCATTTTATATGATCATATAAGTAAGATTGCAATCAGATATAAAGTACAGTACATGGTATTTGACTTTGCATCTAAAAACTAAAATGACTGATGGACAGGTCAAAAACTAATTTATTATATTGATGTAACAAACTTCTCCAAAAATAATCGCAAGATGATATACATTTGCATTTTCACTTTAGTTTGATGACTGATTTAAGTTCTTTGATACCATCACATAACAAGATCAACTGACAAATTACGTACCTTCACATGCATTTTGGAAATGAGTAATCATAGATGTATAAACCCAGAGGGTTTAGAGGATTTATACATATATGGAATAATCAAAAACTGTTTAAAAGTGGTTAATTGATGCAATAAGTTATTTATAAAAAATGATTAGTTTTTCATGGATTATTGAATGTATTGTCTGACAACTGCATATCTAACACCAAATTGCTAAAATAGAGAGTAATGATAAAATTATTGAATAGTGAAATTGAAATGGTGGTGTTTAAAACCACAATGACACTCTAATATATACTCATATTATGACCAAAAGCAACATAATCAATGTAAATTATAAATATAACAACCTCATTTAAGGTATTTTTAGAAAGTAGGTCACACTGTTTCTATTCAAAGTTTAGATACACCTTATAGTTTATAAATTCCTGCCTAGATTTTAGACATGTCTTGTACTTGATAATATACACATAAGTGGTACAAATATTCTTTACTCTGACTTATCTTCACTGTAATAAACATCTGAAAATCTAACATAGTAATATTTATTTTATCTTATCAAATTCACTTTCCTCATCTTAACACCTGGTAAAATCATAAATTTAACATTTGTTATCTAAGTTTTTCTGTTAATGTTTCTGTCAGGATAACATTAGTACAAATGTACCAGTAATTGAGTCTTGTTACTAGAGCAGGAAAATGAGGGCAAGGCCATATTTTTCAAATCTTGTTGGTCTATCAAGTTATATAAGAATAGAATTAATCCTGAAGACTTACTGACCAATTAACCAAATTTAATTCCAGTCCATATGAAATATTACATGTAAGATTACCATATATCATATATACTCATCACATATAATCCACATACCAAAATTTGTTGAACTTGACCTAATTATTATAGTTACTGGGAAAAACTAAGACCTTATCCTAAAAAGTCAACATGACCTTAGGAGGGTAAATTGAAGTCAATTTTAAGAATGTAGGACAGAAAGTCACAGGACAAAAAGTCACAGTCAAAAAGGCACAACTCAGTTTTGAAAATATTTTTGACTTTCTGTCCTCACAGTGACTTTCTGTCCATTTACCAATTTTAACTGTGGTCTCATCACGAACAACCTTAGTCTCGACTACCAAATAATGGATTTACTTCATTGCAGGTGGATCAGATTATTTTCATTATAATTAAGATACAAGATAATTTTATAGATTTCTTAATTTTTAAAGCTCTTTTTAAGATAAAACCTATCAATTTAATGGCATTTGTTTTAAATTGAAAATTAACTAACCAAAATATATTGACTCTAGGTTGCAGTGAACTTAAAACTTAAATCCCATCAAGATGTGATGTTACATTACAAAACTTACACATTTCAAACAAGAAAAAAAAGAGGGAAAATTGTTAATATAATATATTAACATTTAATCATAACCTAGCAATTATATTAACATTGGGTGGGGTAAAACCTTTGCAGATTTATAAGATATTTTCAGCTACAGCTTAATTAATCTATTTTCTTTACCTATATCTAACTTATTTTATTACAGATTATCTTTCCATTGAAATTTACCAGTAGGGTATGTTTACAGTTTATCACCATCTTAATGGCCTCATACATCTAATCAAATAAAACAGAACTTGTAATATTATGCAAGCTTCAATAAGACCTTGAACATTTCTGTTTTATAAACAATCTGGTATCACTGATAAAAGTTTTATCACCAATAAAACAGAAAACAAGAAACAAATGGAAAAGATTTTCAGGATATAAAATTTGTTAAACTGTTGAAGATATTTATCTGCTACAAATCCAAACATTTTTGAAAATGTTACATTTTAGTAAGTTGCATCAGTTCTTCTGGGTAGATATAATTTTACAAGAATCATAGCTTTCTTTATTTTAGGATTGCCACATTTTTCAAGTGAATATTTGAAATGAGCAGGGTGCTAATCTCTAAAAGGCACTGTTTCTCCATGTGAGAACAACAAATGTCTTGTGGTAGCAAATTATCTACAGTGAAACTGTGCTCCATAAAAATAAGATGGGGATGTATAAGTACCCTACAACATCCACTGTGTTTTTGTTACATGTATTTCTATTTGTATCCATCTGATAAGTTAAGCCTTTTCAACTGATTCTTATAGTTTGTTGTTATATTGTACTGTTACACCACTGTCCCAGGTTAGGGAGGTTGGCGCCTTCAAACTAGTTTAACCCCGCCACATTCTGTATGTGCCTGTCCCAAGTCAGGAGACTGTAATTCAGTGGTTGTCGTTTGTTGCTGGGTATCACATTGGTTTTTTCATTCATTATTTTGTACTTAAATTTGGTCATTAGTTTTCTCCTTTGAATTGTTTTACATTTGTCATTTTTGGGGCCTTTCATAGCTGACTATGGGGTATGGGTTTTGCTCATTGTTGAAGGCCATACAGTGACCTATAGTTGTTAATTTCTGTGTCATTTGGTCTCTTGTGGAGAGTTGTCTCATTGGCAATCATACCACATCTTCTTATTTTTATATTAAAACAAGTTTGAACATCTATCATATCTGGTCCTAATACACAGCTGTTTTGAATCATTCCTTTGTACAGAAATGTAAAATGAATAAAAAAGGGTACTTAAGCCAGTATTTATGAAATTGGGTAGAAGGAGGCACTCAAGTGTTCGAATGAAATGGAAAAAGTACACTTTAAGGTGAAAAAAAACATTTATGAGATAAGAACAATATAGATTCCTCATATGGTTTATCAAATGAGCAATCTCTAAACATCAACAGTTATCTGGTGGATGATAATACATGTAATGATTTATTAGGGTCGTCAAGTTGGTTTCTTATTCCTTGATTTATTTTGCTTTTTTATGAGTGTCCAAGGGCATAACTGCAAATATGTTGATTTTGTTATAAATATAAAGTTGTTCATTTTTAAATATATTTATTGCAAAATAAATGCCAGAACCTCATTGCTTTTTTTTTTTTTATTATTTTTATATATTTAATTGCTATTTGTGTGCTTATGTGACATTTTAAAAGTGCTTCTGACCTGGGAACAGTATATCTAACATATATATGTTCCTGTTCTGACCCATATTGTGTTTTAACTTAGTCTGATGCGTAAGTGTGGTTATCTAATTTAAAATAATATGTGCTAACATTTGTAAGCTTATGTGTACTTCACAGGCACTTGTTTCTATCCATGGGAAGGTCAACTATCCATATATAATATTATATATGGATAGTTGACCTTCAATGGATAGAAACAAGTGCCTGTGGTGTACTTGTCTTAGGAAGCTACCATTTGATTTTTATGAGGGGGGCTAGGATGAAATTTGAAAAAAAAGGCAGGACAGAAGTTTTGAGTAAAAAAAAAGGCAGGATGACAATTTATGTAAAAAAAGTCAGGATAAACTAATAAAATAAAAGTCAGGACCGAATACAGAGGAAGAATAAAATGGCAGGACAGAGATTACTACTAAAAAAAAAATGCAGGACAAAATTTTCATCCTAGCCCCCTCATAAAAATCAAATAGTAGCTCCCTTATTTCAACCTTGTTGTATTATGATGTTTTGTATATGTTATAGTCGACTATAAGGGCTTTCGTAATCTCATGTTTATTATTGATTGTACTTATGTGCCGACTCAGGGGGATCCAGCCATTTTCAAAAGGGAGGGTTCCCAACCCAGGATAAAGGGGAAGGGGGTTCCAACCATGTCCCCATTCAAATGCATTGATCGTCCAAAAATAATGGGGGTTCCAATCCCCGGAACCACCCTTGGATCCGCTACTGCCGACTCTAAATAAAATTTACTTACTTTAATACTTACTTACTTACTAAACTCATGAATCTGCATAGTGGGAACGAAAACCGGATGTCTTTATTATACGACTCTACACAAACACGGTAATGATTTATTCCGGATTTCTTATTATGCAATTTAGATGCGTGAGAAAATCTCCCATATATCGTTTAATTCTAACAAAATATTTCAAGAATTCATATTGGGGTTTTAACAGAATTTAACTACCATTTTAAATTTGTCATATGTCGCAGTGGATATTTCTATCACTACAGCAAATACATCTTATAATAGAGAAGGAAATCTGCAGCAGAGATATATATATTCTATGCACGTCTCTGTCTGCAGTAAATGTACTTTTTCAAATTGATTTTAACCAGGTAAGAAGCAGCATGTTTTGAAATAGTACACATATAAAATCTTCTCAGTAATTCTGATTCTAAAACTATAAAGAGAAGTGGGCGGAAGTCACTTTTGTGTAATTTGATCTTACCAAAATTACATATGCGATATTCATTGGTATGCTTATGCATCGACGAGAAAGTAGGAGCGAAGATATATCTGAATTATAATCAGATCCTGACGGTTTCATTTTAACTACCTGTTATAAATAGTAACGATAATTTCCATCTGTAACTAAGGATGCACATAGGCGATCTCTAACAAGTTCACAGTGAAAACTTTACATAATATAAATAGTATCGATAATTTCCATTTGTAACTAAGGATGCACATACGGGTGAATTTAGGAGGGATTGCCTCCGCCTTATGGAGCTACATATATGGTTAATGCATAGACTTTTTACAAGTCCCACATTTAACGTTGCCTTGGTGCCACATCCTCCCCTCCTTTTTCGAAACCCTGGGCCCGCCACTCAGCAATGAGTTCAGAGACCAAATATTGTTAACCTATCGTGTTTTATTCTTTAGATTCAGAACTAATAAAAAAAAACAATGCAAGTGAATAGGTCTGAAGGCTCCTAACGAATACATAGCTTACCAAACAGTGGTTACTAATATAGATAAGGAGATTTGGGATATACTACAACAAGACAGCTTCCCAAACACACAACACACACGCACATGAAATTTCAAAATCTCATTTATAACGTATTTTTTTAAATTGTATTATATAAAAGCGAGTTTAAAAAAAACAAATAAAAAAACAAAAACATCAGCAACAACAAAAAACTTGGTGACTATGATATTATAATGTTTTAATGTTGTTTGCATTAACTCCCATCCGTCCAAATGGATTGCTCATAGTTGGACTATCACTGCTTACAGACCATACGGATCATATAGGCTAATTTACTTCTAGTCAGACTAAACAAATGTAGGTTGGAATGTCTGTAAATAATGATAGAGCCCCCACGCCACGACAAGGCCTGAGCAATGTGAGGGTGGACCCCCTCCTAGAGATATGGTGTTTATTAAAACAAGCAGGAATGTTCGTTTTATTAAGTAAAAAAAAATGCGTATGGGAAATTCTTTTTATATATCATGGATCAAGATAGCAACTTCATTTTTTTTTCTTAAATATATAATACCTGAACTGGTGACGTATTTTGTTTATCATTTGAAATTCACTGAAATGTTAGTATAGGTCCAAATGGAATGCAATGTCAAGCATCAAACGAAAGAACAAAATTGAAATGAACGAATTAATTCATCAATGTGTGACTTGGACAAATATAAAAGGTATGTACAAAGAAAACAGAGAAAAATTAAATTCAAAGCAAAGCCTCTCAATTAATATAAAAATAAAACATTGCTAAATAACCTTTGTAAAATGTAAATATGGAGTTCACACTTGTTATTTAGTCAATCATTCTAATGAAATCTTAATTTGACCCCTTTTTACAAGATGTTGGGCTTTGAGGTTTTAACTTACCTTTGTTACTAACTTTAATTGCAATTGCACGAAATTAGTTATAACTTACTCGTAGTTATTTCTTTGCATCCATTTCTGTGATAGTATACTTTTAAGGCTTTGTTGATTATTCCGTATTTCTGATCCATTTTATGGACTTATCCCCGTTAAACCTATAACTGTCATCTTCTTGTTGAAAATATTCATTGCAGCGTTGAACATGGTATAGTATCTGGAATTTCCAACTGTAATTAAGGATGATCACAGGCGATCTCTAACAAGTTAACAGTGAAAACTTTACATAATATAAATAGAATAACGATAATTTCCATCTCTAACTAAGGATGCACATAGGCGATCTCTAACAAGTTCACAGTGAAAACTGTACATAATATATATAGTAAAGATAATGTCCATCTGTAACTAAGGATGCACATAGGCGATGTCTAACAAGTTCATAGTGAAAACTTTACATAATATAAATAGTAACGATAATTTCCATCTGTAACTAAGGATGCACATAGGCGATCTCTAACAAGTTCACAGTGAAAATTTTACATAATATAAATAGTAACGATAATTTCCATCTGTAACTAAGGATGTACATAGGCGATCTCTAACAAGTTCACAGTGAAAACTTTACATAATATAAATAGTAACGATAATTTCCATCTGTAATTAAGGATGCACATAGGCGATCTCTAACAAGTTCACAGTGAAAACTGTACATAATATATATAGTAACGATAATATCCATCTGTAACTAAGGATGCACATAGGTGATCGCTAACAAGTTCATAGTGAAAACTTTACATAATATAAATAGTAATGATAATTTCCATCTGTAACTAAGGATGATCACAGGCGATCTCTAACAAGTTAACAGTGAAAACTTTACATAATATATATAGTAACAATAATGTCCATCTGTAACTAAGGATGCACATATGCGATCTCTAACAAGTTCACAGTGAAAACTGTACATAATATATATAGTAAAGATAATGTCCATCTGTAACTAAGGATGCACATAGGCGATGTCTAACAAGTTCATAGTGAAAACTTTACATAATATAAATAGTAACCATAATTTCCATCTGTAACTAAGGATGCACATAGGCGATGTCTAACAAGTTCACAGTGAAAACTTTACATAATATATATAGTCACGATAATTTCCATCTGAAACTAAGGATGATCACAGGCGATCTCTCACAAGTTCACAGTGAAAACTTTACATAATATATACAGAAACAATAATTTCCATCTGTAACTCAGGATGCACATAGGCGATCTATAACAAGTTCACAGTGAAAACTGTACATAATATATATATGTAAAGATAATGTCCATCTGTAACTAAGGATGCACATAGGCGATGTCTAACAAGTTCATAGTGAAAACTTTACATAATATAAATAGTAACGATAATTTCCATCTGTAACTAAGGATGCACATAGGCGATCTCTAACAAGTTCACAGTGAAAATTTTACATAATATAAATAGTAACGATAATTTCCATCTGTAACTAAGGATGTACATAGGCGATCTCTAACAAGTTCACAGTGAAAACTTTACATAATATAAATAGTAACGATAATTTCCATCTGTAATTAAGGATGCACATAGGCGATCTCTAACAAGTTCACAGTGAAAACTTTACATAATATAAATAGTAACGATAATATCCATCTGTAACTAAGGATGCACATAGGTGATCGCTAACAAGTTCATAGTGAAAACTTTACATAATATAAATAGTAATGATAATTTCCATCTGTAACTAAGGATGATCACAGGCGATCTCTAACAAGTTCACAGTGAAAACTTTACATAATATATACAGTAACAATAATTTCCATCTGTAACTAAGGATGCACATAGGCGATCTCTAACAAGTTCACAGTGAAAACTGTACATAATATATATAGTAAAGATAATGTCCATCTGTAACTAAGGATGCACATAGGCGATGTCTAACAAGTTCATAGTGAAAACTTTACATAATATAAATAGTAACGATAATTTCCATCTGTAACTAAGGATGCACATAGGCGATCTCTAACAAGTTCACAGTGAAAACTTTACATAATTTAAATAGTAACGATAATTTCCATCTGTAACTAAGGATGCACATAGGCGATCTCTAACAAGTTAACAGTGAAAACTTTACATAATATATATACTAGCGATAATTTCCATCTGTAATTAAGGATGATCACAGGCGATCTCTAACAAGTTAACAGTGAAAACTTTACATAATATATATAGTAACGATAATTTCCATCTGTAACTAAGGATGCACATAGGCGATCTCTAACAAGTTCAAAGTGAAAACTTTATATAATATATATTAAAAAGATAATTTCCATCTGTAACTAAGGATGCACATAGGCAATCTCTAACAAGTTCACAGTGAAAACTTTACATAATATATATAGTAAAGACAATTTCCATCTGTAACTAAGGATGCACATAGGCGATCTCTAACAAGTTCACAGTGAAAACTTTACATAATATAAATAGTAACAATAATTTCCATCTGTAACTAAGGATGCACATAGGCGATCTCTAACAAGTTCACAGTGAAAACTTTACATAATTTATTTAGTAACAATAATTTCCATCTGTAACTAAGGATGCACATAAGCGATCTCTAACAAGTTCACAGTGAAAACTGTACATAATATATATAGTAACGATAATCTCCAACTGTAACTAAGGATGCACATAGGCGATCTCTAACAAGTTAACAGTGAAAACTTTACATAATATATATACTAACGATAATTTCCATCTGTAACTAAGGATGCACATAGGCGATCTCTAACAAGTTCACAGTGAACACTTTACGTAATATAAATAGTAACGATAATCTCCATCTGTAACTAAGGATGCACATAGGCGATCTCTAACAAGTTCACAGTGAAAACTTTACATAATATATATACTAACGATAATTTCCATCTGCAACTAAGGATGCATATAGGCGATCTCGAACAAGTTCACAGTGAAAACTTTACATAATATATGTAGCAATGATAATTTCCATCTGTAACTGAAGATGCACATAGGCGATATCTAACAAGTTCACAGTGAATACTTTACATAATATAAATAGTAACGATAATCTCCAACTGTAACTAAGGATTGACATAGGCGATTTATAACAAGTTCACAGTGAAAACTGTACATAATATATTTAAAGATAATCTCCATCTGTAATTAAGGATGCACATAGGCGATCTCTAACAAGTTCTTAGTGAAAGTTTTACATAATATATATAGTTAAGATAATTTCCATCTGTAACTAAGGATGCACATAGGCGATCTCTAACAAGTTCACAGTGAAAACTTTACATAATATATATAGTAAAGACAATTTCCATCTGTAACTAAGGATGCACATAGGCGATCTCTAACAAGTTCACAGTGAAAACTGTACATAATATATATAGTAAAGATAATCTCCATCTGTAATTAAGGATGCACATAGGCGATCTCTAACAAGTTCTCAGTGAAAGTTTTACATAATATATATAGTTACGATAATTTCCATCTGTAACTAAGGATGCACATAGGCGATCTCTCACAAGTTCACAGTGAAAACTTTACATAATATATATAGTAACGATAATTTCCATCTGTAACTAAGGATGCACATAGGCGATCTCTAACAAGTTCACAGTGAAAACTGTACATAATATATATAGTAAAGATAATCTCCATCTGTAATTAAGGATGCACATAGGCAATCTCTAACAAGTTCTCAGTGAAAGTTTTACGTAATATATATAGTTACGATAATTTCCATCTGTAACTAAGGATGCACATAGGCGATCTCTCACAAGTTCACAGTGATAATTTCCATCTGTAACTAAGGATGCACATAGGCGATCTCTAACAAGTTCACAGTGAAAACTTTACATAATATATATAGTAACGATAATTTCCATCTGTAACTAAGGATGCACATAGGCGATCTCTAACAAGTTCACAGTGAAAACTTTACATAATATATATAGTAAAGATAATGTCCATCTGTAACTAAGGATGCACATTGGCGATCTCTAACAAGTTCACAGTGAAAACTTTACATAATATATATAGTAACGATAATTTCCATCTGTAACTAAGGATGCACATAGACGATCTCTAACAAGTTCACAGTGAAAACTTTACACAATATATATATAGTAACGATAATTTCCAACTGTAACTAAGGATGCACAGAGGCGATCTCTAACAGGTTCATAACGAAAAAGAAATAATTCTTTTTCTGTAGATGACTTACCTTAAATGGTATCCAAATTGTTAGCATCATTTAGAAAGATAATGCAAATTGTACAACTTCACAGCGAAATTCAGTTTAAACTCGAATTTCTGTCATAAGCAGAAAAACAATTCCTTGTCACTCATCGAAAGACCGTCCAACGCTCTTGGCAGTGTGAGAAGGAATGTCTGTATGCACTTTGTCTCCGCTATATTATTCACGACAAACACTGTGACGTCAACAAACGTCGCTTACCTACGGCTTCTTTCAACCTTGTTTAATATAAATGCGCTGGGCAAAATAATTCTCGCAGCCTATGAGTTTTAACCGTTATTCGAACGTAATGCATGGTTAGCTAAATAAAATATCATAAATAATTATTTGTTATTCACATTCCTTGTGTAGGGTAATTTTTCGTTTTATCAGAAGACATTTTTTAATATCAGTAACGTGGACGTGATAGAGAACACCCAAAACATGCTCACGGCAAATAAAATGAAACATGACTGAATGGGAGAAAGTGTGCTTCCTAGAATTTTTAAAATAAACATATTCCATGTACCACAACTTTATTTCAAGTCTTGAAAGATGAAAATAATCAAACGTGTTCCGAAAATTTGAAATTCAACACAAATAATGAATATTTTCAGTAGTTTCTATCTTTATGCATATTGAAAAGTGTGATCATTTTGTATGATATGAACAATATGCACCAACTGAAAGCATTAACGCCGGTATAAGCCTGCAATATAAAAGTCTGCAAGGACACAAATTCAATTACCAGTTTCATGGTTCTCATTCTTTTTAGAGTTTAATTTTGCGTAATTTTGATTGGCAGGCAATTGCAACAATCGAAAGGCATTTCTAAAATTATATTATATTTGCGATAAAATGTAATTGTAAGAGTTCTATGCTTCCTATTATAATTTCTTAACGTTGTAAGACCGTTGATCCCGTTTCATTCAAGACGTGATTGATTCGGTCGTGAATTTACATCCCAATAAAATTACAAAAGAAACATTCAATTCTTAAAGATTCTACCATTTACAATATACATTTTATTATTTTCTGCTGTTCACTTTGGCTGCTCTGGAGTGTTATTACGCTAGGCCGATTGTCCACAAGGTAAAACTTTTAAAATCGACCACCAAAATTGTCTGTATTCTATATTGCCCTTATATCTGAATAAGAATGGAATAATGATAAAAATAGATTTGTTATTTTAGAGAATAACAAATCTATCTGAACTATCTACAGTTGTAATTACTATCATTAAAAGTGTCTCTACATAAATTTGACATGGATGCGTTGTTGATTAGGCTCACAAGACGTCCCCGAAAGTCCCCACTGAAATCGATAGAAACGCGCTAAAAATACTTGCACCATAACACTCCGACATATCCTCGGAGTATTTCGTAATTGGCCAAAACTATGTTACAGAGAAAATATCTTTGAATGTGATATAAGGTTGCTTAAATCCGCTTCTTTTGGACTCTGTTAGATAGTTGTCTCATTGACAATCTTACCACATCTCCTTATTTTATATCATATTCTAGATCTTTAACTCCCATATCGGTATTTGAATAATATATTTACTGTGGATATTTTAATAAATAATGCTTACGACCCCTTTTTAAAAAAATAAAACAAACAGTTGAAAAAAGAAGGAAATACGGTATGCAGATAGTAGAACAAGGTTAAACTGTATCTATGGGGAAACAATGAAAACTTAAAAGTGTAGAAAATCTAGCTAGGATGCATCAACAATCAAAGTATTCAGTCAGTTTATTGCTAATACAACATGACGCCATAATGAGTACTAATAGAAGATAACTATAAAACCATGTGAATTAGAGTACTTAGTATTATGTTTGTTTTCACACTGTCGACTGATGCAAAGTACATGTAGTAATCACTAATGTTGAAAAAAGTAAGTTAGCTATTTTCGTCAAGGTCTATTTCTTTATTCCGTTTGTCAAGGAAGTTGCGGTGCGTTGTTTTTTGAAATTCCTGGTTGTTTGTTTGATTATGGAAACGAAAGTCTTCAAGTATTGATATATATCTGGAGGAAATTCAGAAAATCTTTTATTTGTCGAAACGTATTTCCGGACAGGGACCCGACTTCATACGGAAATTGCAGATAGAAATAATGTTACCCGCAAAATATTTGCCACTGGACGTTAATATGAAAAAATGTAGATTGTTGGTTGCTTAACGTCCAGTGGCAAATATTTCCAATGGACGTTAAGCCACAAACAATAAATCATATTTTAACCTTGTTGTATTATGATGTGTTGTATATGTTATAGTCGGCTATAAGGGCTTTCTTAATCTCATGTTTATTGGTGATTGTACATATGTGCCGACTCTATATAAAATTTACTTACTTTAAAACTTACTTACTTACTAAACTCATGAATATGCATAGTGTGAACGAAAACCGGATGTCTTTATTATAGGACTCTACACAAACACCGTAATGATTTATTCCGGATTTCTTATTATGCTATTTAAATGAGTGAGAAAATCTCCCATATGTTGTTTAATTCTAACAAACTATTTCAAGAATTTTTAACAGAATTTAACTACCATTTTAAATTTGTCATATGTCGCAGTGGATATTTCTATCACTACAGCAAATACATCTTATAATAGAGAAGGAAATCTGTAGCAGAGATATATATTCTATGCACGTCTCTGTCGGCAGTAAATGTACTTTTTTCAAATTGATTTTAACCAGGTAAGAAGCAGCATGTTTTGAAATAGTACACATATAAAATCTTCTAATTCTGATTCTAAAACTATAAAAGAGAAATGGACGGAAGTCACGTTTGTGTAATTTGATCTTCCAAAATTACATATGCGATATTCATTGGTATGCTTATGCATCGACGAGAAAGCAGGAGCGAAGATATATCTGAATTATAATCAGATCCTGACAGTTTCATTTTAACTACCTGTTACAGGGGTGAATTTAGGAGGGATGCCTCCGCCTTATGGAGCTACATATATGGTTAATGCATAGACTTTTTACAAGTCCCACATTTAACGTTGCCTTAGTGCCACATCCTCTCCTCCTTTTTCGAGCCCCTGGGCCCGCCACTCAGCAATGAGTTTAGAGACCAAATATTGTTAACCTATCGTGTTTTATTCTTTAGATTCGGAACTAATAGAAAAAAATACAATAAAAGTGAATAGATCTGAAGGCTCCTAACGAATCCATAGCTTACCAAACAGTGGTTACTTATATAGATAAGGAGATTTGGGATATACTACAACAAGACAGCTTCCCAAACACACACACACACATACGCACACAAACATTTCAAAATCTCATTTATAACGTAATTTTTAATTTCATTATTATATTAAAAAAAAAAAAAAAAAAATCAACAACAACAACAACAAAACACTTGAGGACTATGATATTATAATGTTTTAATGTTATTTCCATTAGATCCCATCCGTCCAAATGGATTGCTCATAGTTGGACTATCACTGCTTACAGACCATACGGATCATACATGCTAATTTACTTCTAGTCAGCCTAAACAAATGTAGGTTGGAATGTCTGTAAATAATGATAGAGGCCCCACGCCACGTCAAGGCCTGAGCAATGTGAGGGTTGACTCCCTCCTAGAGAGATGGTGTTTATTAAAACAAGCAGGAATGTTCGTTTTATTAAATAAAAAAAAATGCGTAGGGGAAATTCTTTTTATATATCATGGATCAAGATAGCAACTTCATGTTTTTCTTTAATATATAATACCTGAACTGATGAAGTATTTTGTTTATTATTTGAAATTCACTGAAATTTTAGCACAGGTCCAAATGGAATGAAATGTCAAGCATCAAAACAAAATTGAAATGAACGAATTAATTCATCAATGTGTGACTTGGACAAATATAAAAGGTATTAACAGAGAAAAATTAAATGCAAAGCCAAAGCACTGCAATTAATATAAAAATAAAACATGCTAAATAACCTTTCTAAAATATAAATATGGAGTTCACACTTGTTATTTAGTCAATTTCCATCTGTAACTAAGAATGTACATAGGCGATCTCTAACAAGTTCACAGTGAAAACTTTACACAATATATATAGTAACGATAATTTCCATCTGTAACTAAGGATGCACATAGGCGATCTCTAACAATTTCTCAGTGAAAACTTTACATAACATAAATAGTAATGATAATTTCCATCTGTAACTAAGGATGCGCATAGGCGATCTCTAACAAGTTCACAGTGAAAACTTTACATAATTTATATACTAACGATAATTTCCATATGGACTAAGGATGTACATAGGCGATCTCTAACAAGTTCACAGTGAAAACTTAAATTAATATAAATAGTAACGATAATTTCCATCTGTAACTAAGCCTGCACATAGGTGATCTCTAACAATTTCACAGTGAAAACTTTACATAATATATATACTAACGATAATTTCCATCTGTAACTAAGGATGCACATAGGCGATCTCTAACAAGTTCACAGTGAAAGCTTTACACAATATATATAGTAACGATAATTTCCATCTGTAACTAAGGATGCACATAGGCGATCTCTAACAAGTTCACAGTGAAAACTTTACATAATATAAATAGTAACGATAATTTCCATCTGTAACTAAGGATGCACATAGGCGATCTCTAACAAGTTCACAATGAAAACTTTATATAATATATACAGTAACGATAATTTCCATCTGTAACTAAGGATGCACATAGGCGATCTCTAACAAGTTTACAGTGAAAACTTTACAAAATATATTTGGTAACGATAATTTCCATCTGTAACTAAGGATGCACATAGGCGATCTCTAACAAGTTCACAGTGAAAACTTTACATTTATAAATAGTAACGATAATTTCCATCTGTAACAAAGGATGCACATAGGCGATCTCTAACAAGTTCACAGTGAAAACTTTACACAATATATATAGTAACGATAATTTCCAACTGTAAATAAGGATGCCCATAGGCGATCTCTCACAGGTTCATAACGAAAAAGAAATAATCTTTTTTTCTGTAAATGACTTACCTTAAATGGTGTCCAAATTGTTAGCATCATTTAGAAAGATAATGCAAATTGTACAACTTCACAGCGAAATTAAGTTTAAAATCGTATTTCTGTCATAAGCAGACAAAACAATTCCTTGTCACTCATCGAAAGACCGTCCAACCCTCTTGGCAAGTAGGATAACCAAATACACTTACTGATAAATTTAACTGGGAGATTCAGCACACACGCACAACAAAACAAAAACGCCTAGACTTAACCCAATTTAACCAAATGTTGGTTAACCTAGGTGAAAGTCGGTATCGCTTTTGTATTTAGAGATCTTCCAATTGTTAACACCACAACTGAGATAAACTGTGACACAGAGATATGTCTCGACTGTCGTCATAAAATTCAGAAAAAGACAATCTGATGGACACCAACTTTGCTAATTAATTCAAAGAAGTTGGACCATGAACTAGTGGGCAAGGCCTCGAAATGGTCAACAAACTGAGATGTACAGACAATAATGTGACTTTATAGAAAATATCGTTGTTCCTATCAAACTACCTTAAGCAGAAAGCTTAACATTTAAAATTGGTAATTAATTGAAATTCACTGGACCATGACCTACGGGACAGGGAGTCGACATAGTCGTCAAACTGTTATGTACTGATAAGTAATGCCGCTTTATAGAAAGGCACTGGCTACGATTACCCGAAAAAAGTAACTATAAGAAATAATTATTGTTACTTCCGAGGCTATTTGTCGAAATGTATTTCCGGACAGGGACCCGACTTCATACAGAAATTGCAGGTAAAAATAATGTTACCCGCAAAATATATTCAGACAGGCTCTGATCTGAGAAATGTTTGATTTGCGAGGAAACTGTGAAATAAATGATTCAAACAATTAAATTATGATGTAAAAAAAACATTAACATAGCAAAACTTTCAGATGTATTGACCAATACGACATTCACTATTGCCAAACGGGGTCGATTAAAACAACTCACTATAGACGAATTTCGAATTCATTCACTTCTCCGTAAATGTCACAATGCTTATGCTATTACAGCACAGTAAGAACCGATTGTTCGATGACTTCGTTTACGCCGATTGACATTAAAACAACTCGAGGTTGGTGTATTCAGAATGGAACTGTTTAGTGTGCGGAATAGACGTGCATAGATATGGATCTATTGTTAACGACGGGTGTCTAGAGTGCTACAGCCTGAAATGTGTTGGCATCAAAATGCCACCTAAGGCTACATACTGGATATGCCACCAAAATAAATAGCTAAGAGAATTCTTAATATGTATTAATTTGCTTTCAATTTACCATTGCTATGTTCAATAAATAATTTCTGTTCATATAAATTTGTTCAAATGTGTAAAACAACGTATACAAAGACAGTACCAAAAAAATCATAATTTGTAAATGTAAAATTTTGCATGTAACAATAACTGCAGGTAACAATAACAAATAATATTATCGGCAACTTCTGTATTAAATCGGGTTCCTGTTCGGTGACATATTTCGACAATTAGTCTCGGAAGTAACAATAATTAGTTCTTATTATTACGTTTTGCAGGTAATCGTAGCCAGTGCCTTATAAAAAATATCATTGATCTATAAAAAGTAGTTCCTATCAAACTGACTTAAGCAGAAAACTTAACATTGAAATCTGTGGATACAGTTTTACCCGTTGTACTTCTATCTACGAACCTTATTTCCTTCTTTTGTTTCGACTGTAAGCATCATTTATTAAATTACTCACAACTGCTAATAAATTCAAAGTCATTGGACCATGACCTAGGGGACAGGGCCTCAAAATAGTCGTCAAACTGATATGTACTGATAGTAATGAAACTTTATATTTATTGATCTATCACAAGTAGTTCCTATCAAACTAACTTAAGCAGAAAACTTAACCAGGCGCGTAGCCAGGCTGAAATGATGTGCACGCCGATATAAATTTTTTGGACCATTTTATGCAGAAAATTATATTTTTTCGTTTTTCGGTCATAGGAGGGTTAAAAGAGGCGCTGCATATAGGGCTTATAGAGAATTCATGAATGCAAAACTATTCAGAATTCTTTTGAATAGGGTAAATCATGGTTAATTGAATACATAAGCAACACATTTTTGTGAGACAGAACTTACTCAAAATTGTCCAAAATCTGCTCTTCGGGTCTTAGCAGAAACGAACTTCTCCATTACTTTGTCAATATTGACACTGAAATCCCGATGAATATGCATTAATGCTAGCGATGATAACCTATCGTTATTCATGGATGATCCTACATATGTTTTCAACCGACGTAGTACACTGAACGAACTCTCCGCGGTAGCACTTGTTACCGGCATTGTCAACATAATACTCAAAATAGTATCTACAGAAGGATACAGCACCGGGCTTACCGCATCGACTGTGTCTCACACAGCGAAGTTGGCATCTGATCGCGAGGTATTATACACCAGCGTGTTCGCCATCGAGCGACCTCCCGCGGATTTTTTTTCCGGACAAACTTTGGCGAAAAACAATCTATTTTTTTGGCGACAAGTCGAAAACATTTTTTTTTCTTTCAATTTTAGCATTACATATAGCTGGGAACAGTATATCTATTAATCTGGTTAATATATATGTTCCTGCATATAGTGGCAGCTGAGGGTGAAACAAAAATTTTTTTTTCTCAGGGTCATAAATTATTTTTTTCTCCAAAAACTGGAAACAAACTTTTTTGTTTCCAAAAAAAATCAATAGCCCCCCACCCCCCTCCCGAAAAATGGTTACTGCCTAAATAGAAACACAGCGTCAATATACGAAAAAATAGAAACAAGGCGTCAGATACGTAAAATAACATTTGAAACACGTGATCGTCATATCCAATGAAAACATTAGAATGCTACACCATATGTATATTAATAGGTGTTCAAAGAAGAACAATGTTATCAAAAATTTGTCCCAAATGGCTTTATGTCTAAGTCAGGAATGATCAGGAATGCTCACAGGGAAATGTCTTGCCCGTGTAACTGATGATGGATGGGCAATGGCTGCTTAAGTTCAACTGCAAATTAAATATGCATATTAAGAATGAGAACATGTGACTCTAATATGAATCATTAACCCTGCTTTGTACTAAACAGACAGGCTGAAAACTGATGAAAATTGAATTCTATGTTGAAAGACCAAAAATGCAGGTTTTAATCTCGGTATAACAGAACATTTACATTATCATTGACCTATGAATATAAGGTCAATTTCAGATAAACCCTGTCAGATGCAAATATAAACCATACTACACCTTATAATCATTTTATACACTCACTATAGTTCTGACCTAATCATAATAAAATGCACTGCACGGCACAGTTTATTACAACCACAGAGGTTGAACCATGAACAATTGGGGCAAGTATGAACACAATATTCAAGCTTGATACAGCTCTTAATTTGGATTGTGATAAAATATTTGACACAGCATAGGTTTCGGACTCCAAATGAATGTAGTATAAGAATTCAAAACTACATTTACCTATACCCTAATATCCAAAATCTAAAATAAGTTAGAATCAGCATTTCAAAGAACTCAAAAAATTCAATTTTTAATTTTTTGATTTTGGACCCTTTGGACCTCAATTTGAACTAGTTTGTTAACAGGGCTAAAAATCCAAAATCTAAATACAAATCACAGTTACCAGTAGATTCAGCATATCAAAGAACCACAAGAATTAAAATTTTGGTTTAAATCAAACAAAGTTTAATTTTGGACCATTTGGACCTCAATGTGAACCAATTTGATAATGGGCCCAATATCTAAATACACAGTTTGATTATATAAAAAAAACCCAAAGAATTCAATTTTGGGTTTATATATTTATATATTTGTCAATATAATGGAATTTGATGCGACTGTCATATAAGTGAGAGGTTTAGCTAGCTTTAAAACCAGGTTCAATCCACCATTTTCTACATAAGAAAATGCCTGTACCAAGTAAGGAATATGACAGTTGTTTTCCATTCGTTTGATGTGTTTGAACTTTTGATTTTGCCATTTGATTGGGGACTTTCCTTTTTGAATTTTCCTCGGAGTTCAGTATTTTTGTGATTTTACTTTTTAAATCAAACTTAGATTAATTTTGGACCCTTTGGACCTCAATGTGAACCAATTCAAAAACAGAAATAAAAGAACCCAAAGAATACATGATTCTCATCGAAATTGAAATTGGTCAAGAAACAAATAATGTATACAAAGTATTGGTGTTTGTTTGGTTCCTAATTCATAAACAGTTTGGGCCATAATCACCAAAATCAATTCCAACTTTCCCTTTTTGGTTTGAAATCTTGTATAATAATTTCATAGAAATCCATGGATTTATTCTCAAGTTATGGTCTGAAACCCGGAAAATCTTTTTTAACCTTTATTCCTAAACTGTTAGGGCAATAACCCCAAATTCAATTCATACCTTCCTTTTGTGGTATGGGACCTTGTGGTTTTATTTCTTTGAGATCTATACACTTATACTCAAGTTATTGTCTGGAAAACATATGTCTACAGACCACAATGACCACATATCCACACCATTATAAAATGGCAAAAGTTTTGCAGTCTGTAAAAACTTAATGTTGACCACACTTCAAAAAAAGGCCAAGGTCAGATGTATCTCATCAGACAATCATATTCACATTACAATCATTCTGTACACCATACATTGTTGACCTAGAGAATCTGACCGAGAACAGACCAAATCATGGAACCTAAATGATGACCAAATGGTGCAGGATAAGCCACTCAAATTAACAAATTTTTCGTTAACCTTTTTCTTATCCCAATCCATGCAATGTGATACAAAATATATCTCTTCATGTGAGAAATAGATCACAGGCAATAACCATAAGAGAATTAATTGTCCTTATTACACATAAAAACTGTCAAATTATTTTGAAAACAAATAATGTACACATACCCTTAAAAATGGAATCAAGATAATGTTCATATGCCAGATTAAACCAGACCATAAGGCAACTGCATACAAGACATGGATTAACTCATTCTTCTTCAGTCTGGATTATGAAGTTTTTATCAGGAGCATCCACTGCTAGATCTGTATCCCTGTGTTTTGTATCTGATGAGCCTTTATATAAACTAGATCATTTTAGAATTCTAGATCTATTTAAAGACTTGGCAGCCAATCAGGTAATCAGCAAGTCCAATGAACATTTCTGTCATGTAATTCCTAAGTATCATTTGTGTCAAGTCTTGTTTAAACCAGCAAAGAAGTTTCTGTGACATTTAAAACTCAAAACATGATGTTGAAAGATACCAAGAGATGGAAATATAAACTGTTGACACAGAGATATGTCGTGCGTTTTTTGGTGGTATAATGCAAATGTTGAAATGAAATTGCAATATTTAAACTTGTTATCTATGCAATGAACCATGACTGACGGTTCAGGGCAAAATAAAAACACCATGGAAATGCTAATGCTTATAAAACTGCATACCCAACACCATTGACTTATCAATATCAAAACTTGAGGAACAAAATGTTGAGATGCCCCCATTTGAGAATAGAACGGAAAGTATAATTAGTGATATTCAAATAACAGAGAGTGAAATAGTCTATATACTTCTTACTCTTGATCCTAAAAAAGCATTTGGGCCAGACAGAATCAGTCATAGGATGCTTAAAATATCCCCCAAAAAATTGCAAAACCCCTTAAAATTATATTTAATAAATCCCTGTCCCAAGGTAAATACCCTTCTTCATGGAAAATAGCCAATGTAATTGCCATATTTAAGAAAGCAGATGCATCCCTACCATCTAATTATCGACCGATATCCCTAATTAGTTGTGTAGGAAAAGTAATGGAGAGGGTAGTCTACAAACATATTTATAACCATCTACATAGGAACAAACTTATTTATATGTATCAGTCAGGATTTTTACCTAAACATTCAGCTGTACATCAACTTATTGAACTTTATAATACTATATTAAATTCTCTTGAAAAAAAAGAATTCAGTTGCTTCGTATTCTGTGATTTTTCCAAAGCATTTGATAAAGTATGGCATAATGGACTTATATATAAAATGAATTCTTATGGAATAAAGGGAAATTTACTTGCATGGACTAAAAATTATCTTTTTCAAAGAAAACAAAAAGTAGTTATCAGAGATTCGTCTTCGTCATTGTCCATTGTTTCTGCGGGGGTACCCCAAGGCTCTGTTCTCGGTCCCCTTTTATTTTTGCTGTATATAAATGATATTGGCAAAAAGTTAATTTCACTGACTAGACTTTTTGCTGATGATACGTCGCTGGGATATTCCACCACAAGCATTACAGACTCAGAGGTAATAGTTAATCATGATTTAAACAAACTCAATGATTGGTAAAAAAATTGGTTAATGTCCTTTAACCCAGATAAAACGGAAATAATGATTTGCTCAAATACTAAGATTCCAAGTAATTTAAGTTTTTCTTTCAATGGAAGATCAATATCTAACACATCAAGTCATAAACACTTAGGTGTAACTCTCTCCCAGGACGCAAAGTGGAATGAGCACGTAGAAAATATTTCCAAAAATATTACAAAGCATTTAGGAGTCTTAAGAAAATTAAAATTTAAGATGAAAAGACAGAACTTAGAAAAAATGTATCTGGTATATATTCATCCTATATTTGAGTATGCTTGCGAAGTGTGGGACAATTGTGGTATTTGCTATTCAAACAAATTAGAAAAACTTCAACCGCAAGCTGCGAGGATTGTAATAGGACTGCCAATCTTTACTATAACCGAATATTTATATTTAGAGACTGGCTGGCAACCCCTTCACAGTAGGAGGCACAGAAGAAAACTCCAATTATTTTATAAGATGTACAATGGTCTCGCTCCACAATATTTATATGATTTAATTCCCCCAACTATACAAAGTACAACTGTTTATCCACTGCGTAATGGCAATGACTTAATAGTCCCCTTTTGTCGACTCTCCTTAACAAGTTCTGCATTTATTCCCTCGTCCATCAGAGAATGGAACAAACTTGATAATTCTATCCGTACACTTGATACCCTATCTAAATTCATGCAAACGCTATTTGTTGAATAATACATACGAAGCAACGACTGTACCTAAGCATTTTATGTATGGTCCGCGGAAATTGAGTGTAATTTTAACACAGCTGCGATGTTCAGCCTCATTTCTAAATAACGACCTATTTGAATCAAATATAATACAAAGTCCATATTGTGCTTGTGGCGCTCCGCGTGAGGATTCATTTCATTTCTTCTTTAATTGCAATAAATACGCTGATATAAGGAACGATCTATTAACCAACATTTCATCGTTTACAAGTGAGTCTCTATCCTTTTCCTTGTTAATTGTGTTAGGCTTTTTTTCTTTTTCTTCTCTGACTGTGCAAATGCCTCATTTTACTATTACCTTTAATATATATCTACTGAACTGTGCATGCTCTGTATAATTGTTATTGTAATATTATGTAAAGGAGAAGACTTCATAAGTTGGTTAAACTTGTGTCCGATCCTTTTTGTATCTATGAGCAAATAAAATCGTTATAAACAAAAAAATTGATTTATCAATTGGTTTCTTGTTAAACTGTGAAAGTTTCAAAGTCCATGAACCATGATAAGGAAGTGGGACCAAATAATCTCTATGAAAATGAGACTTGCAAATGCTAATACAACTGCATACCAAATATCAGATATTAGTCACTCATCTTAAACTGATCTAATCACAAATCACATGTAAATAATGCAAAACATTCAGTCAATAAACCATGACTGAGGCTGGAGCTGAACAATCTTTATGGAACTGAGATTTGTAAATGCTTATACATCTGTATACCAAATATCATTGACATACCACTTATAGTTCTCTTTCAATTGACCTAATCACAAACTTGTACATGTAAACTAATTAAAAGTTTTAAGTCGACTATGACTGAGGGAGAGAAGCAAAATAATCTCCTTAGAAATAAGTTGTTTCAATGCTTATATAACTGCATACCAAATATCATTGACCTACCACTAGTTGTTTTCTTTAACTTGAACTTATCACAATCAAATACATTGTTGAAGCTGCTGCTTATGGAAAAAGCATGCCCAAGTCTCGCTTTTTCAACTTCGTCCATACCATACAATAAATCAGCTGTGTGTTACCCTTGACCACAGAAACCTCTTCCCCCTTTATTTGTCATTCAGATTCAAATAAAATATAAGATAGGTTTTCTCAATTAAATTTTTATTTACCTATTTATTTATATCATTATCATGCATCATAATATAAAATACCCAAATGAAACCAGACCCATTCTGCTCCATCAAGTGTGTACAAATACCAAAGAAATTGTAATAATAATAAGTTTTTAGTCCCTTTATAAGTAAAAGGAGGAAAAGGATCTGCATCATGGGTAAGGTATCATTGGTTAAATATTACAATTATACAAAATAACTGACAGAGCTGAGGATTCTTTTTAGTTTCTTGATACCAGTTCTTAGACTAGCTGTTTAAATAGAATTTAGAAAATCAATTCTGTTCTGAGATACATGTCTTAAATTTTAATATCCTTAGGTCTTAAAGGAATATTTTTTTTGCTCAATATTAAACTTGGTGCTTTCCAATACTTTTAAATACCAAACTTAAAAATAAATTTATATAATTCCATAAAACATATGAATCCTCAGTTTGTCACATACGAAGAGGCATTTACAAATATAACAAGGAATACAATGGTAAACACTAAGATAAAAAATGCATAAAAATACATGAATCAAATTCATTTATGAGGTGTACTCAATTTATTTACTGGGTTATTTAAATAAACTAATATCGTGATCTGTGCAAAAATTATTAGATCACCAAGGAAATAGTTAACTGCATTTCATTAAACATTTATAACCCCAAGCTCTTATATTATATATAAAGTTTCTTTATAATTCCTCCTATTTCTAACCAAAGTCAATTCTTTATATCAAAGTAGGATAGTTATTTAACAATACATGTATGATATAAGTATTTTTTAAATTATTTTCTTGGAACCAGAACTTTTGCCCAAGAAGTAATAAGTAATTATTTCATATAAAATAAAAAGAGGAGATATGATTGCCAACGAGACACCTCTCCACCAGAGATCAAATGACATAGAATTTAACAACTATCAGTCACCTACAGCCTTCAACCATGAGCAAAACCCATACCCATAGTCCATATCCTTTAGGAAATGTGCCATAGTAAGCAAGTATATCATCTGTTTGCTCATCCGTCTACAACTCCCAACCACAATTAAAGGATTGAATTGTTTTTGCCTAAACTTTCAAATAATCTTCAGTATCTGTTGGCATTGTGTATATTTTTTTCACATCCAAAGGTTCCCCAATTGAAGATTGGACTTTTCCATTTATAAAATTTTTTATTACTCATATTGAAGGATAGGTTCGTTCAGCTGACAAGAACATAGATTTAGTTAGAGCAAGATTCTGCATTTATAAATCTTGTAATTTGGTCAATCTTCAACGACCACTTCAATATTTATGTTCATTCATTTTTCTATTTTATCCACTAAGAAGAGTTAAAAGCATAATAAATGTCTGATCTCATTATGTAATTTATATTTTGAATTGCATGTATATAAATCAAAATATATAAACTCAATCATACTAAGGCTTGGTATAACAAGATTTGACAGTAAAAACAAATAAAATCACATAAAAAACACTAAAATCAGATAAAACAAGATAAAACACAAATCTTGTTATTATGCAAAGCCTTATAAAATTTACATTAAAGCTACAATGGTAATATAAATCAGTGTGAACCCCAAATTTATTTTGAATTTAAGTCATTAAAATTTTGTCATAATGAGATCCAACTACTAAAAACATGATTAAAAACAAATATATTTGAACCAACCTATCCTTCACATGATAAAATGGTGGTATGAGAAGCTTCTTTCCTTTTTTTTTCAAATACTTAGGTCCTTTCATTACAATTGAGAACCCCAAAATTTCATTATAATAAAATAAAATACACACAGCCATTAGATACAGAAGATAATCTGAAAGTTTAAATGAAAACCTTCCAATAGTTTATAAGCTGTGGATGAGAGATAATGATGGACAAACAGACAGACAAATCTTCTTTAATAACCTTTTTATGCTCAACATGAGTGCAGATGGGCATGGGATTTGGTCCTGCTCTGGGTCATATCAAAGAATTGAAAATTGGTACTTGATGCTCCCCTGCTAAGCATTCAGCAATTAGGAGTAGGAGCAAAGACTGGTCAGCTGGAAATCAGAATAATGTGTTCAGGTAGGGTTAGATGTCTTGTGCAGATTTGTACATTACGAACTAGCACATTAAAAAAATCTTGCATTTTTAATTATCCATCCATCCTTCAAAATCAAAACTTCTTTTACAGGATCCTGGTTATACATGTGGAGGGGGAGGTAATTGTTTAGAAGCTAAGTACAAGCCTCAAAAATCAAACATTAAAATATATATAATCATAAATGAGAAAAATATAGAAATCAATCACACAAAATGAGAAAATATGACAAACTGCAAAACTATGTAATTATTTTCACTTGAGTGGTCTCAGATGCTGAATAATGCATTTATAATATATAAACAAAACCAATAAATAAAACTGACAGCCATTAATTTGTATGAATGTAAAGAATGCAGAGTCATAACAAACCATCTAACTAAACATTTTATTTCTAGTTCATACTGCACCAAAACTCAGTACTTAAATTGTTTAATAGGGATTTGTTTTATTCCCTTTAGTGTTTGGCCATCAAAGTCCTACTTTATAGGTTTCTAACCAGAAAAATCATTTCACAAAGGACTTATAATTCTTAACCAGTGCACATAACTTAAAAATATATGTAAACTGAAGCAAGTCTTATGGGTATCTTGTGAAACCATACATCATACCTTTGGGACCTCTCAAATAACAATAATTTCAGTTTTTTTTATATTTCATCAATCACAAAACAATAATTGAATGCAAGAAAAATAATGAAATAAATATTTATAATTTGAATAATAAAGCATTAAAATTAATTGCATTTATAATTCATTCTGCTTATAAGACAAATATCTGCTGATTTTTTTACAAAAGATAGCAACAGTTCATCCAATGGTTTGCAGGATTGTAGTCTGAGGATTTTACCATACAAGGAAGGCAGCAACAGCAACTCTTTCGACTGAAAAAGAAACAAAGTTAAATTTCAATTGTTGATTCTTAATTTTAAAATAATCTAACAGGAATAAAGAAACAGACATTAGTGTATGTTAAACAATTTGTTTATTACTTATATTGATTACTCAAAATATATAGTATCAAAATATCCGATTTTATTGTTATCTCCCTTCATATATCTTCTTCAGATCTAGTATCTGCTTTAAAGGGTACATTATTTTAAAATGAAAAGATTGAATACTGATTTTTTTTTAATTGTAAATTAAAAAAAACTATATATATTGAAATCTATTTCGTGACATTCATCACACCATGGAAGTAATATTGAAAGGAATAACAACGTCGTCACTTCAAAGGTTTCATCTGCGTTACCGCCCATCTTTCGATAACTCGTTAATTGGTTTAATATATGGCATGGTAATTGACTCTCGCATGTGATAGATCAAATCACTGACACTTTTCGGTCATTTTCGTGTTCCCGGAAAATTACGAATAGACCGTTGTTGTCGATATATGTACAAAGTAACCGAATAGTTCACTCGTTACATTCCGCTGCTGTACGCTACCGAATAGAGTCAGTCGTTCAATGTTGATTTTAGTCTATTTTTCCTATTTATGTCTTTTTCTATCTTAATAGTTTAGGCCGACAGTTATCACATATTGAATTTAAGAAAAGGTGGATCATTTTCAATTTTAATATTTAAAACCAGTTAATTAAAGCCATTTCTGAAAGTTAAGAAGATGATTGTACAAAAATATGTTTCAACCCCTTTTATTAAATACGAATAATCCAAGTCTTTCGTGTATACCAGGCAATTTAAATATTCACAATTTTAAATGTTTCTATTCTTTAATTTGTACATAAACTAATTCATATAAAATAATTTATGTTAGACATATAGCGTCAAGCTCATTTTGTTTGGTTGATTTTCTTTTGCTGTAACATGCTACATTAATAATAGTATTCAATTGTAAACACTTTTTTTAAATAGATATAAATTTAACATGTTTACAAACTTATCATCCCGATTTTAATTGTCCAGTTTCAATAATGTAATCAATTACTTGAAAGTAAATATTTTATAAATCTCGATAAACTTGGCACATTTCAACAGTAAAATATTCTATGTCTACATTTGTCTACATTATTTTGTTCAACATCATGTGAAACCTGATCGCTTCATCGTTATTACCTGTTTTACTCATGATCCGCTTTTAACCGGAAAACACTTTTAGATCAGTTTAAAACAAACAGTAAAAGCAAAATATGCAAAATAAATATAATTGTCCATGTTAAACTGTTGTAGTTTAAACAATTCTAGTCCGTTTTTCAAGATTTTTACATCATTCGATTTCTGTCTGAAGGTAGAAGTTTTATATGATACAGCTCCACCTTGTTATAAATAAACCAGGGATTTCCCACAGGTGATTTATAATTACCGGACTCGATAAAATTTCATGACTGATAAGAAATTCCAGATGCCATTTTACAACCGCAGTATCACACATAGTAACCAAAGGGGTCTTGCCGCTGAGACTATAATTGGATAAAATCATATGTCTTTAGTACAGAGCTCTGCAGGCCATAAATACATGCTAATTAGTCGTCGTTATTCCTTTTAAATATTACTTCCATGATCACACTATAACATAAACACATTAAAGTTGTATGGTGATGAATAAGTTCTCACCTTATAACAGCTTTATCCCAGCAAGTAACCCAATGGAAACCTGATGCTAACCTGGAATATAAAAGTAGTCAGTTATACTAAACTTTCCTAAAAAAAATTATTACACATGTACTAAATTTAAAATTGCACTAGGATAACAAAAAATCATGGAAAAAATATTTGGTATTCTGAATTATAAACTCAGTTTTATATTTACCAAAAAATTCAACCGGTATCTCATCAGTGTAAAATTATTTTTGGTATTAAAGAACCTATGAAATTGATTTCAAATATTATATTACTAAAAGATGCTTGATTACCTACCAACATGTTAACAATATCAGACATCCAAGTCTTACTCCCAACACCATGAAAACATCATCATTATAACAACCTAAATATAAAAAAAAGTTAAAAAAAATTATTATTTGTTTTACATATCAATCTGTCTCTAAGAAGACTAACAAAATAATGCTATGTTTCATTTATTAAAACCTGTTATACATTATCATCTTCACTATATAAACTTTATAAACTGCTAGAGATAGAAATTGACCTTGTGCAAGTGCACGTATATGTATAAGACAATGATTTTGGAATATTCAATTACAAAATCGGATGGTTTTGTTCTCTTTTGATGGTTCTTAAAATCATTTTCATAACCACGTAGACAACCCCAATACTTATGTTGGTAATAATACTAACTCAATTACTGTAAATTCAGAAACTATTGCAATGTTTTTATTATTGCGAAAAATGCAATATGGTTGTATTGGCAATAATTTAAACTAGCATTTTGAAATTTTTTATATGAATTAAACAGGATTTTTCTCAATATACAACGTCAGAGTGGGCGTGTCGCCATAAAAATTGACAACATTGAAAATAAAAGTAATACTTTTAATCCATCAGAAGACAGTAAATACACCAAATTTATTTATTAATAATTGCACGCAACAATTTCTGAATTTACAGTACCTTTAACTTGTTTGCCATTGCAATTGGCTATCGATAACAGTGATTTTACGCTCACTCAGTCTGTCAGAGGCCTTCCAATAGGGATTTAAATAGAATAAAAGAGCAAAGTACATGTAGGCACAAGAGAAGAAAAAAAGAAAATAATTATTCAACATTTAAATCAACACACAAGGTTTAGTCCTCTGCTAGTAATTCGTACTATTTGATGTAGGCATTTAGAACCTTTGGCGACCCCAGTTTAAATGTCTATAACACATTCAATGTGACAAGTGGGCGTTACAGACAAACTTTCACCTTATCTGACCCAGTCAATAGATAACATAAGAGCGCCAAGAAATCGTCTTGTCCATGCTTTTATGAAAATGATTCTATATCAATTCAATATTCAAACAGTTACAGACTTTGCATAAAAATTTGTTCGACCCAAATAAGTTTACAAATTCATTGATAATAACTTGCATACAGTTGGTTTCTATCCAACACAGCTCACTCGATACCAGACAGAAAACAAATGTAAGACTAGATACTCTAAAAATCAAACACTGATAGAAAAGAACCCTTAAAAAATAATGTTAAATGCCTATATATATATTATTACCATAAAATTTGTGGAATATATAAACTTACCACATATTTTTCATGGTAAAGCCTCAGACTTGGTGAAGATTAAATTGACCATCTCCCTTAGAGCTGCTCTCCCAGCTGACAAGGTGGCTCTCCTCATCATCTTAACATCTTTTTTTTTTAAATATAGTTTTATACATTAAATATATCAGATGCATTTCCAATAAATCCCCTTTCTTGAAAATTTCAGCAAATCAATTGTTAATGACCCAAGATTTCTCCCACCCTGCATACTTATTATCTAGAGCTCTGCTTACATTTATTTTTTATTACAGAGCTCTAAATATTAGTCAATATTAGCTAGTATACATCTGATATTAAAAAAAAATGTACAAACATGAATATCCAAGTAGATGAAAATCCTAACATTGAGGGAATTTCAAGTATGTGGAGTTAAAGAGGGGTATAATAAATTGCCTCCCTTTGACCCAAATTTCACCCTGTTCGGACTCCACATCCTTGTTATATCAAACAAAATAAATAAAATAGTACAATTAAAATTTTAAAAAATAGATTGACAACAAAAATCTAACGCAATTCAATAAAATATTTCGTACTGATCGACTTATGGTGGCAGAGTGGTCCTATTAGTAGTTCAACTACTGTATCACTAGCCTGTCAACACTGAGAACCCTCACATGAAATGTGTAACTTCATTCTTAATTTGACTAAGGTTTGCCTGTTTCCCTGATGAAGGTGATGTTTTCACCAGGCACTCTGGCTGTCTCCACAAATAAAATTTACAGCCAAAATTATAGTAAATCATGTTAAAGTGGTGTTTAACACCAAAAATCAACCAATCCAATTTCAACAAGATGTTCTTCAACTATGCCTTTAGTAAAATTATTCTTTAAAAAATATCACCTTGGTTACAAACCAAAATCAGCTAAAAATGACAAAAAAAGTGCAAAAAATATATTTCTAACTTCTTAACTTCGTAAATTCCTCTGCATTAGAGCACCCTTGTCACATATCTAAAAGATATTAAAATTAACATGAAAGAAAAGGTTGTAAGGGGATATATTTACTGCAGACCATTATTTATCTTTTTAGTTTACACTAGAGAGGCATTTGCTATGGTAAGGTATTTTGAAACGTTGCTAAAAAAAACAAAAATAATTAAAATTTTTGCTAAGAAATTTAGTGGGAATATTCACATCGGCAGATTTAATTGCATTAACTACATGTATAAAGTAACTTGTAAAATTTGAAAGTATCTCAAATCCTAAAATAACAAAAAGATGGCAAAAATATATACATTACAATTTGCAAAAAAAAAATACATTTCAATAATTGAACATTTTATTTTCTTTTTTCTTTCTTTTTCTTTTAGATTATCCATTCTTAAACTGCTGGAAGTGTTTTGACTAGACATGAGTATAAACGGAAAATAGAAAGAATTTTTGTAATGTCAAATACAAGTTAACCTACAACTTCCAATCTTGTTGAAAATGGAGAATCTTTACATATTTTTTTTTTTTTTTGTAAAAATTATAAACATTTTCTCAAGTATACACAAAATAGTCTGAGTTACATTCTTTACTGTTGCAGTTATATCACACAACCATTTTATGCAGCCACAGTTATCTGAAAAGAAATATACATTACTCATGAACATTGAAATAATATTTAATGCAAAACAATTATAATAAACTGAGCATTACAATTATAATGTATAGAACATTTCTTTTCTTTGTTATAAAGTGATTTGTTGACATAAATTTTAAAGTACCAGTATTTCTTAGCAATAAAAGGATGAAAAACAAGTCATTGGCTGATGTCTTGACAAATATCTTTTTAACATTGTTTTATAGCTATATATAGTATATCAGGCTATTAACATACTTGATTGAATTTTTTAACATTTAGTCATGTTGAACCTTTATAGCCAACTATACAATATAGGTTTTGCTCATTGTTGAAGGCATAGGGTGACATTTAGTTGCATCCACATCATTTGGTCTCTGGTTGATAGCTGTCTCATTGGCATACATACCACACTTACATATTTTCACATGGGGACAACTATAGATAACAAAAAAACTGAAATCCCAAGATTTTGCATTATACATTATACTTTTTGACTAATCCCTTATATATCTTTATATCTCCTTCTAAATTGTTTATTCAACTATAAGTAAAGAAGACATTAATATGTAAGATTTACATCTGTGCCTAACAAAAATCTTGGGCTTTAAAATGCTCTTGGATGAAAAGTTCATAAATCTATGTATTGATTCTTACCATAAAAGTCAGCTCCAATGCCCACTCCCAGCTTCAATCCTTACAGACAAGCTGTGATGCTAACCTGAAATATAAAATGATAATTCATTAATAAAACCCTGTAACTCGGAAACGTAAATTCTAAAATTTATAAAAATCGAAAGGGAGCTCATGTCAATAGATATAAACAATTCACCACAATTTCTTGCAAGTTGGTGAAAGCATTCTTGAGTTATTGTCCGAAAACTGGAAAACCCCCTTTTTTTAATGAATAAAACCCCATAACTCGGATTCGTAAAATCTAAAATTTATAAAAAACGAAAGGGAGCTCACGTCAATAGATATAAACAATTCACCAAAGTTTTATGCAAATTGGTTAAAGCATTTTCGAGTTAATGTCCGACATGTTGACGACGGACGGACAGACGGACAACGGTATACCATAATACGTCCCGTAAACGGGCATATTAAAACTGTTTAAAAGGTTCTTTGTTGGTATTATGTATGTATATTGAATAGATTGAATGGTTGGTTGTTGGTTGCTTAAGGTCCAGTGGCAAATCATTAAATAGAAATAGTCTTAAAATGTGTTATACATGTCAAGAACATATGGATGAGACAGCAATCCAACAAGCCAAAACATTTTTATGTAAACAATTCAGATCCTAAACTTTACTCTTATTTGGTTACTGATATAATAATAAGAGTAGATTCCTGTAAAAAATCTTTTAAGCGTTCAAATCTTGTTTTTCCATAAAATATTTATAATACATTTGAGTTTTCCAAAACAGGACTAGCATACTGGTACATACCTTTGTATTAGCTGTATAAGACCACCAAGTCTTATTCCCACACCATGAAAACATGTCTCAGAAAGAACCTGAAATGAAATTATAATCAACACATTATACATTTTGTAAATCAATTTATGTGTTACAGATAACCTAAAATTTACTAAATATTGTTCTGATTTCTTATTGCAGGTAGACAATTGTATAAAATCATTTTTTTTTTTAAATCAATATAAAAGATAGAAAAGTAAAAAAACATCAGATTTAAATTCAACTGCACAAAAAATATCTGAATATTTTACAAAGTTATCTCCCATTGAATGCAAAATCGTGTTTTAAATTGTACTGGTCTTTTCTTGAAGTTTAATGACTATTTTAGGATTTACTATTGATATTTTAATAGAAAATTTTGTTCATGTATCTTGTATCTTTAAATACTAAACTGGTAAATTAATTCATCAATGGTGTTTTAAATGCAATATTTCAGAAGGGTCTGTTATCTTAAAAGATCTGGCTAAAATAAACTTGCCTTTTCTATTTTCATGGTAAAGAGTCAGACTTGGTTGAAGATTTAATTGACCATCTTCCTAAGAGCTGCTATCCTGGCTGACAAGGTGGTTCTTCTCAATATCTTATTGTCAATCTATGTTGTGTCCATTTGTTTTTAGAAAATAAAGTAACATACATAAAAAATATCAGATGCACTTTCAATTAATAAACTTTTTGAAAAATTTCACGTAATTATTTTAAGTGACACATAATTTTCCCACCCTAAATTTCTATTATCTAGAAAACATCTGATATGTAAAAAAGTGCATAAATGTGAGTATCCAAGTAAATAAAAATCTAACATTGAGGGAATTTCAAGTATTTGAAGTTATAAAACACAGTATAATAAATTACCTCCCTTTGACCTAAATTTCACCCTGTTAGAACTCCACATCTTTGTTATATATAACAAAAAAACATAAATAGTATACCGGTAATCAAAATAAAAAAATAATCAAATTACAAAAAATTCAACACATTTCAATAACATATTTAGTGCGGACGGAGTAATGGTGGCTGAATGGTCAAAGTAGTTCAACTACTGTATCACTAGCCTGTCAACACTCTGAACCCTCACATTGTAGGTGTGTTTAACGTCAATCTTAATTGACTAGAGTTGCCAGTTTCTCTGTTGAAGGGGATGTTTTCACCAGGCTGTCTCCACAATAAAAACTGGCAGCCAAGATGTAGCAAATCATGCTGAAAGTGGTGTTAAATACCAAAAATCAATCAATCTACTTTCATCAAGATATTCTTCAACTATGCTTCTTGTAAAATATTCTTAAAATAATATACCCTTTGTTATAAACTCAGCTAAAAATGACACAAAGGTGAAAAATATATTACAATTTGCAAAATAAAAACATTTCAATAATTGAACATTTTTTCTTTTCTTTTCTTTTCTTTTTCTTTTTTTAGATTCTCCATTCTTAAACTACTGGAAGTGTTTTGCCTAGACATGAGTATGAACAGAAAATAGAAAGTAATTTTGAAATTTGAAAGACCTATTAACCTACAACTTCCAATCTTGTTGAAAATGGAGAACCTGTACATAATTTTTTTTTCTTTTGTAAAATTATAAACATTTTCTCAAACATACACAAAATAGTCTGAATTACATTCTTTACTGTTACAGTAAAATCACATAGCCCTTTTATGCAGCCACAGTTACCTGAAAAAGAAATATACAGAATTAAACGTAATTGTCAAAATCTGAAAATTGAAACAATATCAAATGCAAAATAATAAATAACTGGTCATTATAATCATGATTCATAAAACCTTTCTCTTACTTTGTTTAAAAGTGAATTGCTGATATATTTTTTGAACTACCAGTCTTTATTAGCAGAAAAGGATGAAAAACAAGTCAATGGTAGATGTCTAACATATTTCTTTTTTACATAGTTTTTTTTTTGTATTGGTTCTTACCATAAAAGTCAGCTCAATGCCCACTCCCAGCTTCAATCTTTACAGACAAGCTGTGATGCTAACCTGAAAAATAAAATGATTAATCATTCAAGATTGTTTAAAAGGATCATTTTGATATACTGTATGCATATTCCATATTTTGAATGATTGATTCATTGGATTGTTGGTTGCTAAATGTCCAGTGGCAAATTAAATAAAGTCTATAAATATGTAATAGAAGTTGAGAACAGCAAACCAGCATCCCAACAAACTTTTACATAATCAAATCAAATAATTAAATTTACTCCTTTAAAGGCAATTAAAGAAAGCAAAGACTTCTTACCAAACTCCTACAAACCTTCACGCTTAGAGCACATGCTATTTCCAAATACATTTTATAATACTTTTCTTTTTCAAAACAGGACTAACATACTGGTACATACCTTCGTATTAGCTGTATTAGACCACCAAGTCTTATTCCCACACCATGAAAACATATCACAGAAGAACCTAAAAAGAATTAAAAAAGACACATTATATATATATTTTACAAATCCATTTCTCTATAAATATAAAGTCACTATATAATGTTCTGATTTCTTACAAAATGTACACAATAGTATCAACACATTAGTTTGTAAGATAAACTGTTGACAGAGATGTCTCGCCTAGCAGCAGAAAATGAAAAACATCTGATGATTAGCAACATTGCTAATTAATTCGATAATTTGTTAGTAATGCAAATAAATACAAAATGTCATTGATCTATAGCAAGGAGTAACTATTAACCTGACTAAACAGAAAACTTAACATAATAAAAATAAAACAAGTCAAAGGTTTTTGTTTGGAATTCAACTGCATAAAAGTGATGTGCAAATTTAAGTTATATCCCATTGAATGAACAAATCTTGCTGTTAATTGTACTTGTCTCCCCTTGAAGTTTTAAATATTTTGATCGAAAATCTTGTTCAAGAAAATGGTAACAAATTATAAAACTTGTTCAAGAAAATGGTAACTTAAATTATAAAACTTATTAAAATTAATACATCAATGGTGTTCTGCATGCAGAAGATCAGAAGGGTGCTGGTGTGTTGTCTTAATATGCACTTCTTGTTCAATATTTCTAGAAAATGTGTACAAATATTTGGCTTAAATAAACTTGCCTTCTTAATTTCTTGGTAAAGCCTCAGACTTGGTTGAAGATTTATTTGACCATCTTCCTTGGAGCTGCTATCCTGGCTGCTTTCAAAGGTTTTCCATCATAGTTTTTTATGCTAATCAGTCCACTGAATCCATTTTATCTAAGTAATGAAATGTCCTTTCCATTGTACATTATAAAATGTACAATAGTCACCAGAATGTTCCAAGGCATCTCACATTATTTTTCCAATCATGGAAACTGAAGAAATTCTCAATTTAAAATACAAATAATTTATTAAATTCATTTAAAAAGTACTGTAAAAATACCAGACATGCTTTTAAACAGGTAACTTGTATTTTGATAATTTACGAAATGTATTCTGTACCCACAATTTCTTCCACTCATTAAAAGTATATTTTAGAACTATGTTTACATTTTTTTTATTTACAGAGCTCTAGATAATAGCTTTTATATAAGTTACCAGACATCTGATATGAAAATACTTATACAAATGTAAGAAAAAAGTACAGTGTAGTAATAGTATAATAAACACATATAAATCAACATTTTTAAATATTTTGAAGCATAGTTTAATCAAAAATATCTCATTTTCAAGGTTTACTACTCATGTACATAGTAGTCATGTATAGTCCCAAAATTTGTAAAAGCCTCTGTAGATTTGCAAACTCTCTGTAAATTCCAAAAGATATGGGTTAAAACTATTTATTTTACCTTTGATGAAAAATTACTTAGTTCCCAAGTCAGGAAAAAATTATCAAACAATTCCATAGTACCAAGTGGACAACTTAAATATTTGTACAATCATTGTGTGAAGTTAAAAGATTGAGATTTAAAACTGCAGGAGTTGATTACACAAAATCAGTACCATCTTTGAAAATTTTGGAAAACAATCATCAAGATCAGAATTAAGGGAAAATGGGGAAATTCCTCAAACAATTTCATATAAGCAGGTACACAACTTCAAAATGTATGCAATTATTCTGTGAAGTTTCAGTGGTACAAGAAAAAGAAGCTGAAATGAAAAATACAAATATGATGCAAAATGATATTACATGTATCAAGTATTTTTTAGATTTAATAAAAAATTTAGAAAGAAAAATTAAGAACTCAAAGAAATGATATAAATACTGATTCTTTATAATAAAATTAATTTCAATACTTTATAATTTAAATTAATTTCAAAACTCAAATGGCACGTAATACTTCAATAAAATAGATTTTACTTTTTACTTTAGTTTTGTACTTGAAAGAAAAATAGTAGCAAAATTTACAATTGAAAAGTAAAATTTTTGTTCCCAGATTATTTATGATAGCATTTTGATTGGTTATATCAAAATTTGTTTTATGTAAGATTACTTCCAATGGCTTTTGTCAGAAAAATGGAAAATCACTGATATCATGACAATAATGGACTGAGGCAAGGTTACTGCACTCTCCGGAATCATTGGTTCCTTAAATGGATAAGAACCAGAAGCAGCCAATATACAGACTTACAGGAATCAGCTCTTTTTGCTACCGGGAAAAAAAACAGATTACCAGTTAAATCTAAAATAGTCTGGTTATCTTTAACTTTTTAGTGATTAAATCCCCAAAGTCTGAAACAGGGTCTAATATAAATCTAAAACTGCTTGGTTAACAGAACTGATTGTAAGCTATCGCTCAGGCAAAAATAATCAAGTATATAATGCCTACCCATGTTAAAACTACAATAAAGTATAGCTTGCAACAATTATTTCTTAATTATTATGGACTAATGGAAAAACTCCTTTGAACTAATGAGGCTAAAGTTGGATCCCTGTTAAAGAGTCAAACTCTTAGATTACTCTTTGTCTGGCCATGAATTTCAAAAGGATCCAATGAAGAATAGCTGCAGTCAGTTATTGATAATTGGGTTTTACTTATTTTATTTTTTTAAAGTATTTTATGATGGCAAGTGCTTTACCTATATTGTAATTACCAAATTTGAAAAAGATAGAATGGTTTGATACCAAGGAGCAAATTAATTTATGTTGTAATTCAAACGGTATGATAGGGTTAAGATCAGTCTAATACCTTTTTCAATAAAAGATCTAAATTGTATAAAATGAGCTATATTTCAACAAACTTATGATTTGAAATTTGAAATTTTTGTGTTGTACAATCTACTCCTTTTCATGTACACATGATAAATAGAATAAAATAGACCAGTTTTCAGCTCCTTTTTTGTGATCTTGAAATGATCCTGCTCACTGTCAATACTTTTGATTGCAAAAAAGAAAAATTGTTTCAAGAAGCTGGACAAAATTATCCTTTAATATAATTTGATCACAGAATGGCTTGGGAAGTTAAAAAGATTAATTTTCTATTAAACAGGAAATTTTTACAAAGAAATGCTTAAACTCAAGACAATTTAATTTTACAAATTACGATGAGCAATTGTTAAATGGGACTAACAAGTAAAATTAAAACATTAATACCAGTTGTCAATTATGGTCTCATAATAATGAAGTTATCATTAAATGTCTGGAAACTGTGGATGAAAACCTAGTGTTGAAGGTAAGAGTTGAAAATTAACCCAAGGTTGAGAAGCTTGAAGCAAAGGGAGATAACTACTGTAAGATATCGGGATTGATAAGTTAGATAACTCTTCACTTGGAGATGATGATAGTTTCATATAACCCAAAATGAAGTTTTAGGGTATTGAAAATCATTATAAATTTCGTTGGTCATCTCAACGAGATTGATTTTCTCCCTTGAGCCGGTACCGCGAAAGTGAGAAAAACAATCAAGTTGAGATGACCAATGATAATCTGTTTATCGCTATTTTGCTTATGACGACGTTGAAATTTACATTGACAATGGCACGTGCAGCCTTAGTTTCTAGAGATACTTTCCATATCTTTCTACTATGCTGAGAAAGGAAATTATCAGTAAGATCAAAGGAAAATTCAGTAAAATAGTGATAATAATATATATATCATAGAAATTTATTATTGTTCACCAAATATTAAGACTTGTACAAGCTTTCAGTCATGTAAGAATTAATAACCTTTGTGATTATGTTTATAACTCTATAATAAATGTAGATTAAACATCTAAATTCTTTTTGTATGGCAGAATTTTCGTTATGGCTTGACTGTTATAAAATGTATTTTACTTCTTTATTATCTTAATAGCGATCAGTGCTTTAAAGATGTAGATACCCAGAAACAATTTTGAAGAAGATAAAGTATATCTAAAAAACTTTTGGGATCATTTTCCACTTCCCCTGAATTCAACTGAATTTACGAGAATATGTTTTCTAGTTTTCCATTTCATCATAATATGTCAAATACAATTTAGATTTTGATTTTGATTGAAGATATTCATTTTCAATTTTGAAAATAAGAAATTAAAGAAAGTATGAAAATTGTACAGATTCAAAGTTCAAAGCAGCTTTATGCTCAAACATTTGATTATTTTTTTTATGACTAGAAATATCAAATATTTTTCATTTCAGAATTACATATATAGATTCCTTCGAATGGTAAACACCACACCCTAAATACCTCAAAACCAAAGAACCATCCAAAGAACAACTGAAACAAACAGAAGATATAACCAACCCTACTACTTAAACACCAATAAGCAGCTTTGTTATATGTTAGTAAAGACACGCAGCGCTCCAAGCATAATGTATTTCTGAAATGATCATTTGATATTTGTTAAGTCTACACCAAAACTCTGAAGATAAAGAATGTTTTGCTTCGGAACTTTGCATGCACTAGACTACAGTTTAAATCAATTTCAAGTACTATGTTATTCTATAATCTGACAACTACAATGCTTTGAAAATGTCAAAATTTTAGGAAAATTATTATATCACTATAAATCTTAAATTTTAATTTAAATGTCTTAGGAAAATTTTCATTATAAATCTGAAATTTTAATTTAAATGACATCTTTTTTTTAACGAAGAACCAAAAAATGCATTTACTCATTATCTTTTGATTTTGCCATTTGATTAGGGACTTTCTGTTTTGACTTTTCCTCAGCGTTCAGTATTTTTGTGATTTTACTTTTTTTCACCACAAAAAAAGCACTGATAGACCTTTAAGACAATGTTAAAAAACGTTTCAATCATTGGATCAAATGACAGTCTGTAGTGGTGAAAATACAGAGAAATTAATCATAACCAGGATAAACTTCATCTGAAGTTATTGCAACTATCATCATCTCTGTATTGATAACTTTTAATATTAAATTAACACTCCAAATATAAAGAAGGCATTATACCCTGGGTTAATCTCCAACTTCTATATTTTGCTTCTTATGTTATTGCACATTAATAGCTGCATAATTTAACTATTGAAAATTATGGACAAATCTTTTACTGCATTCAAGAAGAAAAGATAGACATGTTTTGAGTACAGGTACTTGGCTACCATGGATCAAATGATCATTTGGCTACTGTTGTAATAAATAACATGAAAACTTTCACAATTAAAAATTGCTCATCATAATCCTTCAGAAATATTAGAAATTTTAATGGTGAATATTTATAACAAATATAAAAGAAGACTTTTTCATATAAAAATAACTAATTCAGAATTAAAGTATTTTTAACTTGGGGTGTACTGGATGACACACACAGTACATCTGTGTTATAGAAATTTCGCCTGCAGATTAACCACATAGGAGTAGTAGTAGAAGTAAATGTGTGCATTTTCAAATCATCAAAAGTTGAGATATTTAAAAAATTACTGCATTCAAATTTTGTTCTAAATACCGGTACATATTAAGAGTAAAAATATGAAATTTAAATAATCTGAACCCAGTCATATTTTTTCAATTGATAAATACTTCACATAAATATCTAAATTTTTAGTCTGGGGGTTGGAATCCCACCTTTAATTCTGATTCCTCTTTTTTTTAATATGTGAACGTTTCATGGTGTTCCTAGGTTTGGAACCCCCCCTTTTCAAAATGGCTGTATCCACACATTGTACTGACTCAACTTCCCTAATGTAAAATAATATACACAAATGACTTCTCTGAGCATGGTCCCTGGGTCTTACTTTACAAATGTATAGCTCAATTGGATCATGTAGTTTAAATTCTTTCAAATTTGTAAATTCATTTCATATGAGTTACCTCTCCTTCACTCAGTGAAATTTTTTAAATTTTCTATCATCATGGAGGGATTTTTTTACAGACTTCAAGGTTATTTATTTTTGAAGCCAAAGGAATTCAGTATAAGGACTTTACTTTTCGTGGAATTTGATTCACCCTTATCAGAACTCTGGAATTAATGAGTAATTTTTCTGACTCAGTGAGTGAAAGCTTTATTCTTTTACACAAATTTTGGTAGCACCCCTTGCTAAAGCCCCTCATAATGCAAGATACCAGTGTTTTCATGGAGTAAGACTGAGTCATCATTATCTTAACTTGACTCACATGAATGTTAAAATAGATAACCAATATTTTCTGTGAAAAAAAGGTGTATCAATTTAATAAATTTTGGAGCATATTTTTTTTAAGTTAAATTGAAGTTAAAATTTTGTCAAACATGAAGATACTTCAAAATAACAAAGAATAATAATTCTAAAAAACTATATTTGAAAATTATGTGCCATCTTTATCTTGTCACATTTAAAATTTAGAATTGAAGAAAGAATGAATGAAAAAAACACCCTTGACTTTGTCAATTTGTAAATTTGTTAACATATCAATTACTTAATTACCCACTTCTGTCCTGTCCTGGTAGTAAAAAACCCATCCTAGTAGTACTTCTGTCCTGGGTCACCTGAGTTCATCCCCTGGTCTCTGGTTGGCTTGATGTTGTACATTTTTAGTTTTCAGTTTAGTGTTTTGTAGACTTTTGTCTGTCATTTCTTTTGGTTCCAACTTCCTGGATCACCTGAGTTCATCCTTGGTCTTTGATTGGGTTGTTGTACATTTTTTAGTTTGTGTATTGTTTTGTATATTTTTGTCTGTCCTTTCTTTTGGTTATGGGGTAGTCTGTCTTTCTTCATCCATACTTATAAAGGTATTTAACTTATTTTCTTCTGTGTGTTTTATCCCATTGACATTAATACTACATACAATTTCTTTATGACAAACTTACAAACATAGGACCAAAAAAAAATTAAAAATACGGTATACCTATATTCTCTGTATAACTCTGTAATGGAAACAGATAATAAAGATTAGTGATGTGTTCGAGAAAATTGTTGTCAATTCCATCGAAGCAGATCTCTAATAAGCCATATTCAAGGTTTATGACTGAATCTGCCTCTGGTCCCCATCTGTAACAAACATTAAATTTACAAATTAGTAGTGTTGGGGAATGTTGGCGTCACTTCTATCAAACAGGCCCTAAATTAACAATTTCAGAGTAGAATGATCTTGTTACTATTGTATAGCGTTACAAGAACTATATGCTACTCTCCCTAGTCTGCTACAATGGAGTCTATCCAAGGTCTATGACTGAAACATCCTCCCAGCTGCATCTGTAACAAAAATAAAATTCATAAATTAGTAGTGTTGGGGAATGTTGCGTCACTTCTATCAAACAGGCCCTTTAACAATCTCAGAGTAGAATGATCTTGTTACTATTGTATAGCGTTACGAGAACTATATGCTACTCTCCCTAGTCTGCTACAACGGAGTCTATCCAAGGTCTATGACTGAAACATCCTCCCAGCTGCATCTGTAACAAAAATAAAATTCATAAATTAGTAGTGTAGGAGAACGTTGGCGTCACTTCTATCAAACAGGCCCTTTAACAATCTCAGAGTAGAATGATCTTGTTACTATTGTATAGCGTTACGAGAACTATATGCTACTCTCCCTAGTCTGCTACAACGGAGTCTATCCAAGGTCTATGACTGAAACATCCTCCCAGCTGCATCTGTAACAAAAATAAAATTCATAAATTAGTAGTTTTGGAGAACGTTGGTGTCACTTCTATCAAACAGGCCCTTTAACAATCTCAGAGTAGAATGATCTTGTTACTATTGTATAGCGTTACGAGAACTATATGCTACTCTCCCTAGTCTGCTACAACGGAGTCTATCCAAGGTCTATGACTGAAACATCCTCCCAGCTGCATCTGTAACAAAAATAAAATTCATAAATTATATGTCTTTGGTAAACCTTAAAATGAAATAGAAATACATATAAAACATTACACATAAAAACATAAAATAAAATGGATCAACCAACCTTATTTCAATTCTTTGAAGTAACTTTGCCCCCTGAAATGATATATAAATATCTATTATACCTCAATTATTATTTTCTATATAAAATAAGTACACAATATTTGGACTTACAAGCTTTGAACTATTGGACCTTGTTGAAACTACTTGACTGCAAGCTTCATTATATTTCGCGGGATTTCCAATGCATCTATAATCGAGGATTTTGAAAATACCGGGGAGAGTAATTTTTACCTATTGTATCTAGGGTTGACGTCAGTGCAAGATGTAGCCTTAGCATTTCAGAATATTTATGAAGTAAACGTTATGGTTGGGTTTCTGCTTTATATATTACGATAGTTGATTTATCACAGCCATTTATTGTCTGTTGTCTTTTTTTGATATAATAAAACACTTACGGACTGGATATTTGTGGAAAAGTAAGTTTATTGTCCCCTTGGATACAACTATTGCCCTCGGCTACACCTCAGGACAATAGTTGCACCATGAGGGACAATAAACTTACTACTACATTCATACACAGTCAATAAGTATACAATATGCATTACACATAAACATATAAAAAAAAAAAGAAGATTATTATATATAAAACAACCTTTTTTTTAGTTCTTTTAAGTAACTTTAAACCTTTATAGAAACTTGAATTATTTTTTTCAAAGTTTTTTACCTCACTTTACCATATAATTTGCAGGAATAAGACTGCTGTCAAAAATAATATAAGATTTTTACTTTCAAGAAAATTTCTCTCAAGCTAGTCAAAATGGAAGCATAAAATTTTAGTTTTACCTGTGAAAGAATATTTTATGGGGACCAAATTAGTCAGGGATGCTGTTTTTTGTGGTTGCTTCCTTTTTATTAAATTTTGACATTTCTTTACTTTAAAGATCTGACCATGCTGTACATATGTGCAACCATCCACTACTATTGGTCAAATTAAATGTTGCATGCAATACAGACCAAAATGAGGTTCAATTTTCGTCTTGGAAAACAATAATATATCAGCTATGTTTTTAAGCTCAATTTTACAAAATTTACCCAAGTGGCTGCTTAAATCAAATTATTACTTCATTATTTCATTTTAATTAATGTTTAAAAAAAATCCTGTTACCCTTTAAGGGATAAATATTTTAAATGTTTTTTTTTTCAAACTTTAAAAAAAGAGTGGAAGCTGGCTAAAATACACAATATAATTAAACGTTTTTTATAACCATTTCAACCTCAAAGAAAAAGATAGTCTTTCCTAAGCGTGTCTCTAGCTTAGCTTTACAAATTTGTTCGTTAATTTTTTGTTGAGGAACAGTGACAACCTCTTTGTCCAAAAAAGTTTACTCTAGTGCATAAACCCTCAGCCTTGCTATCAAAAGTAAAAAAATATAAATTAATGGAATATTGAAATCAAATCTTCTCAACACTTGGAATAGATAAGCTGGGTTTTAATCAAACTCATTTAAACTCTGCAGACACTCAAATAAGTCTACAGTCAAAGTCAATCAGATGTCTGGCAGCTATAATGCACTGAACATTTATATGAAACTAAGGAACATATGTTTCTATGTGAAACCTCATCTAAGAGATCAAAGCACTTTAAACTACCAACAATGATAGAGTGCTTTCCACGTCCTCAAACCAGGTCGGCAATAGTGCATTCAACTCTATTGATCATGAGTACCGGTACTTATTTGTCAGAAGTCTCTGTGCATCAGTCAAAGTGCTGGTGAAATAGTCTCTACAGAGTAGAAATGAGTAAAATTTTTAAATAAAAATTCTTTTTCACAAACTTGTATATTAACATTATTAAATAATATTTGCATTATGAAGTAGGATACACTTTTGACATGTTAGTGTGATGATGTGGGTCTCCATGCTGTGATGTTTTGTTAGAATGACATCCTACATCACTGCCTTATTTTTGTGGAAAATGAAAAAAAATGTTTTGATGTAAGCATGGCAAAGGGTTATGTTATATAACCAATTTCTGTAATTCTTTATCTTCAGTTATCAATTATGAATATAAAAGACATTACAAATAGGAACAATTGAGAGAAGAAATTCAGTTTCTTTTAAAAATGAAATTTTGCTTCATTTAAAAACACATAAGAAAAAGCTATCAAAGTTACCTCCCATTGATAAAGGTGATTTTCATCAAAACAACTTCCATTCACTTGTAAAAATTTGAATAAATTACAGTACCAGAGCAATTGATAAATTAACAATGTTAAAGGCCAATGATAAAGTATTTAAAAAAATAACAGGATTGAATTTTTTCTCTTGGTGTCATCTCATAGATTTTCAAAAATATTTAGTTGCATCTGGTAGTTTTGTTTAAAAGAACATAAATTAGCAAATCTAAACTTTGAAGCCGTTCAAAAAAATAATTCTGCTTGAAATTATGTAGTTTGATTTAGGCATTGCACAAGTTTTCATATCAACAGGTCTAAAAATTTGAGCACTTTTCAATTCATTTCTAAGGGTGGGCTTTGAGATATGAAAAAAATACTTTCGTTGGGTTGCTGCTTCATTGATGTATACCTGCATCCCCTTTTTTCCTAATGAGGATCTAAGAAAAAAATTATAGTGTCCTGATGCATAATTTTTAACCAACAAAAAAATACTTACCATGTATAATTATAGACGAGGTTCTTACCACACTCTTTGGTAACTACAAAGATGGATATCTTACTGTACACATTGCTTACTCTTCAAGGTCATTGCTCAATTTTTGGGTTCCTGAAAAATATCGGTTTTGTATATAATATTTGAAAGGGTGTAAACTTATATTATTTCTGGTTCTTTAAAAAATTTCAATCTAAGACAGTCATCATGGTCATATGTTTTCTTTGATGCATCTCCTTTAATCATTGCTATCTTTCACTTAAATTCTAATACTGTAAATTTAGAAATTATTGCAATGTTTTTATTATACAGGATTTTCTCAATATCACAAAAAATAAAATTGCATTTTAGTCTAAAATGACAAATTCGCAATAATAAATGCATGCAACAATTTCTGAATTTACAGTACATGTATATTTTCTCAAAAGATATTAATATTGTCCTGTAAAAATAACCAATCAAAATTTTTTTTGCATGCAAGTATCATTAACTTTGATTATGGTTATTGTTCCATGACCTATGTCTGTTTATAAACAGAAATTGTCTCAATAGCAATCATACCACATCATCTTATTAATACCAGTATTATTTATACTGTCAAACCCAGTCATTTGTTTTTTTCTTTCTGTTCAGATTTGTTAGCTTATAGGTTGAACCTCTGTAAATATAGACAATGCAAAAAAAATTACTATAAAGTTTAGTAAATAAACTGTTATCACAGAGAAATGTCTCGTTTTTTTGTAATTTCAATAATGCAAATGTTGAAATTAAAATAGCAACACTTTAACATGTAAGTTTTGCAATTATTCAAGGTAAATGAACCCTGACTGAATACATGGCAAGCAATTTCCATGGAAATGAGATGTACCAAAGCTAATACAACTGCATACCAAATACCACTGACTTATCATAAGTAGTTTCCTTTAGACAAACTTAACAAAAACTAATACATGTAAACTAAGCAAAATTTCAAAGTCAATAAACCATAACTGAGGGGGTGGGGTCAAATAATCTCCATGGTAATGAGATGTGCCAATGCTAATACAATTGTATACCAAATATCATTGACCTACCACTAGTGGTTCCCCATAAACAGACCTAATCACAAACTAATACATGAAAACTAAGCAAAAGTTTCAAAGTCAATAGACCATGACTGAGGGGGCAGGGCCAAATAATCTCCATGGAAATGAGATATGCCATTGCTTATACAACTGCAGACCTATTATCATTAACCTACCACTAGTGGTTCCCCATAAACTAACCTAATCACAAACTAATACATGAAAACTAAGCAAAAATTACAAAGTCAATAGACCATAACTAAGGGGGCAGGGCCAAATAGTCTCCATGGAAATGAGATATGCCAATGCTTATACAACTGCAGACCTATTATCATTAACCTACCACTAGTGGTTCCCCATAAACTAGACCTTATCACAAACTAATACATTGTTGATGTCGCCGCCGCCGAAAACAGCATACCTATGTCTCGCTTTTTTACTCTGTCAAGCGAGACAAAAATCATATCCTGGAATCTTAAGTTCATATGCACTATTATTCTTTACAAAGTTCAAAACACAGGGCTGTGCAGTATATTTTCAACATGTTTATGCCTTTCAAAGCCTTTTTAATAAGCAAGGTAATTAATATTGTACTTAAAAAAAAAATCATTTTAATGTTGAAAATTGATGAAGGGAAATGTAATATTCAACCAATACAAACCTTATAGATGAACGCAACTGGCCGATTCTTTTATATTGTTGTATATACTATACAGCCTAGGTTTTCTGTAGGTCTTCTTTAAGTTTCTGTGGTTTAACAATTCATCAAAATGAGAATGTTGTGGATAGTCTTTTAAATTCTCTGAAATACAAAATTCAATTTTTTATTTTTCCATATATATATGCCTTTTTCAGCTGCACTGGTTTTTCTGTGATCAATTTGCTGTAATATTTTCAAAAGCATATACAAAAACATTATGATTGGTTTAAAAAAATCTTAAAAATGAAAATTAATCAATGATATAACGTTGTTTTTTTTTTTGGTGTACAACCAATGAGATTACCCATAGTCCTTAGATTTTGAAAAGGAAAATTACATTTGTTGCGTAAACACAGCCAACTTTGCCAAATGATTATGATGAACTAAAACCAAAGGAAATTACATATAATAAGCTTTCCAAATAGATACCATGGTCCCAATTTATTATATATATAAACTCAAGGAGATGGTGTTTATAACCTCCTTGTTTAATTAAATGTCTTTTACTGACCTTTGTGGCATTTTAAATAGCTACTGAAAGTACAATTTCTTTGAAAAATATTGATTTTAGTTGAAATGATAGGACGTTTTTTCAGTGGGAACTCACTTTTGTCCTGACTGTATATACTCTGAGTCTAGCATTGTTGAAAATCTATATAATGGCGTATAGTGTCTGGTTTTCCTATCTAATACCAATTTAGATGACTTTAAGTTCCTAGAATCCAAGAACTGAAAAGAAACATTTAATATTAAAACAAGTCAATGAAAAATTTTATACTTCTCAAATAAATAAACCAACATGAAGAAATGGTTAAGAGTCATCATTGTGTTTCCCATCCAACCTTATTATGTATGAAAAATTTGTGAAATCTTTAATTCTTTAAAAGTAATTTTCTGGAACTAAAAGTTTGATAATGTACAGTAGAGATTGGCCATTTTGTACATATACCAAGGGGAAACTTCGAACAAAGCATTATTATTTATAGTTTCATTGCATTCGATAGAAAATGGGAATTTTGAGACAAATAAGATAAGATAAGATAAGATAAAATAAAATCAGATTTTTGTAGAAAATCCACAGACTTTAATACTGAGATTTTCGTTATAAAATTCTAAACATAGATTACTTACTTGTTTGTCCATGGTGTGCTAGTGTTAATTGTTTACAAAAAGTCCTAAATAACCTTTTAATTCCAAAAAAAACTCGTGGTGAGTCATTAAAGTCTAGCGCACCCTAGAAGGTGTACTTGAATAGGTCCGTATTTACATTTGTTTTAACCAATATCTTAATTTATAATTTTGTTTTAAGGAAATCATTGCTAGCACTGCATGCAATTATCGTCTATCAATCAAGCACCGAATTGTCAAATATTAGATTACAAGGGGAAAGGCTGTGGATTTTCTATAAAATTTCCATATGTTTAGCATTGAACATGTTGAATCAACAGAAGGGTACATAATCCTTAAAGTAAATAATTATTACTACATTAAATACCTTAAATTCGTCATGAAACTTTAATCTTTTCATGTCTTCAAAATTTTAAGGAAATAATGCAAGTCTTTGTCCAAGTAAAGATCAAACTAATTTGAATTCAAATCCTAACCTGTAAGTCACATGATCATACGTACAGGTAAAAATCTTTTCACTTGAAATCTACTCACTTCATACTTGAGTAACTGGCTGGGTAGAAAAATATAATAAATGAAACCTGACACAAGGTGTTTCTCAAAATATGTAACAGAATTTTGTTCAGATAATAAAGCATTCCCCTAAAGGGAAAATGAACAGTAAAACCTAAAAGCATGAGGCTCCAATAACCTGCATAATTTTTTAAAATTTTGCATGATATTGTCTCAGTAAAGCATTTAAATGAGTACATACCTAAACACTGATATTTAGGTTAATTCAGTTAAAAAAAAAAACGTTTTTGCAATATGAACAAAGTTAATTTTAGACCCTTTGGGCCCTTATGTTGACCCATATTAAAATGTGGCAAAAATAAAAAAAAAAACAAATACAGTTAAATTCAGCATATCAAAGAACCTCAACAATGCAATTTTTGATGACACTTTAGACCCCAATGTGGACCAATTTAAAACGGGGCCCAAAATCTGAATACAAGAGTAGATTCAGCATATTTTAAAAAGTTTGATTGATTGATTTTTTGGTGTTTTGGTGTTAATATCAAGATCAGATCAGAATAATGTGATAAAGAAGAATAGTTATACACCAAACCCAAATCAGAAAACGTTTTACTATCACGGGGGTCATAGGACAATTTCAAAGTCAGAGTGACCCTACTTTGGTAAATGATACACCCCAATCTCCATGTTGTATCAGCATAACAAAATTGGTCTACCTAAGTTCTATGGTACAAAAATTATGAGTGACCTGACTTTTGGATATGACACATCCTTGAAGCCCATGATGCAACTGCATACCAAGTTTGGTTAACGTAAGTTGAATAGTATAAAAGTAACCTGACACAGACGGACAGACACATATTACTATATTAGATACGTGTAAGCTGTTCATCTACAGTAGAGACATTATGATCCATTATAATATCCACCAAATCTGTGACTGTTGTGTGGGACTATAATCAGTGCTTTGAATAGTTATTTCCAATATACAAACAAAGTTGTTATTAGTTGCTTGCAGAAAAAAATCTTATATAAACTTGATGCACCTCATGATAGTGTTGGTCAATTTCTAATTCATCCCACAGTTTAGAATAAAAGTAGATGTTTGGGATGTGTTATAGAGAAAGATCGTGTATTTTTAAAACCTATAGTTTCTTCTTTTAAACAAAATTCTTATTTTCATCCATAAATGGTGTAAAGTAGAAGATTAAAAGAGTAAGACTCTTGAATGAAGATCTCTGTTACAGTCATTTCCATTGCAGTCTTGGATACAGGTTTTTTGTAATAATCTTGGAATGTCACCAATTTTATTTCTAATATTTGAGTAACAGACACAGTTGAAATCAATTTGTAGAATTTTTTTTGCTCTTATAGTCACATTATATGATTTTGACATTATATAGGCATCTGTTGAAGATCATATCAAGATCTCTTCCTATTGTTTTTGTTTTGTTATGATGTGTCTCATTGGCATATACTCCACATCTCTTTTTAAACTTATTCATTCAAGCTGTTATTTCAATTTTGAAACTTAAAGAATCGTAGCAAGCATGCACATGTACCCCATGCCCCCACATTGTCACCGAACAAACAAAATCTCACCAGAATCCTAAGTTCAAAGACTCATAACTCCTACAAAAGATAAGTTCTTGTAGATATACACATCTACATATTATGTCCTATTTAACTACAAAGTTTCATGACATTCTGTTATGTGGTTTCAGATGAGTTGCTACAACTAACTGTTGCAGTAGTATATTTAGACCAAAATTCTAAGTTCAAAGGGGCATAACTCTAAGAAGAATAAAAATTGAATCATAATTTCCTGTCATTTTGCACATCTACTTACTAAGTCCTTAACAGTAACCTACACAGTTTGATTTTGATATGGTTTCAGAGGGGTTGGGTGGCAAGAACAGGACTCATCATCATCATCATCCATCATCATCATCATCATCCATCTTTCATCATCATCATCATCATCATCATCATCATCATCATCATCATGTGCATCATCATCATCATCATCATCATCATCATCATCATCATCATCATCATCATCATCATCATCATCATCATCATCATCATCATCATCATCATCATCATCATCATCATCATCATCATCATCATCATCATCATCATCATCATCATCATCATCATCATCATCATCATCATCATCATCATCATCATCATCATCATTGATCAATCATCATCATCATCATCATCATCATCATCATCATCATCATCATCATCAATCATCATCATCATCATCATCATCATCATCATCATCATCATCATCATCATCATCATCATCATCATCATCATCATCATCATCATCATCATCATCATCATCATCATCATCATCATCATCATCATCATCATCATCATCATCATCATCATCATCATCATCATCATCATCATCATCATCATCATCATCATCATCATCATCATCATCATCATCATCATCATCATCATCGTCATCATCATCATCATCATCATCATCATCATCATCATCATCATCATCATCATCATCATCATCATCATCATCATCATCATCATCATCATCATCATCATCAGAGGGTGGGGTGGCAAGAACATGACTCATCATCATCATCATCATCATCATCATCTTCAGAGGGTGGGGTGGCAAGAACAGGACTCATCATCATCATCATCATCATCATCATCATCATCATCATCATCATCATCATCATCATCATCATCATTTTATTTTATTCTGAAGACTTTTCACCTATTTAAAATTTTACTTAACATATTATATAGGTAAATGTATAAAAAAAATCTTTATTAAAATCTATATCTTTGCAATTATAGTTAATAGATATATGGAGATGTGGTATGAGTGCCAATGGCAATGATATAACTCTCCATCCAAGTCACAATTTGTAAAAGTAAACCATTATAGTCAAAGTACGGTCTTCATTTTACCATGTTAATTGTCCATTATCAATACTGCCAACTCTTGCCAATTTCGCATGAGATGCCAGTCTTTTGTCCAGCAATACTTAATTCTTTTAAAAGAATAATCACCCAAATTAAAAACAGTATTTTCTTCCATGAAAAGGGTCCCTTGAATAACCTGTTTGTTTGTATTTATTCATTAGACCTTTGTGTACACAGTTGCGGATCCAGAGAGGGGGATCCAGGGGTTGGACCCTCCCTTTTTTTAACAATCAATGCTTTGGAATGGGGACATATGGTTGGACTCCACCCCCTTTTATCCTGGATTGGAACCCCCTTTTAAAAATGGCTGGATCCACCCCTGCTACAACATATATAAAATGATAAAATACTAATTCATTTGTTATATATCTGTATTTTTTTTTAAATCAAGCATCATTAGTCATGAATTTAAAAATTAATCAAAATAAAGAACTTAAGTTGAATAGTTAACATGATTCTGTGATTTTTTTTAGATTTAATTAACATTTCAAATGTGCTCGACTTCAACACACTGCATGAGGGTCATGATGGATGGTACATCTGACCCAAAACGGCTTTGGAAAAAACTAAATAGTATAGATACCAACAAATCAAATAAAACTGATGCTGTTAAAATTGAAGATTTATATGAACCAACTTAGACATAGATTTAACAAAGGTACCACCAGAGAACATTAACAGAATTTTAAATTCTCCAATCACAGAAGAAGAAACTTTGAATGTCGTCAAAAAACTTAAAAACAATAAGGCTTCCGGATATGATGGTATTGTGATGAACATATTAAACATACGGTTAAGGAAATGTTGCCCATCTATCACAAGTTATTCAACATTGTTTTAAATACTGGGAAGGTCCCAGATTCATGGACAATGGGAATTATTCAACCTATCTTCAAGAATAAAGGCAATATATATGATCCTAGCTCGTACAGACCAATAACTTTAGTGTCATGTCTAGGGAAAACTTTCACATCGATCTTAAGTGAAAGACTTGAGGAACTTTTAATTGAAATCAATCTGATTTCCGAGGCTCAAACAGGATTCAGAAAAGGTTATAGTACATTGGATAATATATTTGTATTACATTCATTAATATCAATTTATCAAGCTCTTGGAAAAAAACTCTTTTGCACTTTTGTTGATTTTTCGAGAGCCTTTGACACAACCTGTCATACATCTTTATGGATAAAATTACAAAAGGCGAATATTTCCGGGAAAATTTTTATTATTAAAATCGAAGCATATAAATTTTCAATAATGTTTAATAAATATATAATGTTATCATGTATAACTATATGTAAATCAATATTTATGTATAAAAATCATAAGTTATAATAGCTGAAAGTATGATCGAAAGTAATTTCGTAAAGAATTTAAGATACATATTTGATAGATAGTCAAAAGGATCATTATTACTTGAAACGTTACTTAATATTTTATGATATTTAATTTGAAATCTGACTTATGAATAAAATGTAAAGATAATAGTATCTTGAGAAATTTAAGTTATTATAGTTCAATATATTACAAGTTTAAATAGTTTATTCAAAATATTAATTTACAAATATTATGACTTACTTTAAAATAAACTGTCTATTAATTATATGATGAATTTACAAATAGTCATGAATGCTGCAATCATATACTTATGTAATGGTTACTTTATTATTAAATAGAATTATCTTAATAATGATCTTTATGAAATATTGATAAGTATACAGATTAAGTTATAATTGCTAATGATCACTTACAGTTAACTGTTATGATAATAATAGTTCATAGTAATACAAATTGAAATACTTATAAATGTTTAAAAGTATATAAGATACTTTACATTGTCAATTACTTAGAAATATAATTTCTATATATAATGACAATGATAAATTGATTAAAGTATGTAGAATATTATCATAATTATCAAATGTTAAAAATAATTGTATTAACTAGAATAATGTAAAATTGAACTAATTAGATAATTGTTAAGATTACTTTAAAGATAATAATGAAAATCTAATAGATAATTTATAATATGATATATCATGAATTGAATGTAACTTTAATTAATACAGTTAATTTAATCATATATATCATTTATTATGAATGATTATTAGTTAATCGATAGCAAGGTTACCAGATTGAAGAACATTGAATTTAATGTAGATAGAATCTATATTACGATTTATTATATTAATATCTTGAATATTCATCAAGATATACATAGTTCTTTATTATTATTTAAATGTAAATGTATACTTTATCATTTATCATTAAATACGTTTCATAAATATGAATAAAAAATATCTTTATAGTCTCTATTATATGAAATTATACGAACTATGAACTATCATGAACAAGAACCCTTATAGTAAAACTCCATTATGTCCTTTGAACAGATGAGTTATCCCGACGAATACAATTTAATATAATTAAATATAATTTTATTTTGTATTCAATATTTATCGTTTCTATTTTAACAATAAAAATAGCCGCAGTGAACACTTTGTATTTGAACTTATTATGTATTTCATTTATTTAAGAACAACTGGAATTTATTTTACATGTATAACAGTATGATCTCGCTAATTAAGTCGCCAAAACGGAGTTTTGGAGACTTTATGTTTTTGTCCCGTTTCTTATTATTATTATTATTATTATTATTATTATTTATTATTATTAAGTCGCCAAAACGGAGTTTTGGAGACTTATTGTTTTTGTCCCGTTTCTTCTTCTTATTATTATTCTTATTCTTCTTTTTCTAAACCCTTAAACTGTCCTACCATTTTCTTGGAAGCTATAGAGGATGGAAACTTTATATTTTTTCTGGGTATGGGTCTGCATCATGGGGGTTGCAGAACCCAATGTTCATGATACCAGGGTGTCATCTTGGCATAATTTGGGGGCTCAAAGATGGGTGGGGTCAAATTTATTTTACATTTCTTAAATTTGCTACTGTATGTAGAGTAGATGGAATTATGATTACTTTTATGAATATTAAGAGACACATGTCTGCTTGAACATGGAACTTTTTTTATTTCAGTAGGGGGTCTCCTTGGCATAATTTGAGGGGTGAATTTTCATGGAACATTCTAGAACATCAGTGTTGCATTAATTCTAGAGACATAAAATGTTATATGATGGTATATTATAATGGTAGCACCATATGAAACAGCAGTTTGACTTTGCAATTTCCAAAATGACTGCCGTTACCATGGAAACAATGCAAAAAGGTCAAAATGCTTCAAAACCTTAAAGTAGCCTTTACTCTCTTAAAATGGTAGGTCAAATCCATTGAAACTTTGATGGTATGTTCCTCCCATGTACCAATGTGGCATCTGTCATTTCATTTTGGGAATGGTCTTTGTAACCATGGAAACCAGCCAAAATTTCAAAATTTCAGAAATTTCAAAATGCCCCAAACTTGATAAAACTTCACTGAAATGTCAACTGAGATGTGCAGAGTTGCTATTTGTCTTTTGAATTTTCAAAATGGCCGCCGTTGCCATGGAAACAACAAAAAATACAAACATAAACTGACTATGCAGTATGGGCTTTGCTCATTGTTGAAGGCCGTACATTGACCTATAGTTGTTGATTTCTGTGTCATTTGGTCTCTTGCGGAGAGTTGTCTCATTGGCAATCATAACACATCTTCTTTTTTATATATAAAACACCTCGTAAATTTGAGGCAAAATTCCGTTATCAAGGGTATGTGCATACGATCAAATACAAATCTGTACTGCAAAACATCTTCTAGAATATGCTAGAAGAAAAAAATATATAATTTAACGTGTTTCTATTCTTTACAAAAATCGTGCTGTGAAGAGAAAATCGCCACCGATAGAGAGAGAAACACTAAGAGTACATATTAGTGACATTTCTGTACTTGCATTACAGTACACATCCGTGAATTACACACCTGCTAAAATATACACATTAGCTGAAATCAATCGATGAACGTGTAATTTAATTGTACAAAATAAGATACAAGTATCGTGTGATACGCGAGCTATTAAAGAACAAAATGAACAGTTAGTATGGCGTTCTGTCAATATATACACATGTTGTCTGTCCAAGGTCCCCTCTAAAAAGAATATAAATATGCTAAGTCCACGATAATATACTTGCACATCACGTGACGCCACGTTCTTCCTCGCGCGTGGGTCTAATTTTAGATTCTAAAGAATTTCCAAACTATGTATAGAACTCAAACCTTTTCTACGGGATGAGAAAAAAAAGGGGGGGATCAAAGACATGCCAATTCCAGCATATATAATAGATGTGCCATTTGACTTTGGTACACTTTAAGTGGTTGCTGCTACTGTGACAATGTCCAGTACAGGGTGACATCCTCCGCTATTGCTTGCAATAGGAAATCTAGTGTTAGAATAACTCATTTGCCATTCATTTTTTCTGATGTAAGAAGAGGAAATAGAGTATTTTTCTCAATCCTACGTGTAAAATTGTGCGTTAGATATTTGTCACTGAACAGCACAAAAACGTATAGACAACGAATAAACCCATGCAACATGTGTCATTTTAGGCTATACAAAGTATTGATCAATCAATGAAATCATGATAACAGTGATCAAATCATGATAAAAGATCAATCAATCAAGTTTTGATATCAGACAAGTAATTAATCAAGTGCAGAATCGGCAAAAACGTCCCCTCACCATTTTTACAAACTGTCAATCATTCGATCGATCAATCAATCAATCAAACAAACGGTCAATCAATTGATCAATCATGATAACAAACCATCAATCAATCAATACACATATCTTTTCCGTTGAATTTCTGAAAGAACATACCTTTAATTCGCTTTTGCGTATTATTATGGCACCCTCAACGGAGTTGGGGTGACATATTGTTATTCTACGTTTCTTTTTTTTGTTCTTATTATGGCACCCTCAACGGAGTTGGGGTGACATACTGTTATTGTTCGTTTCTTTTTTTTTTCTTTTAAGTCACCAGATCGACAATGTCGGGTGACATATTGCTTTTCCTCTGTTTCTTTTTCCCTATTATTAAGTCGCCAAAACGGAGTTTTGGAGACTTATTGTTTTTGTCCCGTTTCTTATTATTAAGTCGCCAAAACGGAGTTTTGGAGACTTTATGTTTTTGTCCCGTTTCTTATTATTATTATTATTATTATTATTATTATTATTATTATTATTATTATTCTTAACCCTAATTTGTCCGACCATTTTCTTCAAAGCCTTAAATGACGGAAACTTTATATTTGGTATGATGTTGGGGTAGTATCCCTAGGGGTGCATTCACTATTTTTTATTTCAAATGGGGTCAACTTGGCACTTTTGGGGGCCGGAACATGGGTTGGGTCATTTTCGACTATTGATTCGCTACTGGTAGAACCTTTAAGTTTTGTGTAATACAAGAGACCGATGTCCAGGTGTCCATTCCACATTTTTATTTCAGCCTGGGGTCATCTTGGCATTATTTTAGGGGTCAATTTTCATGGAACATTCTAGAACAATAGTCATGTGATTAGTCATGTGATAGTGTTGAATTATTCCTATGTACTTTTTATGGTATATAATGATAGATTATTACAGGTACCACCATATGTAGCTGTAATTCGACTTTGGAATTTTAAAATGGCCGCCGTTACCATGGAAACTGCAAAATGTGAAAAATTTTAAAATGCTTCAAATTTAATGAAATTTTACAGAGATGTTAACGAGTGTATGTAGATTTGGAATTTGACTTTGGAATTTCCAAAATGGCCGCCGTTGCCATGGAAACAACAAAATGCGAAAAATCTAGATTTGGTCCAATCTTTATGAAACTTGACAGTAATGTCACCTGTCATGTGTAGATGTGCCATCTGACTTTGGAATTTTCAAAATGGCTGCCGTTACCATGGAAACTGCAAAAATGTCAAAAAATTCAAAATGCTTCAAATTTAATGAAACTTTACACAAATGTTGACTGTCTTATGTAGATGTGGCATTTGACTTTGGAATTTCCAAAATGGCCACCGTAACCATGGAAACATGAATGCCTAAATTTGAAAATTGGTCCAATTTTTATGAAACTTGTAAGTAATGTGACCTGTCACGTGTAGATGTGATATCCGACTTTGAAATTTCAAAATGGCTGCCGTTACCATGGAAACAGCAGAACAATGGTTGGGGGCCGTTTTGGCGACTTTTGTGTTAGCATCCTAACACAGGATTACTTGTTATTATTATTATTCTTAACCCTAATTTGTCCGACCATTTTCTTCCAAGCCTTAAATGATGGAAACTTTATATTTGGTATGATGTTGGGGTAGTATCCTAGGGTGCATTCGCTATTTTTATTTCAAATGGGGTCAACTTGGCACTTTTGGGGTCGGAACATGGGTGTGGTCATTTTCAACTATTGATTCGTTACTAGTAGAACCTTTAAGTTTTGTGTAATACAAGAGACCGATGTCCAGGTGTCCATTCCACATTTTTTATTTCAGCCCGGGGTCATCTTGGCATTATTTAAGGGGGTCAATTTTCATGGAACATTCTAGAACAATAGTCATGTGATTAGTCATGTGATAGTGTTGAATTATTCCTATGTACTTTTTATGTTATATAATGATAGATTATTACAGGTAGCACCATATGTAGCTGGAATTAGACTTTGGAATTTTTAAAATGGCCGCCGTTACCATGGAAACTGCAAAAATGTGAAAAATTTTTAAAATGCTTCAAATTTAATGAAATTTTACAGAGATGTTAACGAGTGTATGTAGATTTGAAATTGACTTTGAATTTCCAAAATGGCTGCCGTTGCCATGGAAACAACAAAATGCGAAAATCTAGATTTGGTCCAATCTTTATGAAACTTGACAGTAATGTGACCTGCCATGTGTAGATGTGCCATCCGACTTTGGAATTTTCAAAATGGCTGCCGTTACCATGGAAACTGCAAAAATGTCAAAAAATTCAAAATGCTCCAAACTTAATTAAACTTTACACAAATGTTGACTGTCTTATGTAAATGTAGCATTTGACTTTGGAATTTCCAAAATGGCCACCGTAACCATGGAAACACGAATGCCTAAATTTGAAAATTGGTCCAATTTTTATGAAACTTGTAAGTAATGTGACCTGTCATGTGTAGATGTGCTATCCGACTAGGAAATTTCAAAATGCCTGCCGTTACCATGGAAACAGCAGAACAATGGTTGGGGCCGTTTTATGACTTTTGTGTTAGCATCCTAACACAGGATTACTTGTGTACATTGTTTTCGTATATTATTACATTTGTGTTGGTTGTTTTTTCAAAGACAACTTTTCAGAACGTCGGAGACCTACGAATTTCTTAATTTAAACTGACTTTTCTGACATCAAAATATAGCTTTTTGACAGGAGTATTCAACAGTAATGTGTTAATAGTATTTCCTTCGCATATTAAGTGTGCTTCAATTTTTTTAGTTACTGCTGTCTCGTTTCTTTTGAGGTAATTCATCGTTATTTACTGATGTGAGTAAGGGAATTTAGAAAATGAAATTTAAAAAAATCGGAGACCTAACAATGAGATAAGATATTTTTTTTATACCACCAGAAAGGTAAATCTATGTAGAATTCGGTCGTATGTGTTAATAAGAAAATTCAGATGATTAATAAAAATAATATGAAGAATTAATGAAGGGTACCCATTTATTTTCCCATTACTTTCTATATTAATCGAACATCATTAAAAACATTGCACCCCGGGAGTCGCTGATAAGGGTAATCGGCCATTAGTGTCCTTCATTCTTGGGTATGATTGAATTCGACTAAATTACATGCCAGGTCAGTCTCGTATGTCTCAAACAATGTTGCGATTTGTTCGATTGTTATATTTCCTACAACACGAGGAAGCAGATACTGCGCAAAGAAGCGATTTTCTGATGATATCAAACGCGACTCCAGTTCCATTATCATGTGGTCTATGAACGCAAAATATA